>JAVSCE010000759.1:0-268568 GCA_032199065.1 Smutsia gigantea | reverse complement strand
TAAAAAGAAAACTTATACCTTCCAATAAAAAGTAAAGTTCCAATGGCTAATACAATGACTGATGTTTTACTGGGGCATTTAATACCCTCACCGATTAATGAGCATTAGAATTTTGCCTGAGCTACCTAACCAGATAGGACTTAAGAACCTAAGATGGTATGGGGATAAATGAAAATACAGAAGTAAAGAAAGCCAGGATTTTTGAAAAAACACATATAATTACAAAACCCAAGTTTACAGAAATTTTGATGCATCCAAGATATATATAATAGTCCAATTTGAAATATATCACTTTAAAACAATCAATTCTGCATAACTCCTGTATTTACAGAATGGAAAGCAATCAACTAATGGGCAGCAAGGCTGGCATTTAGCATAATTTAAAGCTGTTGTTTACTCATTGTGGTGAAGTGTGACAGATGGGAGCATAGAGTCAGCAAGTTGGGTTGGTGATTTACACACCCTGTAAGATTAGATTAAAGGCATTTTAACAACCTTTAGAGGTAAGCCATCACCCACATTTAATTTTAATAAAGATAGCAAGAATCACAAAAGTGTGGCATTCAAGTCCTTGCCTTGAAATACCTTTTACCAAAGATAAACATTAAAAAAAAAAGGTTTTCAATCAGTAATCAGTAATTTTCTAAGCACTTTTTATGTATCCAGTATAGAATAACAACACTATGAGAGACAAAATAATTTTAGGTATGACATCTGCCCACAGGAGCTGACAATACTCCTGTAAAAACAAAGCTTCATATACACTAAAATATATGTGATATAAAACAGTGCCAGACTCATATGTACCTTGGGAAATCAGAAAACACAGATGGGTGAACTGGAGGAGGCAAGGAGAGCTACAGCTGACTTGACTGAACATTTTCCATGTGCAAGACATTGCACTAAGAACTTTACACATGTCACTTAATTTCCTTGTTATGCAAACTGATGAAGTGGCTAAGAACTATGCATTCCCCTATTTTCAGAGGAAGAATATGAACAGAAATTCAAGTTATTTGCTCAAAAATTCACAATCATTAAGAGGTTGAAACAGGATTAGGGTCCATGTATCTTGAAATTCAGACTATAGGCAGGTAAAAGGGAAGGCCCATGTATATAACTTGTGTTAATGGCAGTATAATCTATGAGTCTGGAAAGGGGGTAAAATGTCATTAAAAAATGGGCTTACAAATAGCATAAGATGGTAAAACATGTGCTTAAAATTGTTTTCCTAACTACAATGTTCTTTAAAAAAGTACCAAGGGAACAGAAAGTATAATTTTATTCTCTAACCTTCTGAAGGCTTTTACAGCAATTTTTAGACCCACTTCAAAATTGGTCATACATTGTATTTTTAGGGATATGAAAAAGGGAAGTCCATTGGATATTCAACACTCACCAATATCTTAAACTTATTAGGGTAAACTGAGTTGAACTGGGAACCAAAAGTAATGAGCCCAGGCAATCACTATGAAAACGTTCTCTAAAAATCAAAGTGCATGCACATTAATGCCAGCAACATTTCAAGTAAAAACAGAGAAGAAAAAAAGAAAGGAAGTTTTATGATGTTAAATGAAAAGTAACAATTTGAAAAGCTATGCATTGTAGCCTGAAAGCTACTGTAGTCAAATAAAAAAGGAAGGAAATTTGTTCCCCTCCCTTCTTATCATAATACACTCTTCGGGGCATCCTTGATTAATGGGAATTCCTATGGGAACCACAATATACTCATCTAGTACCTCCATCTCAGGAAGAGAGGCTTCAGCTGTCCTTGGTTCACCTACAGAGGCTTCATCATCAAAAAACCTTCGACAGCAAACCAAGGTGAAGGGGGGTGGAACTTCTTTAAGGAAGGAGACTGCTTCCCGGCGAGATTTCCCATAGAGTTGCACACCATTGACCTAGAAAGACATGTGGTAAGTCAGAATTGGGGCCCCAGTGAAAAAGAAAAAATCTCTTGCCTGCATTAATCTATCAAAATGAAAACAGGATATAATTTTATTTTCCCTGTAAACAAAGGCCCTATAGGTAACCATATTATTCAGTAGTAACTAAAAACATTAGAAGTCCTTAAAATTTATAAAAATTAAGGCTAAACCTTTGTTGAATTTTGGTAAACAAAGTGTAAAATGTGTGCAGATGACAACTAGGTAAGTGATCTGCCTGACTTCACACCTCCATGGCTTTTCCAATGTTTTATTCTCATCTACTTCTACCTCTCTCTCCTTAAACACACTAAATATCATTTACAGCCTCCTAGGACCATTTCTTTCTGCCTTTTCATTTCATAAGAAGATTACTATAAATATTAACACTAATTTTAAGGATGTTAAAACTGCTCAACTTATAAGGCATAGGTAACAAAATCTTAGATACTGAGCTGTCAAAATTTAGTTATCAGTTCACAATTCTTTCACATTCCATAAACTTTTAATACCATCTTAGAAAAAATCACTTCTATAGAAAAGAAATATAACTTTACATCAGTTCTAATGTTACATGTTGTGCTGACACAGCCATCAATTATAGGAAATGTTCTCAAATTATACCACATGTGTCTCATGTGTTTAAAAGAACAAAAAGATAACCAACTATTCCTTATTGATGATTAATGCTTATCACCAAAAATTATCTAAATTTCATATTATTTTTAGTGCATGATAACTACATTTTGCACCAAAGATGACTCAGACAAGACTATTCTAATTTTTCATATATATGACTTTAGCTCAAGGAGCTCTCTCAGTTTGGAGTTTGGACTAAAAGTCACTAAAAGTTATTTGTGTGCTACTCAAAAAAGCTGAGGCATGAACATAATCCAGGCAACAAATAATCTTTTCACATCTGACTCCTACCTTCCTGGGAGGGTTCAGCAGCATTATTAGTTTTAAAGATATTTCTGGTCTGACATTAATTTCTGACAGGTGCAGTGCTAATGTCCAGATAACTGTCAAGGCTGACTTTCCTGGGAGGAACCTTTCCATTAAATCGGTCACTGCTCAGAGAATAAGAGCACGGGTGGTTGCTGGAAGCATCCTGTCAGCAGCGGTCTGAGCCCCAAGTCAATCATCTCTTGGAACCACTCTTGGGCCTGTACCATACCAAGCACTTAGCCACAAGGCCAGACATAATCTCCCTGCCTCTTAATTATTTACAAAGAAATCACTACAGAGTAAAGAGACCCATATGTGCTTCAGGGAGCTAGCCCTAGTGGAAAAGTAAACAATGTCTCCCAAGACGTATGACTGATGAAAGGGATCCAAGGGACAGCCAAATTCAGCAGCAGATGAAATGTTTTTCCTTGGAAGACCTGAAAGTAAATCTTCACACAAAAATTGGCAGGGGAGTATCCGTCATTGTCCCACCATGTCCAAGGTGCCAACCAGTGCAACAAGCACAGAACATTCTAAAGTCACCCAGATGCATAGTAACCTACCCTGAAAATAAAGTAAGTGGCACAATCAAAGCAGGAATTTTACCCATATACAAGTATTTGTGTTTCACATTACTTCAACAAATTAGAAAATCACTTTTCAGGTTTTTATCTTGGAGTACATTTAAATATTTACCAGCTCATTATTTATTCATTTGAATTGTCTCCAATTATTATAGCAGTGCCTGGTAGTCCTCCTCACTACTCTTTATCACTAAAGAGCTTGGTCACATTTCCCATTACCAACTCCTATCTAAGGGGATTTATGGCTGCTGTAAATAGCAGCTCTGGGCTGAGACTTGGCACAATGTTCTAACCCCAAAGCATATTTGTGTTTCTGGTTTTGAGCTCTAAGGAGTACATTAAACACATACACACAAACACACTTTAAGCTCAGGAGTTTATTTGGCTAACTTTACAGACATTTTTTCTGTTTCTATATTCGGTTATCCAGAGGCAATTTTTATTTTAGAGTTCACAGTATTTCTCTAGGCCCTTCAACTTTAGACCCTCTTAAGTACTTGTCAAACCTCAAATATTCATACACACACATACTTATTGCAGAGTACATAATACTGTACTAGTATTTTCCCACTATATTATCTCATTCATCCCATCCCATAAAGATCGTTTATGCCATTCACAGAGATATATTGCCAATATCTCACAGCAAGATAATGCTTTACAGTTTCATGGACAATATTCCACTACACCCTCACAAACAGATGGTGAAGTAGGCATTTATGGATGAAGAAACTGATGCTCAAAAAAGTTAAGTGACATGCCTAGGGATACCTGGTTAAGCTGTGGTGAATTCAGAAAGAGAAGCCGCTCTTTCTGACCTCTAAATCCATGATTTTTTTTCAATCCCATTCTGTCACCAGAAATTTATATTTAAGAATTCAAAAGATTTTCATATCTTATTATATCATACTCTATTACAAGGTGGAAGGTCTATGGAATTCTAATCCTGGCTAGGGCACAGAGGACTCAATTGATACTGGGATCAAATGTACTTGCTCTACGCAGATGCAGCCAATATTTCTTTATCACCTACTATATAACAGTTGCAGATCACACTTAATGCTCCTGAATTGCATACTAAAAATGGTTAAAATGGTAAATCTTATGTATATATATTTTTACCACAAAAGGGGTTTTTACTTCTACAGCTCCAAACAAAAATATCTTATTTCTCAATACCTAGCAACTACATTTTATAGAAATGATCTCCAATCTACAGATTCTCATGTGTGATATCGAAAAAGCTATGCAATGTGCCCTGCCAATCAGAAGAGAAAGACATGCTCTCAGCACCAAAAACAAAACAAAACCATAAATCATGTGGTAAAACATGGGGATTGAATCTGTGATAAGCATCCCAACATCATTCCTTGACACCACTAAAAATAAGTAATTTACTACATCTTAAAACAGGACTCCAGGATTCTGGGAAGATGGCGGTGTGAGCAGGGCGGCGGAAATCTCCTCCTAAAACCATATACATTTGTGAAAATTCAACAAATACAACTATCCCTAAAAGAGAGACCAGAAGATAAAGTACAACAGCCATGCTACAGCTACATCTGCGAGAACTCAGAGCCTCATGAAGTGGGTAAGATACAAAGCTGCGACCTGGCGGGACCCGAACACTCCCCAACCCCAGCTCGCCCGTGGGAGGAAAAGAATGAATCAGACTGGGGAGGGAGTGGAAGCACACGACTGCTAGATAACCAGCCCTGGTGATCTGCATCCAGAGGACAGACACACATCACATGGTGTGTTGGAGATTACAGAAACGGAAGTGCACGATCCGAGATGGAGACTGCGAGTGGGTCCCCACAGCTGGCTCGCCTGGGAAAAAAGAAAAGCCGGCGCTTTTTTAAAAGTCTTTAAGTGACAAGGGCCCAATAGTGGAACAAAACCATCCCAGTGCACGCAGCCCAGCAGGCTGGGAATCTTGAGGAATTTTGGACACCCAAACTGGCTGCCGGGTAAAGCAACCCTGCTGAAGCCCCTCACAGTGATAAGCAGCCTGCCATTCATTCCCCCCGCCGACGCTACAAACGGTCCAGCAGATCCGCCAAAACAATGGATCAGGGGGAAAGTGGCCCCGTCCACAGCAGCTACACAGAATCTCCCAGCAGGCGCGCAGCTAACCGAAAAGGGCCGCGGAACTCAGAGCAAGGTCTGGAAGGCAACAAGCGGCGAAGATCGCAGCTCACATGGCTGAAAAACACTGGAGTCTTCTAAGCTGGCATGAGGGCAGCCCCGCAAATGACAGTTCGGGATTATCAAAGAGACTGCCTCCCGGTGTGGGGGTAATGAACACTAGCTGCGGAGAAGGGCAAAGAGAACAACAAGCAGGAAGGGACTTTGTTCTCCCAGCTGACACACATGGCACCTGCCTGCGACCACTTCTATAGCCATGAAAAGACAGAAGAATATGGTCCAGTCAAGGATCACCCAGTCAACCCCAGAGAGAGGGCCTGGTGGGATAGATTTAAACAAACTCCTGGAAAAGAATTCAGAATAAAAGTCATAAACATGCTGATGGATCTACAGAGAAATATGCAAGAACTAAGGGAGGAACTCAGGAGAGATATTACAGAAATGAAACAATCGACTGACAGACTCAAGAGCAGACTGGACGAGATGCAAGAGACTGTTAATGGCATAGAAACCAGAGAACAGCAATACAGAGAAGCTGAGGCACAGAGAGATAAAAGGATCTCTAGGAATGAAAGAATATTAAGAGAACTGTGTGACAAATTGAAACGGAACAATATTCGCATTATAGGAGTGGCAGAGGAAGAAGAGAGAGAAAAAGGGATAGAAAGTGTCTTTGAAGACATAATTGAGGAAAACTTCCTAAGCTGGGAAAGGAAATAGTTTCTCAGACCATGGAAGGCCACAGATCTCCCAACACAAGGGACTCACGGAAGACAACCCCAAGACATATCATAATTAAAATGGCAAAGATAAAAGACAAGGACAGAGTATTAAAGGCAGCCAGAGAGAGAAAAAAGATAACCTAAAAAGGAAAACCCATCAGAATATCATCAGACTATCATCAGACTTCTCAACAGAAACCTTAAAGGCCAGAAGAGAATGGCATGATAGATTTAACACAATGAAACAGAAGGGCCTTGAACAAAGAATACTGTATCCAGCATGATTATAATTTAAATTAGAGGGAGGGATTAAACAATTCCCAGACAAGTGAAAGTTGAGGCAGTTTGCCCCCCACAAAACACCTCTACAGGATATCTTAAAGGGACTGCTATAGATGGAAACACTCCTAAGGCTAAAAAGATGTCACCAGAGAAAATAAAATCATAGCAAACAAAGCAGACCAACCAAATACTAATTAAAGGCAAAAAATAAAATCAACTATCCACAAAAACAGAAAAAGGAAACATAAAAGAGTACAGAATAAAACACATAGCATATAAAGAATGGAAGAGGAAGTATAAGAAGGGAGAGAAATAAAGAATCATCAGACTGTGTTTATAATACCTTAACAAGAGAGTTAAGTTAGACTGGTAGATAGCAAAGAAGCGACCTTTGAAACTTTGGTAACCAAGAATCTATTTTGATAATCACCCTAAATGTAAATGGACTGAAGACATCAATCAAAAGACATAGAGTAATAAATGGATGAAAAATCAAGACCCATGTATATGCTGCTTACAAGAGACTCACCTCAAACCCAAATATATACACAGACTAAAAGTGAAGCGATGGAAAAATATATTTCATGCAAACAACAAAGAGAAAAAAGCAGGTGTTGCAGTACTTATATCAGACAAAACAGACTTCAAAACGAAGAAAGTAGCAACAGATAAAGAAGGACATTACTGAATGATAAAGGGGTCAGTCCAACAAGAGGATATAACCATTATAAATATATATGCACCCAACACAGGAAAGCGGACATAGTGAAACAAATGCTAACAGAATTAAAGGAGGAAACAGAATGCATGCATTCATTTTAGGAGACTTCAACACACCAATCACTCCAAAGGATAGATCAACCAGAGAGAAAATAAGTAAAGACACAGAAGCACTAAACAACACACTAGAACAGAAGGACCTAACAGACATTTACAGAACTCTACACCCTAAAGCAGCAGGATACACATTCTTCTCAAGTGCACATGGAACATTTTCGAGAATAGACCACATACTAGGCCACAAAAAGAACCTCAGTAAATTCAAAAATATTGAAATTCTATCAACAAAATATTCAGGTCACAAAGCTATAAAACTACAAATAAATTGCACAAAGAAAACAAAAAGGTTCACAAATACATGGAGACATAACAACATGCTCCTGAATAATCAATGGATCAAGGACCAAATTAAAACAGAGATGAAAAAATATATGGAGAAAAATGACAACAACAACAACAAAGCTGGAAATTCTGTGGGACACAGCAAAGGCAGTTCTAAGAGGAAAATATATTGCAATCCAGGCCTATTTAAAGAAGGAAGAACATTCCCAAATGAATAGCCTAAAGACACAGTTATTGAAATTGGAAAAAGAAGAACAAATGAGGCCCAAAGTCACCAGAAGGAGGGACATAATAAAGATTAGAGAAGAAATAAATAAAATTGAGAAGAATAAAACAAGAGAAAAAAAATCAATGAAACCAAGAGCTGGTTCTTTGAAAAAATAAACAAAATAGATAAACCACTAGCCAGACTTATTAAGAGAAAAAGAGAATCTACACACATAAACACAATCAGAAATGAGAAAGGAAAAATAACAACAGACCCCACAGAAATACAAAAAATTATAAGACAATATTATGAGAATCTATATGCTAACAAGCTGGAAAACCTAGAAGAAATGGACACCTTTAATACAACTTTCCAAGACTGACCAAGGAAAAAAACAGAAAAAGTAAATAGACCAATCACCAGCAACGAAATTGAATCAGTAATCAAAAAACTACCCAAGAACAAAACGCCCGGACCAGATGGATTCACCTCTGAATTCTACCAGACATATAGAGAAGAAATAACACCCATTCTCCTTAAAGTTTTCCAAAAAACAAAAGAGGAGGGAATACTTCCAAACTCATTCTTTTAAGCCAGCATCACTCTTATACCAAAACTGGGCAAAGACCTCAACAAAAAAGAAAATTACAGACCAATATCCTTGAAGAAGACAGATGCAAAAATATTCAACAAAATATTAGCTAACTGAATTCAAAAATACATCAAGAGGATCATACACCATGATCAAGTGGGATGCATCTCAGGGATGCAAGGATGGTACAACATTCGAAATCCATCAAGATCATCCACCACATCAACAAAAAGAACAAAAACCACATGACTATCTCCATAGATGCTGAAAAACATTTGACAAAATTGAACACCCATTCATGATAAAAACTCTCAACAAAAATGGTATATAGGGCAACTACCTCAACATAATAAAGGCCATATATGACAAACCCACAGCCAACATCATACCTAACAACGAGAAGCTGAAAGCTTTTCATCTACGACCGGGAACAAGACAGGGATGCCCACTGTCCCCACAGTTATTCATCATAGTACTGGAGGTCCCACCTACGGTAGTCAGACAAAATAAACAAATAGAGGGCATCCACATTGGTATAGAACAAGTCAAACTGTCAATATTTGCAGATCACATGATATTGTATGTAAAAAGCCCTAAAGACACTGCTTCAAAAGTAGTAGAACTAATATCTGAATTCAGCAAAATTGCAGGATACAAAATTAACACACAGAAATCGGTTGCTTTCCTATACACTAACGATTAGCTAATAGAAAGCAAAATCAGGAAAACAATTCCATTCACAATTGCATCCAAAAGAATAAAATACCTAGGAATAAACCTAACCAAGGAAGTGAAAGACCTATATCCTAAATACTACAAGACACTCCTAAGAGAAATTAAAGAGGACACTAACATATGGAAATTCATCCCATTGTCTTGGCTACGAAGAATAAATATTGTCAAAAGGGCTATACTACCTAAAGCAATCTACAGATTCAATGCATTCCCTATGAAAATACTAACAGCATTCTTTTCTTTTTTCTTTTTTTTCTTTTTTTATTTCTTCCGGAGGCTTTATTTTTTATTTTTTAATTTTTTTCAATGCTTAGGAATAAATTTAACCAAGCAGGTACAAGACTTGTACACCTTTTTTTTCCCCTTACATTTATTTTATTTTATTTTTAAAATAATTTATTTTATTATCATTAATCTACAATTATATGTGCAATATTATGGTTATTGAACTACCCCTTCATCAGGTCCCCCCCACCAACCCCATTACAGTCACTGTCCATCAGCGTAGTGAGATGCTATAGAATCACTACTTGTCTTCTCTGAGTTGTACTGCCCTCCCCGTGCCCCCCCAACATTACATCTGCTAATCGTAATGCCCCTTTTTCCCTCTTATCCCTCCCTTCCCGCCCATTTTCCCCAGTCCCTTTCCCTTTGGTAACTATTAGTCCGTTCTTGGGTTCTGTGAGTCTGCTGCTGTTTTGTTCCTTCAGTTTTTTTCTTTGTTCTTATACTCCACATATGAGTGAAATCATTTGATACTTGTGTTTTTTGGCTTGGCTTATTTCACTGAGCATAATACCCTCTAGCTCCATCCATGTTGTTGCAAATGGTAGGATTTGTTTTCTTCTTATGGCTGAATAATATTCCATTGTGTATATGTACCACCTCTTCTTTATCCATTCATCTACTGATGGACACTTAGGTTGCTTCCATTTCTTGGCTATTGTAAATAGTGCTGCAATAAACATAGGGGTGCATCTGTCCTTTTCAAATTGGGCTGCTGCATTCTTAGGGTAAATTCCTAGGAGTGGAATTCCTGGGTCAAATGGTATTTCTATTTTGAGTTTTTTGAGGAACCTCCATACTGCTTTCCACAATGGTTGAACTAATTTGCAGTCCCACCAGCAGTGTAGGAGGGTTCCCTTTTCTCCACATCCTCGCCAGCATTTGTTGTTGTTTGTGTTTTGGATGTTGGCCATCCTCACTGGTGTGAGGTGATATCTCATTGCGGTTTTAATCTGCATTTCTCTGATGATTAGTTATGTGGAGCATCTTTTCATGTGCCTGTTGGCCATCTGAATTTCTTCCTTAGAGAAGTGTCTATTCATGTCCTCTGCCCATTTCTTAATTGGATTATTTGCTTTTTGTTTGTTGAGGTGTCTGACCTCTTCATACATTTTGGATGTCAAACCCTTATCGGATATGTCATTTATGAATATATTCTCCCATACTGTAGGATATCTTTTTGTTCTGCTGATGGTGTCCTTTGCTGTACAGAAGCGTTTCAACTTCATATAGTCCCACATGTTCATTTTTGCTTTTGTTCCCTTGCCTGGGGAGATATGTTCATGAAGAAGTCGCTCGTGTTTATGTCCAAGAGATTTTTGCCTGTGTTTTTTTCTAAGAGCTTTATGGTTTCATGACTTACATTCAGGTCTTTGACCCACCTTGAGTTTACTTTTGTGTATGGGGTTAGACAGTAGTCCAGTTTCATTCTCTTACATGTAGCTGTCCAGTTTTTCCAACACCAGCTGCTGAAAGGGTGTCATCTCCCCATTGTATATCCAAGGCTCCTTTATCATATATTAATTGACTGTATATGTTTGGGTTAATGTTTGGATTTTCTGTTCTGTTCCACTGGTCTGTGGGTCTGTTTTTGTGCCAATACCAAATTGTCTTGATTACTGTGGCTTTGTAGTAGAGCTTGAAGTCAGGGAGCGTAATTCCCCGTTTTATTCCTCCTTCTCAGGATTGCTTTGGCTATTCGGAGTCTTTTGTGGTTCCATATGAAATTTAGAATTATTTGTTCCAGTTCTTTGAAGAAAGCTGTTGGTATTTTGATAGGGATTGCATTGAATCTGTAGATTGCTTTAGGTAGTATAGCCATTTTGACAATATTTATTCTCCTAGCCAAGACCATGGGATGAATTTCCATTTGTTAGTGTCCTCTTTAATTTCTCTTAGGTGTGTCTTGTAGTTTTCAGAGTATAGGTCTTTCACTTCCTTCATTAGGTTTATTCCTAGGCATTTTATTCTTTTAGATGCAATTGTGAATGGACTTGTTTTTCTGATTTCTCTTTCTGTTAGTTCATCATTAGTGTATATGAAAGCAAGAGATTTCTGTGTGTTAATTTTGTATGCTGCAACTTTGCTGCATTCAGATATTAGTTCTAGTAGTTTTGGAATGGAATATTTAGGGTTTTTTCTGTACAGTATCATGTCATCTGCAAATAGTGACAATTTGACTTCTTCTTTACCAATCTGGATGCCTTGTATGTCTTTGTTTTGTCTGATTGCTGTGGCTAGGACCTCCAGTACTATATTGAATAACAGTGGAGAGAGTGGTCATCCCTGTATTGTTCCCAATCTTAGATGAAAAGCTTTCAGTGTCTCGCCGTTAAGTATGATGTTAGCTGTGGGTTTGTCATATATAGCTTTTATAATGTTGAGGTACTTGCCGTCTATACCCATTTTGTTGAGAGTTTTAATCAGGAATGGATGCTGAATTTTGTCAAATGCTTTTTCAGCATCTATGGAGATGATCATGTGGTTTTTGTTCTTCTTTTTGTTGATGTGGTGGATGATGTTGATGGATTTTCGAATGTTGTACCATCCTTGCTTCCCTGGGATGAATCCCACTTGAGCATGGTGTATGATCCTCTTGATGTATTTTTGAATTCGGTTTGCTAATATTTTCTTGAGTATTTTTGCATCTACGTTCATCAGGGATATTGGTCTGTAATTTTCTTTTTTGTTGAGGTCTTTGCCCGGTTTTGGTATTAGAGTGATGCTGGCTTCATAGAATGAGTTTGGAAGTATTCCCTCCTCTTCTATTTTTTTGGAAAACATTAAGGAGAATCGGTATTATTTCTTCTCTGTATGTGTGGTAGAATTCAGAGGTGAATCGATCAGGCCTGGGGGTTTTGTTCTGGGGTAGTTTTTTGATTACCAATTCGATTTCGTCGCTGGTGATTGGTCTGTTTAGTTTTTCTATTTCTTGCTTGGTCAGTCTTGGAAGGTTGTATTTTTCTAAGAAGTTGTCCATTTCTTCTAGGTTTTCCAGCTTGTTAGCATATAGATTCTCATAATATTCTCTTATGATTCTTTGTATTTATGTGGGGTCCATCGTTATTTTTCCTTTCTCATTTCTGATTCTGTTTATGTGTGTAGATTCTCTTTTTCTCCTAATGAGTCTGGCTAGGGGTTTATCTATTTTGTTTATTTTTTCAAAGAACCAGCTCTTGGTTTCATTGATTTTTTCTACTGTTTTCTTCTTCTCAATTTTTATTTATTTCTTCTCTAATCTTTATTATGTCCCTCCTTCTGGTGACTTTGGGCCTCATTTGTTCTTCTTTTCCCAATTTCAGTAATTGTGTCTTTAGACTATTCATTTGGGAATGTTCTTCCTTCTTTAAATAGGCCTGGATTGCAATATTCTTTCCTCTTAGAACTGCCTTTGCTGCGTCCCACAGAAGTTGTGGCTTTGTGTTGTTGTTGTCATTAGTCTCCATATATTCTTTGATTTCTGTTTTGATTTGGTCGTTAACCCAGTGATTAATTAGGAGAGTGTTGTTAACTCTCCATGTATTTGTGAGCCTTTTTGATTTCTTTCTAAAATTTATTTCTAGTTTTATACCTTGGCGATCTGAGAAGTTGGTTGGTAGGATTTCAATATTTTTGAAATTACTGAGGTTCTTTTTATGGCCTAGTATGTGGTCTATTCTGGAAAATGTTCCATGTGCACGTGAGAAGAATGTGTATCCTGTTGCTTTTGGGTGTAGAGTTCTGTAGATATCTGTTAGGTCCATTTGTTCTAGTGTGTTGTTCAGTGCCTCTGTGTCTTTACTTATTTTCTGTCTGTTTGATCTGTCCTCTGGAGTGAGTGGTGTGTTGAAGTCTCCTAAGATGAATGCATTGCTGTCTATTTCCTCCTTTAATTCTGTTAGTATTTGTCTCACATATGCTGGCCCTCTTGTGTTGGGTGCATATGTATTTATAATGGTTATATCTTCTTGTTGGACTGACCCCTTTATCATTATGTAATGTCCTTCTTTATCTTTTCCTACTTTCTTCGTTTTGAAGTCTGTTTTGTCTGATACAAGTACTGCAACACCTGCTTTTTTCTCTTTGTTGTTTGCATGAAATATCTTTTTCCATGCCTTCACTTTTAGTCTGTGTATATCTTTGGATTTGAGGTGAGTTTCTTGTAGGCAGCATATAGATGGGTCTTGCTTTTTTATCCATTCTGTTACTCTGTGTCTTTTGATTGATGCGTTCAGTCCATTTACATTTAGGGTGATCATTGATAAATATGTACTTATTGCCATTGCTGGCTTTAGATTCGTGGTAACCAAGGGTTCAAGGGTTGCTTCTTTACTATCTAACAATCTAACTTAACTTTCTTGTTAAGTTATTGTAAACACAGTCTGATGTTTCTTTATTTCTCTCCCTTCTTATTCCTCCTCCTCCATTCTTTCTATAATAGGTGTTTTATTCTGTCCTTTAGTTAGTATTTGGATTGTCTGCTTTCTTTGCCATGATTTTATTTTCTCTGGTGACATCTTTTTAGCTTTAGTTGTGCTTCCATCTAGAGCAGTCCATTTAAGATATCCTGTAGTGGTGGTTTATGAGAGGCAAACTCTCTCAACTTTCATTTGTCTGGAAATTGTTTAATCCCTCCGTCATATTTAAATGATAATCGTGCTGGATACAATATTCTTGGTTCGAGGACCTTCTGTTTCATAACGTTAAAGATATCATGGCATTCTCTTCTGGCCTGTAAGGTTTCTGTTGAGAAGTCTGATGATAGTCTGATGGGTTTTCCTTTGTAGGTGATGTTTTTTCTCTCTCTGGCTGCCTTTAATACCCTGTCTTTATCTTTGATCTTTGCCATCTTAATTATTATGTTTCTTGGTGTTGTCTTCCTTGGGTCTCTTGTGTTGGGAGATCTATGGGCTTCAGTGGACTGCGAGACTATTTCCTTCCCCAGCGAGGGAAAGTTTTCAGCAATTATTTCTTCAAAGACACTTTCTATCCCTTTTTCTCTCTCTTCTTCCTCTGGTACTCCTATAATGCGAATATTGTTCCGTTTGGATTGGTCACACAGTTCTCTTAATATTCTTTCATTCCTAGAAATCCTTTTATCTCTCTCTGCCTCAGCTGCTCTGTACTCCTGTTCTCTGATTTCTATTCCATTAAGTCTCTCGCATCTCATCCATTCTGCTGTTAAGCCCTTCGGTCGGTTGTCTGATTTCTGCATTGTCTTTCCTCAGTTCCTTCACTTCCTCCCTCAGCTCTTGCACATTTCTCTGTAGGTCCATCAGCATGGTTATGACTTTTATTCTGAATTCTTTTTCAGGAAGACTGTGCATTTCCATCCCTTCGGACTCCCTCTCTGGGGTTGTCTGTTTGATTTTGGTCTGAACCATATTCCTCTGTCTTTTCATGGCTATAGAATTGGTCACTGATAGTTGCCATGTATGTCAGCTGGGCTCTTTAAGACTTTAAAAAGAGAAGAGAAAAAAAAGAAAAAAAAGAAGAAAGAAAGAAAGAAAAAAAAGAAAAAAAGAAGGAAAAGAAAAAACAAAACAAAAAAAAACAAAAAAAAAAGCCTACCCGACGTAGATTCTGTGGGAATGCTGTAGGTGGCGCTATTGCCCGACTATTCCACAGCTGTGGCTGCGCTGCTCAGCAGGGCTCTTTATCGCTCTGGCAGGGGTGGGAATGAATAGGAGGCTGTTGATCTCCGTGAGAAGTGTAAGTATGGCTACGCTTCCTCAGTCGCCAGCTAAGCCGTCTGAAACTCCCCAGGACTCCCAGCCTGCTGGGCTGAGCGTGCTGGGGCAATCCGGCCCCTCCGCTGGGCTCCTGTCTCTTTAAGACCGCTGAAGAAAGCGCGCGCTTTTTTTTTCTCCTTCCTGGGAGCCAGCTGCAAGCACCCTGGCGCGTTCCCCGCTCAGATCCTGCCCCTCTGTCTCTCCAATCTCCGCTACACCACGCAATGTGGGTCAGCGCTCCCCGCGCATATCACCGGGGCTCGCTACTTCGCGGGGTGTACTTCCACTCCCTCCCTGCTCTGAATCCTCTCCTCCCACCAGTGCACTGGGGTGGGGGAGTGCTCGGGTCCCGCCGGGTCGCGGCTCCGTATCTTACCCGCCTCTTGGGGTGCCGAGTCCTCTCGGGTGTAGCTGCATGCTGTGCGCTTTCCTGTGTATTCTCGTCTCTCTTTTAGGAATAGATGTATTTGCTGTGTTTTTGTAGATAAATATAGTGTTGGGAGGAGATTTCTGCCGCCCTGTTCACACCGCTATCTTCCCGGACCCTAACAGCATTCTTTAATGAACTGGAACAAATAGTTCTAAAATTCATATGGAAGCAAAAAAGACCCCAAATAGCCAAAGCAATCCTGAGAAGGAAGAATAAAACGGGGAATTATGCTCCCAGACTTCAAGCTCTACTACAAAGCCACAGTAATCAAGACAATCTGGTACTGGCACAAGAACAGTCCCACAGACCAGTGAAACAGAATGGAGAGTCCAGACATTAACCCAAACATATACGGTCAATTTATATACAATAAAGGAGCCATGGATATACAACGGGGAAATGACACCCTCTTCAGCAGCTGGTGTTGGCAAAACTGGACAGCTACATATAAGAGTATGAAACTGGATTACTGTCTAACCCCATTCACAAAGTAAACTCAAAATAGATCAAAGACCTGAATTTAAGTCATGAAACCATAAAACTCTTAGAAAAAAACACAGGCAAAAATCTCTTGGACATAAACATGAGCGAATTCTTCATGAACATATCTCCCTGGACAAGGGAAACAAAAGCAAAAATGAACAAGTGGGACTATATCAAGCTGAAAAGCTTCTGTACAGCAAAGGACACCATCAATAGAACAAAAAGACATCCTACAGTATGGGAGAATATATCCATAAATGACATATCTGATAAGGGGTTGACGTCCAAAATATACAAAGAACTCATGCACCTCAACAAACAAAAAGCAAATAATCCAATTAAAAAATGGACAGAGGATATGAATAGACACTTCTCCAAAGAAGAAATTCATATGGCCAAAAGGCACATGAAAAGATGCTCCACATCACTAATCATCAGAGAAACGAAAATTAAAACCACAATGATATATCACCTCACACCAGTAAGGATGGGCAACATCCAAAACACAAACAACAACAAATGTTGGCGAGGATGTGGAGAAAGGGGAACCCTCCTACACTGCTGATGGGAATGCAAATTAGTTCAACCATTGTGGAAAGCAGTATGGAGGTTCCTCAAAAAACTCAAAGTAGAAATACCATTTGACCTAGGAAATCCACTCCTAGGAATTTACCCTAAGAATGCAGCAGCCCAGTTTGAAAAAGACATATGTACCCATATGTTTATCACAGCACTATTTACAATAGCCAAGAAATGGAAGCAACCGTAGTGTCTAGCAGTAGATGAATGGATAAAGAAGATGTGGTACATACACACAATGGAATATTCAGTCATAAGAAGAAAACAAATCCAGACATTTGCAACAACGTGGATGGAGCTAGAGGGTATTATGCTCAGTGAAATAACCCAGGCGAAAAAGGACAAGTATAAAATGATTTCACTCGTATGTGGAGTATAAGAACAAAGAAAAAAACTGAAGGAACAAAACAGCAGCAGACTCGCAGAACCCAAGAATGGACTAACAGCTACCAAAGGGAAAGGGGCTGGGGAGGATGGGTGGGAAGGGAGGCAAAAGGGGGAAAAAGGGGCATTACGATTAGCAGACTTAATGTGGGGGGGTACAGGGAGGGCTGTACAACTCAGAGAAGACAAGTAGTGATTCTATAGCATCTCACTACGCTAATCGACAGTGACTGTAATGGGGTATGTGGTGGGGGGACTTGACAAAGTGGGGAGTTTAGTAACCATAATGTTGCACATGTAATTGTAGATTAATGATTACAAAATAAAAAATCAGGACTCCAACACCTTGCCCTCCCATGCTTATGCTGGATTTGGCCACTAGTCATAGCACCGTTCCCTCTGACCTTGAAACGTGGCCCGAATTCTCAATATACTATCCTCTAGGTGGCCAGACAAGTGCTAAAAAATGCAGGTGCACCCAAAAGAAACATATTTGCTATCCTTGTCATTTCAGTTTGAGGAAACACAAATTTTAGGAAGATGGAGTCAAGCCCCATGTGATTCTAATCTTGGCTAATGATACTATGTTGATACTATTAAACCCTATCTAGGTCTCTATGTGGATCTTATCTTCTGCAAAGCCTTCTCTAAACATAACTGTTCCCCACATTCTTTTTTAGGAGCTTAGGAAGTAGTGTGGTGTATTTGAAAAAAACAGTGAATTGTAAGTTAGAAAACATGAATGCCATTATTCTATCAGTGTATAAAAGTAGGTAGTCAGTGCGTAATTTTCTTATCTATAGAATTAAGCGTTTCAATATTTTTTGGTTTGTTTGGTGTGTTCGCTACAGAACTTTCCAATCTAAAAAAGTCTCTCAAGAAAGGCATGTCAAAGCACAAGTAGTCTAGAATTGTTCTGGTTCAAAGAGCCCAGGAACCCTGAGTGAGCCCTCTAGAGGCTATCATGCGGAGGAGAGGAGTCCCACATAGATGATCTGAAAACCTGTCAGCAGTATGTAAGCCTGAACTTATCCAGCTTACAAACATATTAGAAATAACAACAAAATTATTTCCTTATTAGATATAATCAACAAAGCCTGCAAATAAATGTGACTATGTGTTACAAACCAGGGTCAGGGAATATTAGAGTCTTAAAAAGAATTTTTCTTAAAAAAAAAAAAAGGATTATGTGATCAAACTAAACTAGGACATTAGCCTCTTTCTTAGTCAATCATTTAAATAAGCATTCAAAAGGACATCCCAAGATTCCCAAAAGATTGGGAAAATGAACTGAAAACATATTATCTACTTCCTTTGCCATTATATTAGCTCTTGGTATTTTTTTGTCTTTACTTCTTCCAGCTTTAATGAAATATAACTGACATATAACATTGTGTAAGTTTAAGGTGTGCAATGTGATGGTTTGATATACATATATATTGTGAAATGATTATCACAGTGGGGTTAGTTAACACACCTATCACCTCACAGTTACCACTGCGTGTGTGTGTGTGTATGTGTGTGTGTGTGTGTGTGTGTGTGTGTGTGGTGAGAACACTTAAGATCGACTCTTTCAGCAGTTTTAAAGTATACAATACAGCATTGCAACTACAGTCACCAAACATTTTTCAGTCTACATGGCTCACATTACACTGGCATTGGTGATAATGTGATTCAGTAGATTTCTGGTGAGAATACGTTTTCCTAGAAGTTAGAAATTCTTGCTATGTCTTTTTTCCCTCATAAATTGTACCTCAAGAATCTCATCCTCTGGCTGTAGGAGGTTCAGTGTATCAACAGGACCACCTGGAGCAATTGAAGAGACATAATGGTGCCCATCAAAGGAATCCACTTCCATGCCAAGCCTCAGAGTGTGAATGGGCAGCAGCTGTAGCAAAACAGAGAATAACATCAAACAGGACAAGGTTGTATTCCTCAATCCTCCATCAAATATTATTTTGACACAAAATCACCATTCTTGAATCAGATCACCAAACCTCTTGAATCAGATTCCAAAAGACAACAAGAACGGGAAAACAAGCCATGGAAATACAAAGAAAGCCATTTGTCTTCTTGTTCTCACTGTACTTTTCCTGTCAGAATCCCTAGGAACGGAGAAATGAATTTACTAAGTCCTGCTTTCAGTTCTAAGCAACAGGCACTCCAAACTTTCTATAGTTATGTATCTGTGTTTTACTTTTCTGCAGAGCTTCCCACCCTCCAGAACATTCTAGCTCCCCTGTATGACCTAATTTCCATGAAGCCCTTCCTGGTATCTGAGTTAATGCACCTCTTTCTGGGGACCCTCTCACAGCTCACAATGTACTGTGTTTAAAAATTCCTATTGTCTTGGTTGTTCCCCTTACTTGAGTGAAGTCTTTATCCTTTCTCTCTATAATCTCAGACCCTGAACAGTACCAGGTACTAAACATGGGCTCATTGAATGTTATTTGAACTAATCCCTGAAAGATGGTCCCTCCCTCAAGAAGTCCTTTTCCATCTCACCAACTCAAGCGCAAACAATTTTCGATTTTGAGGGAGACATAGGTGTGTAATAAGGTTGGCAATCATTATTCCACTCTAGGATGGAAGCCATTGGCTTAAAAGAATTCAAATGGGCTCAGATATGAGTCAAGGGTTAAGAAACTCCAGGCAATGTCAAAGAAAAGATACGAGTGTCTTAGTGTTGTGGGCTGTAAAGGTCAAAGGCATTCGCCAAACTCCATCCCCTTGACTTTTAAAGATGGAGTTAATGATTTCTTGTTGTGGCTGTATAAATTCAAATACAGTAAATGGTACTAATTATGACTGGTATCTCCTATATCAATAGTCTTGTTTATCTAAACTTACCAGGCCCGCCTCTAACTGTACACCTAGTAAGAAAACCCTACACAAGGTGGCAATGCATCCACAGCACGGCTCCTTCCTTCCTGTTCTCTGTGATCCCTATCTCTGAGCTTGTCGCCTCCACTTAGTCATCTGCTCTGGGTCCCCAGAGTCCCCAAGGCCTTGCTGCAGACACCACCTGGGGCTTATTTTCATCTCACTACAGACACACAGACAAATGTGAAGTGGCAAGCAGTCTCGCTAAGACCTCAATGACTTAAAATAGGCGTAAGAGACTTCTAGACCTGGGCTAATTTTCTGAAAATTAAGTGCTCTTGATCACGAAGCACTTCAGGATCTACAACCATTTCTGGCAATAAGATATTCCAGCACTCTAAATGGAAGGTTAATATATTCTTTGGTCTTGTTCTTATTCTGTGATTTCTTTATTTCCCACTGTTGCCAACTCATTTTCTCATCTAGTCATTGTACCAAATCATATATATCAAGCAGAAGGAGATATGAGTGTCATTTTCTTTAGTAGTAAAAGGTGAATGAGAACTCTAAGACAAATGTTTCTGTAACAAGAGTTTACCCATCCATTCCTGTCAATTCTCTTCCTCCCATTATCTATGAGGCAAACACTAGGGCAGAGAGTGGTCACTGGGTCCACCCAAAGGTTATCTCTGGTGGTGTGCTGAAGCCTGCTTATGAAAGCAGATTGTTCAATTTTCAGGAATTTTGAAAGCCAGTTATTAAATATAACCTTTATTAAAAATTCATTGTATACGGTTACAATTAAAATCCCATTAAAAATAAATATAATAAGTACTCAAAATCTGTCACCTCCTAATTATTTTTACATTTTATCTATATTCTTGAAGTGGCTTCTATCTGTTACACATATTGGTGGAAAGACTCAACCTAAGAACTTAGAGAATACTAAAATGTAAACAACTGAAAAAGTCAGATGAAATGGTTGATCTGTTTAGCTGCTAAATGCAGTAGGGCTGGGTAATTAAATAGTCCTGATACACCACAGAAACCTGCACCAATGTCAATCAATTCCCAACTCGGTGTTCAATGATGTCCTTTTGGTAGCATGAAATCTGCGGTGGTGGGACTATTTACACTACGGATATCAGTACACACTACAAATTGGGGCTGCTTTTTTTTTTTTTGAGAGCTAGACATTTACCCACATACCATGGACCTACAATCCAGTTTGAACATGAAATCCAGCATATATTTATAGGGTGTAAACTATGTGCAAGGATTTGAGGTATGAACTGGAATTATAGGGTGAATGAAACAGTCTCTGCCCCCATGGAACTAACATCTAGTGTTGAAGAGAGACAATAAACAAGCAAGAGAGCAAGCAGATATAAGCAAACAGGTAAATAATTCAACTAATTGTGATAAGTTCTATGAAGGAACTAATCTGGGTCAAGGCATCAGACGCAACTGGTGGCATTTGGGCAAGTTGGTCAGAGTAGATTTCCCAGAGATGGGGACATCTATGGTGAGGCTTGAAGAGTAAGAATGAGTCAGCCCCATTAAGAACCTGCTGGGCCACTGCCTGCAGAAGGTGAGTAAAAATGATAACTGCTAAATTTTTGGTTTGAGCAGCTGAGTAGATGATGATAACAATTTCTGCATACAAGTGCCCAAATTAAAACAAAGACATTGCTGTACACACAGATCTTTGCTACTTAATAATATGCTCCCATAAAAAAATAAAAGGATTAAATAAATAAATAAAAATCAAAGGATTGAAGAGGGAACTGATTCCAATCTCCCCTTCCAGCACCCGTTACTAATCCTATATATTCACATGGTGGACCACCATGCCCCACACCCATGGCACAGTTGAAGTCAGGAATATATTGGGAGCACAGAGGACCAGCAGAGGCTCACCCATGGAATCCTTGCCTTGCCAGACACTGGGCTGTGCCCTTCTAGGCTATTCCCCTAGATATTTATAAATACCACACACTCCCTAGAAACTTAAACAGTGAATAAAACGCACACGCTCCATCTTCAATCATGCTAAACAAATAAACCAGAGATGATGTTTACGAAACCTGTCATTCTGAAAGAGGCTTACCTAATATTAGTTCTGAATCTAAGTCTGAGTTCAGCTGGGTTTCTGAGACTTCATGTTACAGTGCTACAGGCTTCTCCACAGGAGCAGGACTGTTTAATTACCTGTCCCAGATGCATTTAGCAATCAAACAAATAAACCATTTCATCTGTCTCTTTCAGTTGTCCACCCCTTCGGTATTCTGTGTTCTTAGAGAGCAGAGAGTGCTATAATGACAGCAGTGGGTGCCACAGACAGATGACTGATGCCTTCACACACAGCGCATGTTATGCTTTTTGATGCTTATTCAATGTACTTTGCAAGGGATCCTATTTAAATTGACAAAGTTAATGAGCAGCAGGATTTTCATGATCCTGATATAACAAGTAAAGGACACAAGGGAAGTGTGACCACTATGTGATTTACTGACAGTGCTAAAATGGTGAAGATCAAATGAGATCAAGAAAGCTAGAGGCCTTCAACCTGTGAGTGGAGAGACCTGTGATAAAACAAATCACAGCTTATTCATTTTGTTAAAAGCTCTACTTTTAGGACTCTAAAACAAGATACCAAAATGCTCAAGTGGGAATATAAATGTTACTCCAGGGAGGAAAGAAAACTTCTGGAGAGGAATAGATGTCAGTAGGATGGGGGTATGTGCTTCTAAGAAATAAAATAGAACAGAAAGAACCCCATGATTGGTTTCTGTAATACACACACACACACACACACACACACACACACACACACAATAAAAATGTTAAATAGCCACTTATCTTTAAAGATTGGGGGAGTTACTAAGTTTAGCATAAATACAAAACAAACTTTCCAAGGATGAGGCTACAACTTTTAAACTAACGGTAAAACACAGCAAAATGGCCTCCAAAGCTAGGAGTGTTCACTCAGAGGTTGTGCAAGACAATCAATCAATCCATTAGAGCTTGATTTATACTAGTTCTTTCACCCATCTAAAATTCTGAATAGACAGAAAATACACACTATGTACTCTGTTGAACAGAAATACACTGCAGATTTTCTCCTGTTGCCAGAGTCAAGCATCTGTTGCTATTTACCATTTTAAATATCACTGATGGTACCTGCCTGGCCCGAATGATATCTGAACTTCTGATACCTGATCTAACATTCTGCTGTTGTGACTCAACCTTTGCTCTTGGTATTTCCTCAACCTGGAATATCCACTGTTATTTCTCCAAACCCATTCTTCAGAGAATAGATCAAATGCCATCCTCCCAATAAACCTCCATCCATTCTGAGGAAGTAACATCTACCTTCTTTCATACATATAAGGCATGTGACATTATCTGAACAATAATTCTCAATAGAGTAAGGCAAGGAAGGGATCACAGTTTCCTTTAGGGACCTCACCCCAAACCTACAGAATCAGAATATTGGTTGGGAGGAACAAAACAGGTATGTGTATTTGAAAAAGCTCCTCTGATGGACCTGATTAAGCCACCTGCCCTAGTAGAGATCCTCTGCTACTACAGCTATTGGGTTCTGTGTCTTGTGTTTTCCACTCAGAAAGAGACTAACAAAGCACAAATTCACACAGTTAAGAACTTTTAATAATAGTTGTCTCTGGGGAGGAAAACAAGGGGGCTGGGATGGAAGGCAAACATTTTTTGCAGCACATACTTGTGTAACTTATTAATACTATGTCTTATCTAAATATTGTCAGTTCAAAAGAAAAATGAATGGCACAGGCTCACAATCCTTGATTTATTTCTTATTTTGCCACTCACTAGCTGCATCTGATCTTGGGCAAGTCACTTTACCTGCCTGACACTCAGTTTCCACATATTAAAAATGGAAAGGTGGAAATAGCTGCTAGCCAACAGGGTAACTGTGAGAAATACAGGAGGAAATGCATGTAAAAGCAAAGAACCGACCCTGGTAACTGAGTGGTACACATACTGCACTGGCCCAGTACAACCCAATGCCTACAAATAATTTAGAAAAGAAATAAAGCAAAATGTGTTAGTCTGTCATGTCAAAACCAGAGAACAGAACCTAGTATTTTTGTTTCCCATGCTGGGGACATTACTAATGCTCACTCCATATTACAATTAACGGTCAGCAGAAAGGTCACTGGAATGAGCTTACTGCTTCTCCCTCACAGTGCTGTGATTATCTTTATAGTAAACACTTGCCAAGAAAGCCATCTCTAGACATGCAATTCTCCCCAGATGCGGGAAAACTCTTCTTGTGTCATGATTAATGGCTTCCTAGAAGCACTGCAGCTAATGCTTGAGCCAGTGTAAATTGCTTTCACCTCCCTCTTTCCGCACAACTCCAACCACCTCAAAGGAAAACAGTATCTATTAACCCTTGCCTGTAATATATAAAGATGCATCCCTTCAAGAATGGTGGCTACAGGGTGGTAAACCAAATGACCACCTAAAGACAGCTAGATCCTAGGATCACCAGCTATACCCATGACACATGACTGTCCCAATCATAAAGCTGATGCGAAAGAGGAAAACCTACATCCTTGACATCAGATCTTGACACTGCCCCATTTAAAACCTTCCACTGGTGCTACCTGGAACTGAGAATAAAGCCAGGCTTATCACCATGGATTCAAGGCCCTGTAGACCCTGGTTTTCCTCACCAGCTCATTTAACAACATCCCAGTCTGCACATAGTTTGACTCAGACATTCTGAAAGAAAACAACTTCCATTCTTTGCTCATGCTGGACCTTTCCCCCCACAGGCCTGCTGTACCTACCCACTCATTTGTTCCCTATCTCCCCAGGTTTTTAACTTCAAAACTGAGCTTAGAAGGACTTGAGCTGTCTCTGTCTCTAACTTGGCCTTCCCAGTTATGCTGTCATCATCCTGTGTGTTCCTTTGCATGAGTTCTTACGACCTACAACTATCTTACCAAGTTATTATTTTTTTTACTTGTTCATCATGCCCCTACCCAAGCCCAGAAGCTAAGCTTTATGAGAGCAAGGACCTTTTCTGTTTTGTTTCCAACAGTTGGTAGCAGTGTCTGGTCTACATCAGGAGCTCAGTAAATATTTCAAGAATGAATGAATGCACTCTAACCTGCAACCAGCCTCTGCTACTATCGAGCGGCTATGTAATTTGAGATGAGTCATTCAACCTACGCAAACTTTAATAACCTCATTTATGAAATGGCTTTGATAGGCTAAAGTCCTTTACATGTTACAGGGAGAAATGAGAAGCTACTGAGTTAATAACTAAACTCAATTATAAAGGGATTTAAAAAAATTATAGCTCACTAAAATAAATATCTATGGACATTTTTAATTAAGAAATCAATGTACAAAATAAGCAAACTTGTATGATAATGTTTGTGGAAAAAGTGCACATCCCTTCTCTCTCATACATTTTTACACAGGATACATATATACCAGCTACAAAATATGTAAACATATACAAGTAATAACTAAATATAAGAAAATAGTGCAATTATGAGTGACTCTTATAGTGCAATAACTTAAAAAATTAAAAAAACCTTCCCAAAACAAAATTTCAATTAAATAATTAAATGTTTTTAAATAGCTTATTTTTTTTTAAAGGAGCCTTAATAGGTCTGAGACTAAAAGTACTAGTAACGTACAATGAGGATACAAAACCACCACTTACTGAACATTTCTTAGGTGTTGGCTCTGAGCTATAGTAAGTAAGACACATATTAAATACATTTTATTTAATCTTCTACAACACAGGTATTATTTATATTCTGTAGAAGAATTAGATTGCTTATTTCACCTCCTAAAGTGTTTCCTCAAATGTCTCTTTCTTAATGAAACCTTCCCTGGTCAAGATATCTAAAATTGCAAACCTATACTGTTCTGAATTCCTTACCCATCTTCCCTGCCTTAATATTCTGGATGCATGTATCACCCATACTATCTAAGTTACTTAACTTATTTATTTTCTATCTCCCCAACTACAACTAAAATGTAAGTTCTACAAGGCAGGGATTTTTTTTCTGCTTTGTTCTTTTCTGAAATCCCAGCACCCAGCAGAGGACCTAGTGCAGAGTAGTAGATATTAATAAATATTTAATGAGTGAATGAATGAATAATGAATGAATGAACAGCTGAACGTACTGGTGAGTTTCTATGAGGTGATTCTAGAAGTCTGTTCAACTCAAAGCATTTCTACACCTTTATACCAGAGTTGCTGAGTACAAATATATATATCGCATAGAAACTGATCAAGAAAGAAAATAAAATTATTAAGACTGGTGGCAAGAACTAGGGAATAAGGTTGAGAGAGAACATCTTCTGCCTGAAAAAGGACAGTGACATTTTCTTTAAGATGCACAAAGTGTGGTTATTATCTTTTTTTACTTATTATAGAATATGATGATACAGGGTCTTATGGCTTCGAATGTGGAAGGATAGATAACTAAAGCTGAACTGTATGATGAACTGAGTCTGAGCTAGGATGTGTTTCTCCCAAAGACATCTCTTGAGTGTTAAAGCTTTATGTGCAAGGAAGCTACAAGCTAATCAGGAAACCTCTGAAGAGCAAAGCAAAGATTTCACAGCCCCAAAGTACTGAGGAGATAGAAGTGGAGTCCAAGTCCTACCAGAGAGAGGGGACTGGTAAACACCCCAAACTCATGGGAAATTCCTGAAAGGCTACATCTAGGAGCAAAGCAAACCAGACAGAGTCTGAACCTCACCAGAACTGTACCTCTGCCTTGTCTCAAGAGATGATTACCCACGCCCACACCTACCCCCCACTCCTGCCCGTCACCCTCACCTCCACGCAATCTGCTTATTAGAAGAAGAGTGAGTCTTCTGGACAGACTCTCATAATATCACCTGAAGCCTTTTGTAGTTGTCATACATAATACTGGATATTCAATCAAATTATTGAATCATGAAAGAGAAAACCAAATCACGATAACAAGAGAAAACATCGAACAACAGACACATATCCAAGGTTGCCTGATACTAGAATTAATTATTTAAAGTTTTTATAAGCTATGATTAATATGTTCAAGAAATAGAGGGAAGATGGCAAATACTTTTTTAATTGGGAATTCCACCAAAGAATTATAATCTAAAAATGAATAAAACAAATTCCAGAATAGAAAAATATAACAGCTAAAATTAAGGACTCAATAGATGGACTTTAGCAGCAGATTAGGTGAAGGAAATTTAGTAAACTGGAAGACAGGTAAATGGAAAATATCCAATATCTAAGAGTTTGGTGTAAATAATTTTAGGGAAAAGTGTCACTGATCCTTATGAATAATAATAAAAATAATTACAACATCCTACCATGTGCTTGCAAGTATTCTAGGCACATTATATTTAGTTCCTATACTTCCCATGAGATAGATATTAATCTATTAAGATCTCCTTTTTCTAGACAACTGAGACATAGAGTTTAGACAATTTCACAAGCTAGTGAACAAATAAACCAGAATTTGAACTCAGGCAACATGGCTCCAGACTTCATGTAATCAGTAACTACACTGTAGCAATTAATAAAAATTGATGTTTGTTAAGGTATTTATATTTCCTACTTTCAGTTTGAATTAAATCCCTCTCAACACGTTTGGAGGGCATTAGTCATTCGTAACTACTGTAATGTAAAGATGACTTTGAAAATAACTTAAAATTAACTACAACTTGTCCGTGTTGCTTTTATATTGCACATCTGAGGAAAGTTTGCTCAGTTGGCCCACACAGGCACAGCAAGGGAAGGACTCAAAATCTTAGAAGGAAAGAAATACATTGTTAGCCTTAAAAATTCAAACCTATAAAATAACAGCACATATAATATAAAATTGTGGAAGAAAAATATTCATGACAAATATTCAAAGAAGGAAATGGTGGAACTATCTAGAGATATTTTCTTGTGAAACCCACATGGGATCCAGAAAACTCATTTTGAAGGCTACATGTGACAGCAAAGTTTAAGCTGGGCTCAGCTCATATACCCATGTAGGATGACAGTGTTAACTTCTGAAATTATCCCTTTTTCATCATTTGTTGAGAAAGCCACCTAGAATGTCAAATACACTGGCTTTGGAAGTATAAAATTAATGTGCAGTGAGAGAACACTAAAAATGTTGGAAGAAACTGTAAAACTTACTTTCTGGCATTTTGCCATTAGAAATAAAGCTCTCACTACAAGTTTTTTTAAGTTCAAGAAAAATCACTGCCTATAAACCATTTTTATGTCCTTAAACATCAGGGACCTGAAGAACATTTTTTGTCTATATTTGTAGTCTTGATTTTTAGGAAAACATTTTTAAATGCCTCCTTATACTATCCGAAAAGTGAGCACACTGTACAACATTATTATGCATGCTACTTGGAAGGTGGGCAAAGCAGTTAAACCTGGGTTCTGGCTTCTGGAAGTGGAACAAGGAACCCTACCTTCTTCCTGGGATTATCTAACCATTACCTTTCCTAACAGTGAGAACCTACCGGATTGCCAGAAAACATCAAAGACTTACTTCTGGATATTTCAGGTCAGCATGAATTTTGTTTCTTTGACAAGAACTTAGA
This sequence comes from Smutsia gigantea, assembly GCA_032199065.1. Lineage (NCBI taxonomy): Eukaryota > Metazoa > Chordata > Mammalia > Pholidota > Manidae > Smutsia > Smutsia gigantea. The sequence continues at coordinate 239,991 of JAVSCE010000759.1, read as the reverse complement.
GGAAGTTCTTCAAACAATGAAAAACTGGTAATGTTCTTTATAAATACACTTACCTTTGAATATTTCTGTAATTCGGCATCATCTGCAATCTGTGTGTCCAAAGTAGCGACCTAAATATTCAAGAAAAAATATTCCCAATTATTTGTAAAAGCATAGCTTTATTTCTTCTTAGGTTTTCTGAAAAAGTCTATAAATTCTATGTACTGATCACTCCATTTCACCTGCATTCTAATCTCTTTTCTCTACTTCTAAAAATTCCTAAGTACAACACATAATGTAAAATATCAGAGAATGTTTGCTTTTTGTTAAGGTTTTTCACAGCAATCTTTCCTCTAAATATATTCAAAAGTTGAACAAGGTGTTAGACAAATACATATACTATATTTTAAAATCCATGACCCCTACAATTTTAATATAGTCTTTCATTATACTGAGTCCATTAAAATTGTACTCTTTCGACAAGACCAAGAGTATGGTCATTTTTACTTTTAGATTCAGAGCTTAAAACAAAGTTTGCAAAGTCAGTAAAGTCAGCTGAGTTTGGAAAAACTGAAGCATCTGACTTTCCACAGCAACATCAACCACTTCCCTAAGACACGCACCTGGCAACAGCACAAACAGAAAGACCTGGACTGGTGGGCATCTCATGGACTACTGAAAGCTTTTAATCTTGGCCTAAAGCTATTGTTCTAAGCTTCAGTGGTGGACATACATAGAAGTCCATTCCTTGCAAGCAAAATATTTTATTGATGATTTGCATCTTAAGTTGTTATAATATATAGTGCATCAGGGAGGGGATAAGTTAAACAATGATCTGATTAAAGTTTCTAAAAGTATTACACATCAGATAAGTAGACCCTAGAAGAAAATAAACATCAGAGTACATGCATGAAGGCATGCATTCATTCATCTTGCCAGATTTCTCTTTTTTGCTCCTCATCCCTCAGAACAGGCAACAACTCAGTGAATAAGCTGTAACTTTAAATTTCCAACTTAAAATTCTGTCTCCTTTCTAGCCCTTCTGCTATGACCTCACCATCTGATAAATAAACTTGGAAGGGTAGTTACAAGGAGGCAAAAATTTTAACAAAAAAGAGCCCATCACAAAACTGGCCATTTATAAATAATGGTACACCAAATTATTTTGAATATCAAACCACTCAGGATATTGAAAAAGGTCATTTGCTAGCTGATAGCCTAATGTCAAAAAGCATTCAAAAATTTTGAAGTAAAGAAGCAGTAGTTCATGAAGACTGACAAGCGAGTACAAAGTTAACAAGTATGTGTTTTAACTCTTCTTAATGACATTGGAAATTTTCTGACAATGGATAGTGGCTGTACATGCTGAACCAAAAAGAAAGAAATCTCCAGCCAGCCAAGTACTAACGATAAACATATGTAAGAAAATGTGAATGACAACAGAAATTTAACAGAATATTTTATTACTAATGCATTTACTGAACACTGTAGAAGCTTTTCTAAGCACTGCTTTCTCCTTTCATGCGGATTCATATGGGGAAATGTAATCAATCCCTTACTCAATGAATCTAATAACAGGTGAAAGGAAGTCTAGTGGACCACTGGCACTATAAACTAATACCTAACCTAAATGACTTCCTGTTCTCAAGTACATTTGATAATCTTTCTTTCACTTTTCTCATAAAACTGTAAAATTCTTTGTGAAACATAGGACTAATATCCACAGCCCTTTCAGTGTACAATAAAACAAACAGATCATAAAAGCAACCATAAAAATGCCAGCAATTTTAAACAACTGGTAAAGGTTATAAATTTAAAGGCAAGCCCAATCTCTCCTAAGATTTTCAAATGTTTTCAAAATGAACTGAATGTCTGCTAAACATAACTGAAACTTGTGTGCAGTCCTAAACTGTTCCTGCAGCTTAAAATGTTAAAAAAAGAAAGAAGGCAAGGAAGAGAGAAAGAAAAAGAGGAAGGCAGGGAGGGAGAAAACCAATTGATTGATCCAATAGGGAAGAAAGGCAGGAGGGAAAAATACAGGCAGGCTGGCTAGTCTTACATTTCTTTAAATTACAGTGTTAAGAGTTTGAAGTGACATGAAACATGAGTATTTTCTATTAGAACATTTTAACATACCATTACTTCATAGTCAGGGCCCAATAGGTTTTCCCATCTGGATTTCAGCTCATTTTCTTGAGAGTACAGGACTCCTTCTGGATTATAAAAAAAATGTCGAAGCTACTGTGAGCCATACACTGCTAAAATCTTGAATACTTAACTACTAAATTCTTCAATAACAGTGCAGGTTCAGTAAAAGGGAAATGAATAAAAAGGAAAATGCATTAACTTAGCTCTATGAGGTAAAGTAAATCAGAGGTAACTTGCAAGACTAAAGCAAAATGTAAAGACAAGCTATGACCAAATTGTGAAGGGGATGTTGTTGTTAAGGAATATTTTAAAGGGAAGAGGAAATGATGAGTTATAAATGAAATTTGAATTATATATAGTTTATATGTAAACATCCTATAGGTTATAAGTAAAATGCACCTCGCTTTGCTTTATAACATGTTAAGACAAACAAGGATTTAATTTAAATGTTAATCACTTCAAAGTAGTACCTTTCACTGATACACAGGGAAAACAAAAACTTATCAAGATATCTTTACTATCAACTAGGCATATCAACACAATCCAGTTAAACTTTGCCCTTGGGCAGAGGTAAAGGCTTATGTGATTTAATTCCACCAGTGAGATGCATGAGCTTTAATATAATAGAAACTTTGGTCTTTTATGGTTACTTGGTTATCATATTTTTATGATTTTCTTACATGAGTGTAATATTGCCTTTTTTGCATAGGGAAGATAATAATGACTAAGACAGATATTAAAAGTATTGCCTGTCCTCCATATGATCTTAGCTAGAAGCTTAGTGCATAGCTTGTAGTCTGAATAATGTTTAAATGGCAAAAATCAAAGCACTAAAACCATAATTTCAACTTATATGCATAGTAATAGCAGAAAATAAACAAGACTCCACCTTTTTTTAAGTTAAAGAAAAACTCAATTTTGTCAAAAGATTGGACAAGTCACAGAACATATCACAACCGACATAACCATCTGTCTCAAATCAAATGTAACTTCCTGTGTCAGCTCTTTCAGTCTTCAGCACAGAGAGCTTATCTTGGTGCATATAATGCTTATTATATAATATAAATCATTCATTAAGTAAAACAGGCTAACCCCAGAAATCAGAAACTAAAACTAATGAACACTGAAGAATTTAAATTACTTGATTTACAAAAGAATATCGATGAAATAATGATATTAAATGATATGCTACATTACATTTAGGGAATAACCAAAGATCCTACTAGAAATAAAAAAATCATTTGTGTGAACTCTGCATCTTTGTGCCTATTCCTGTTAACATTTCCATATAAACTTAAAGAGTTCTACCAACTTGCCTATTACATTTTCTCCAGATAGCACCTTGTTATCTGGTAAGCTAATTTGAACACAATTTGCAATGTGTTGGTTGAATTATAAGCTTAAAAAATATGATGTCATTAAAGATGATACACCATACACATGCATAAAATGATAGTTTACCTACAATTCTTTTCACTATATTTTTACCTTTCCCTCATATAATGAAAGCATAGATGGTAAGTAATGAGTTTGAAAGCACAGCACAATAGGGGATTTGGAATAAAGATGGTGGCATGAGAAGGGAGGCACAAACCTCTTCCTAAAATCACATTAAAAAACACAAAAATACAGAAAATACAACTAATCCTGAAAAAGTGACCCAAAGACTGAAGAACAGACTGCCTATATCTAGAGAAAAAGAGCAGACCTCCCAGAAAAGTATCAAGTAGCAAAGCTGTGATCTGGCAGGACCCAAGCCTTCCCCTCGCCCCAGCCCACAGGCAGAAGGAAAAGAAACAGAGCAGGAAGGGAATAGAATCCCAAGACTGCTGAACACCCAGCCCTGGAGATCTGCTCTAGGAGCACAAACCCACATGACATGGTGCTCTGGAAATTAGCAGGGTTGGAAAGCAAAGACAGGTAGAATAGTCAGAGAGACTGAGATTCCAGCCACTTGTGGAGAACAAGTATGCACCACCAGCCCCCATGGGAAAAAAGACAGGCAGGCAGTTTGAAAGACTCCCAGCCATGAGAAGGGCACAAAAGGGGCAAAGACTACACAGAGCTCACTGCTCAGGAGAAAGGGCAGCTGGGCAAAATCGTCCTGGCACATTCAATTCAGCAGGTTGGGAACTCTCAGGTGCTTCAGACACTCAAACCCCTGGCTGGCAGCACAGCCCTGAGGCACCCCCACAGTGGTATGCAGCCTGCCGCTTCTTCCTCCCGGCAGTGACAGGTCTTGCTCACTTCCTGACCCCGCCATCATGCCAGGCCAGCCAGAGGGTGGCTATGCTGACAGCAGCTACAGGGGCATAACACAAAGACTCCACCCAGCATGCTTGGCCCACTGGACCTGGCAGTGGAGGCAGGCATTACAGTCGAGAAGACAGGAAACCATCCCACTGAGCTCTTTCCTCCTGGCAGGCAATAGTTCCACTCACCAGTGACCCCTGCCATTGCTGCATGTACTTGGCAACTTCAGAGTGGAACTTCTGGGCACTAGACAGCACCACCTACACAAAATTATTTTTCCATAGGAAACACTAAAAAAAAAAAAATCAAACAGCAAAGGAACTGGTCCAAACAAAACTACAAGTAAAAATGCCAGAAAGAGGGCTCACTGAAACTGAAATCACCAATCTTCTTGATACAGATTTCCAAATAGAAGTCATAAACAAGCTCATGGAGCTACAGAAAAATATTCAAGATCTCAGGGTGGATTTCAACAGAGACAGAAACTTTGAAAAAAACACTATCTGAAATGAAACATACAATGGAGAGATTTAAAAGTAGATTAGATGAGGTAGAGGAAACAGTAAATGAAATAGAAATTAGAGAACAGGAAAACAAAGCTGAGGCACAGAGAAAAAAGGATCTCTAGGAATGAAAGAATAATAAGAGAACTGGGTGAACAATCCAAACAGAACAATATTTGCATTATAAGGGTACCAGAAAAAGAAGAGAGAGAAAAAGGGATAGAAAGTCTCTTTGAGGAACTAATTGCTGAAAATTTCCCCAATCTGGGCAAGGAAATTCTCTTGGGCCATGGAAGGACAGAGATCTCCCAACACAAGAAACCCCACATAGACAACACCAAGACATATAATAATTAAAATGGCAAAGATCAAGGACAAGAAGCAGCCAGAGAGAGAAAATGAAAATCACTTATAAAGGAAACCCCATCAGGCTATCAGCAAACTTCTCAGAAGAAACCTCACAGGCCAGAATGGAGTGGCATGATATAGTTAATGCAATGAAACAGAAAAGCCTCCAACCAAGAATACTCTGTTCGGCAAGATTATTATTTAAATTTGAAGAAGAATTTAAACAATTTCCAGATAAGCAAAAGTTGAGGTAATTCACAACCCACAAACCATCTCTATAGTGTATCTTAAAGGGACTGCTCTAGATAGAAGTGCTCCTAAGGCTATATAGCTGTCACCAGAGAAAACAAAACCACAGTAAAGGAAGTGGACCAATTAATTACTAAGCAAATACACACTTGAATCAACTACCCACAAAGTTAGTCAAGGGATACACAAAGAGCACACAATATGACAACTAATATATAAAGAGTGGAGGAGGAAGAAGAAAAAGGGGAGAAAAAAAAAGAACCTTTGATTGTGTTTGAAATAGTATAAGTGAGTTAAGACAGACTGTTAGGTAGTAAGGAAGCTGCCCTTGAAACTTTGGTAACCATGAATCTAAAGCCTACAATGGCAATAAGTACATATCTACTGATAATCACCCTAAATGTGAATGAACTGAATGCACCAATCAAAAGACATAGGGTTACAGGATAGATAAAAACACAAGACGCATCAATAGGCTGCCAATGAGACTTACTTCAAAGCCAAAGACAGACTAAAAAAGGATGGAAAAGATATTTCATGTAAGTAATAGGGAGAAAAAAGCAGGAGTAGCAGTACTTAGACAAATAGACTTAAAAACAAAGAAAGTAACAAGAGAAAAGAAGGACATTATATAATAACAAAGGGGTCAGTCCAAAAAGAGGGTATAACCATTATAATGATAAAGGGGTCAGTCCAACAAGAGGATATAACCATTATAATTATCAATACACCCAATACAGGAGCACCTAAATATGTGAAAGAAATACTAACAGAATTAGAGGGTGAAACAGAATGCAATACATTCATTTTTGGAAACTTCAACACACCACTCACTCCAAAAGACACATCAACCACACAGAAAATAAGTTAAGGAGACAGAGACACTGAACAATGCATTAGAACAGATGGACCTTAGAGACATCTACAGAACAATCCACCCAAAAGCAGCAGTATACACATTCTTCTCAAGTGTACATGGAACATTTTCCAGAAGGGATCACATACTAGGCAACAAAAAAGCCTCAGTAAATTCAAAAAGATTGAAATTATGCCAACTAGCATCTCAGAACACGAAGCTATGAAACTAGAAATAAATTATGCAAAGAAAACAAAAAAGCCCACAATCACAAGGAGGCTTAACAACATGCTCCTAAATAATCAATGGATCAATGACCAAATAAAAACAGAGATCAAGCAATATATGGAGACAAATGAAAACAAAAACTCAACAGCCCAAAACCTATGGGAAGAAGCAAAGGCAGTTCTAAGCAGAAAGAATATACAATACAAGCTTATCTCAAGAAAGAAGAACAATCCCAAGTGAACAGTTTAAACTCACAGTTAATGTAACTAGAAAAAGAAAAACAAATGAGGCCCAGAGTAAGGAGAAGGAGAGACATAATAAAGATCAGAGCAGAAATAAATAAAATTGAGAAGAATAAAACAGTAGAGAGAAACAATGAAACCAGGAACTAGATCTTTAAGAAAGTAACAAAACAGATAAACCCTAGCCAGACTTATCAAAAAAAAAAATTGCACACACATAAACAGAATCAGAAGTGAGAAAAGAAAAAATCATGACAGACACCACAGAAATACAAAGAATTATTAGAAAATTCTATGAAAAATTATATGCCAACAAACTGGATAATATAGAAGAAATGGACAACTTTCTAGAAAAACACAACCTTCCAAGACTGACCCAGGAAGAAACAGAAAATCTAAACAGACCAATTACGAGCAATGAAACTGAATGGTAATCAAAAAACTACCTAAGAACAAAACCCCTGAACTAGATGACTTCATGACTGAATTTTATCAAACATTTAAAGAAGAGCTAATACCCATCCTTCTTAATGTTTTACAAAAAGTAGAAGAGGGAATACTTCCAAACTCATTCTGAGGCCAGAATCATTCTAATGCCATAACCAGGCAAAGACATCACAAAGAAAGTAAATTACAGACCAATATCCCTGAAGAACATAGATGAAAAATCCTCAACAAAGTATTAGGAAACAAAATTCAAAAATACATCAAAAAGATTATCCATCATGATCAAGTGGGATTTATTCCAGGGACGCAAGGATGGTACAACATTCGAAAATCCATCAACATCATACACCACATCAACAAAAAGGACAAAAATCACATGATCATCTCAATAGATGCTGAAAAACATATGACAAAATTCGACATCCATTCATGATAAAAACTCTCAACAAAATGGGTATAGAGGGTAAGGACCTCAACACAATAAACACCATATATGACAAATCCATAGTAAACATCACACTTAACAGCGAAAAGCTAAAAGCTTTTTCTCTAAGATCAGGAACAAGACAAAGATGCCCATTATCACCACTTTTATTCAACACAGTACTGGAGGTCCTAGCCTCAGCAGACAACACAAAGAAATAAAAAGCATCCAGATTCGTAAGGAAGAAGTTAAACTGTAACTGTTTGCAGATGACATGATATTGTACATAAAAAGCCTTAAGAATCTACCCCAAAACTACTAGAACCAGTAACTGAATTCAGCAAAGTTGCAGGATACAAAATTAATACACAGAAATCTGTTGCATTCCTATATACTAATGATGAACTAGAAGAAAGAGAAATCAGGAAAACAAATCCACTCACAATTGCATCAAAAAGAATAAAATACCTAGCAATAAACCTAACCAAGGAGGTGAAAGGCTTATACTCTGAAAACTACAAGACACTCAGAAGAAAAATTAAAGAAGACACAAATAAATGGAAATACATCCCCGGCTCATGGACAGGAAGAATTAATATTGTCAAAATAGCCATCCTGCCTAAAGCAATCTACAGATTCAATGAAATCCCTATCAAAATAACAACAGCATTTTTCAGTAAACTAGAAAAAATACTTCTAAAATTCAAATGAACCACAAAAGACCCCAAATAGACAAAGCAATCCTGAGAAGGAAGAACAAAGCTGGGGGGACAATACTCCCTGACTTCAAGCTCTACTACAAAGCCACAGTAATCAAAACAATTTGGTACTGGCATAAGAAGAGACTCATAGAACAACTTCACAGAATAAAGAGCCCTGATATAAACCCAAACATATAGGCCAATTAACATACAATAAAGGAGCCATTGATATACAATGGGGAAATGACAGCTTCTTTAACAACTGGTGTTGGCAAAACTAGACAGCTACATTTAAGAGAATAAAACTGGATTACTGTCTAACTCCATACATACAAGTAAACTTGAAGCAGATCAAAGACTTGAATGTAAGTCATGAAACCATAAAACTCTTAGAAGAAACCATAGGCAAAAATCTCCTGAATATAAACATGAGCAATTTTTTCATGAACACATCTCCTTGGGCAAGGGAAACAAAAGCAAAAATGAACAAATGGGACTATATCAAACTAAAAAGCTTCTGTACAAAGGACACCATCAGTAGAACAAAAAGTCATCCTACAGTATGGGAGAATATATTAGTAAATGACATATTCGACAAGGGGTTAACATTCAAAATATATAAAGAACTCACATGCCTCAACACCCAAAAAGTAAATAACCCTATTAAAAAATGGATGGAGGATCTTAATAGACACTTCTCCAGAGAAGAAATTCAGATGGCCAACAGGCACATGAAGAGATATTCCACATCACTAACTATCAGGGAAATACAAATTAAAACCACAGTGAGATATCACCTCATACCAGTTAGGATGGCCAACATCGAAAAGACAAGGAACAACAAATGCTGGCCAGGATGTGGAGAAAGGGGAACCCTCCTACACTGTTGGTGGTAATGAAATTTAGTTCAACCATTGTGGAAAGCAATATGGAGGTGTCTCAAAAAAAACAAAAATAGAAACATCATTTGACCCAGGAATGCCACTCCTAGGAATTTAACCAAAGAAAATAAGATCCCAGATTCAAAAGGACATATGCACCCCTATGTTTATTGCAGCACTATTAATAATAGCCAAGATACGGAAGCAACTTAAGTGTCCACCAGTAGATGAATGGATAAAGAAGAGGTGTTACATCGACACAATGGAATATTATTCAGCCATAAAAAGTAAATAAATCCTATCATTTGCAACAACATAGGCCAAGCTAGAGGGTATTATGCTCAGTGAAATAAGTCAGGCGGAGAAAGACAAGTACCAAATGATTTCACTCATTTGTGGAGTATAACAACAAAGCAAAACTGAAGGAACAAAAAAAGCAGCAGCCTCACAGACTCCAAGAAGGGACTAGTGGTTACCAAAGGGATGGGGTTGGGGAGGGTGGGTGCGGAGGGAGGGAGAAGGGGGTTAAGGGGCACTATAATTAGCACTCACAATACAGGTAGGTCATAGGGAAGGCAGCAGAGCACGGAGAAGACAAGTAGTGACTCTATAGTTTCTTACTACACTGATGGACAGTGACTGCAATGGCGGGGTTTGGAGGGGTAAGGACTTGATAATACTGGTTAATGTTCAAAACACATTGTTGTCCGCGTGAAACCTTCATAAGATTGTACATCAGTGATACTTAAAAAAAAAAAACAGCACAAAGGCATAAGTACCAGAGGAAAGAGGTTAATTTTATTTTCAGCAGCTTAATAAGCCCTGGAGTACACAAAATGATTTAAAAAAAAAGAAAAGGGGATAGCATGATGATTTGAAATAATTATTCCAATGGTGATGAAGGGGAACAGAATATGCCTCCCCCAAAATGCCGCTTTGGCATGGCATTATTTTGAGCTGCAGGCAACCAAGACCCAGCAGGCTCAGGAAAAACTTTTACTTTTCCCTTCACTACCTGAAAGAATTTAGATAGGGGGCATGACCAGAAATAGAGATATTACCAGAGATAGCTTTTTTTATCTGAAAGACCTACCTGGACGTCAGAGAAAATCTCTAATTACCAACACCTGCTCTTTTTATTGCCTGTGATTCACTCTCCTCCCACTCTTTGAAGCCCTAGGCCCCTATCCCATTCCTTATCTCAGGATGGCATATAAGCCTCAACTGCCAGGCTTGCCCTTGAATCTCATATTTTTATGGACTCCCATATGTACAAAATGTGCTTTTCCCTGTTAATCTTATATCAGTTTAATTATTAGGCCAGCTAAAGAACATAAAAGGGAAAATTTTTCTATCCCTACAGCAAAAAACAGCTAATTTCATAGTAGCTAGATTTTGGTCTTATTCTCAAGTTGAAATGATACATACTCATGAAGAAAAAAAATGTACTGAGGTCGATCCAAAAAGGGCAGACAAAATATTTCTAACTTTAGAATGTATTTGATTTTCACCTGATAGTTCACTGAAACTCTATCTGGGTTCACTTGAATTTAAATAGCAAAGATTAACTGCAACCTACTTGAGTCAAAAAGAACAAGGTAAATTTCCAAACCATAGGACATTTTTTAACCTGAATGAGGAGCTACTCCTTCCTTCAGGAAATTCTTTCCTACGACAAGAGAATCAAAGCCAAAAGCCAAAACTTCCCTGGAACATGAATTGTGTTAAGTCTCTCGTATAATTCAACTAGTAGGGCTTTCTTGAGCACCTTTGTGCAGAGAATTATGTGAGATTGTTACTCAATATGCTTGCAGAATAGTCAACTATAGTAGCCAAAATATCAAAGTACAAAGTAGAAGTACAAACCTGCACACTAATTAAAAAGAAAATTGCAGGATAAATATATAGCAACCTGGTAATTTGATGAAATATATAAAAATGTATATACACTATTAATTTTTTTGGTGAAAAGGAAACAATGTTATATATACGGACAGCTATATATCTATATACAAGCTGAAGTATACACTATCTAAAAATGTTGACAAGATTTTTAAAAGTAATCACATACTAATAATAATGCATTTAAATTTAACTGAAGATTAAGCTACAATGAGCTTGGTCCCCAACTCCCACAAGAGTTTCCATGTTGATATGAAGAATATCCTACTTTACATCTCTAAAATGCCTCTAAAATTCCTTAATTATATTAGCTAAAAAGAGAGAAAACAGTTAACAAATGAGAAACTCCAATTACTTTGACTGTTTTGAATTGAATACTTTATGCCTACCCAATTTTTCTAAGGCTTGTATGTTGCCATTTTTTAAATTATCCATTCTTTCTTCAGTTTCCTCATCTTCGCCATCCAAATTAGATTCCGTTTCCACTGCTCCAGTTAGGAAGAGGGCTGGTGTGTTCAGTGGTTCTACAGTTCCTAAAATAAGAATTGCTAACTTGAATCACTAGCAGCTGAAGACCATATTTAAGTGAACTTATTCCATTTCTATTCTCTCATTTCACAATCTCATTACAAATATCTCAAGTAACCTACATATATACTTTTATTTAAAATGCCATGTGTGATAAACACTCAATCTTAAAGAATAAACTTACTGAAAAAAAAAAAAAGAATAAGCTTGCTGGTCATATTGAAAAGAATAAGGAACTAGGCAATGGGAAGAGAAAAGCAAGGTAAAGTTGATGATAAAGCTGGAGCAGATGCCTTGGAGAAGAAAAAGACGACTTGGGCCTTATGTTTTTGCTGCCTTGGTAGGGAGCTAGATATGCAGAATAAGTTGGTACCATTGCTCTGGGCTCACCTAGGTTCTTGCCTCTACATAGGTAACCTTATGAATTGGAAGGGGAATTAGAAAGAGAATTCCCCTGGGTGCAGAAGTACTTCCTTAGCTAAAATGAACTTAGGTAAAGTAATAGGATACCCAAACTTTCAATCTCAAGCATGCAAGTCAAGAAAGGTTGAACAAGGGTCACTTTAGGTTATTTTTAAATACTCACAATTGACTTAAAAACTATTCTTACCAAAAATATTTAATCTGGTTTTAGGTCTTTAGACCTAGCTTCTAGTTCACAGGAAATATGGTGGAAAGAACAAGTTAATGACACCAAAAGGAAATAATCAAATTCAGAATGTAGCATTCTAGCAACAAATCCCTTCAAAAAGTCTGTGTCATGGTTAACAGGGGTAGAGAATTCTTCTAGATTAAAAAACCTAAGAAATATACATGCAATAAGTACAAAGTATGATTGGATCTTGATTTTATGGGGGTGGTTCTTTATTGGAGGCGAAGAGAGATGGGGAATGGGAAAAGAAGCCACAAAAGACATTTGAGGGCAACTGGGAAAATTTAAGTATGTGTTGAATATTTGACATTAGAGAATTACTATTTATTTTCTTTGGTCTAACAACACTGTAGTTATGTAAGAAAACATCCTTAGTTTTAAAGCTATACACTGAAATATATAGGGCTAAAGTATCATCATGCCTTATACTCACTCTTAAACGGTTCAAGGAAAAAGATAAATAAATGAAGTAAATATGGCAAAATGTTAAGTGTTGAGTCTAAATGGTGGGTTTATGGGTATTTGTTATACTTTTCAATTTTTCTCTATGTTTGAAAGTGTTTATAATAATTGAATAGTTGAAAAATATAACCAGATAAAAGTTCATATGACCTTAACATGAGATTTTAAGCCACACAGAAGATACTTCAGAACATTAATCCACTGATACACACTACAAACACAGCCCCACGGTAGCAAAATAAATAGTGACCAGAGGCTGCTAGTATAGCTGGGGAGAAGGGTTACACACCAGAGTTTAGGGTACAAAGTAGCTCAGGATGTGACTATGTGCTCTGAGTAGTAGACAAATTGGTACACACAAATAAGTATATACAAGGTATGCAAACAACAGGAGTCTAGAGGAGAAAAGGTAAGATTTAGAACAGCAAAAGACGTGCAAGAGCTAGAGCTGTGCACTTTGTTTTAGTCAAACAGACTTTAAGTGCCGACTATGTGGAAGGCACACAAAGATTTGTTATATGGAGTAGAAAACAAAGGCATAAACACTCCCCTACATGGTAATGGCCACACATGACACAGGTGATTATGATACAGTGTGATAAGTGCTACACTAGAGTGTTCTTCAAAAGGTGCTAGTGAATTACACAGGATGGACACTCAAACTATGGGAGAAGTATAGATTTAGTCCAAACTTGTCCCAATACAAATTTAAAATGTAGGCATGCCCAGTATTGCTAATTTGTAGATGACATACTTCATTTGATATGTGAAGCCAAGGACTCTATCAGAGCTATTAAAAAACACTATATTGATATAAGTATTTATGTAAGCCTTTTAAGGTCAATAAGGTATTTGTACAATTTGTACTGTTAAGGCAATTTTAAATTTCATACAGACAATGCAATTGACAGGGCATCTTTCAGCAGTAAAAATTTCCACTATCAAGTAAAACTTTAAAAGTTTCAATTTAAATACAAATCAGTATCAGTTGAAAACAAAGGTTTCTAGTCTTATTATATCTTTGGAGGCGCAGGAAAAAAATACATTCATCTTCTAACAAATTCTAATGGAATTATTTCTTATTCACTAGTTATATAACTAGGCATTCATTTTAAATTGAATATGTGTTTCCATGATCGACAAATTTTGTTGATCTATATATTTGTATGTTGATAAGTAAAAATTGGCATGTGTACAGTTAAGCATTTCATAATGAAACTTACTATTTTATAATCAAAATAACAAATATTATTTTACAAATAAAAATATTGACAGAAATCCATGTTTTATTTTCTCCAACTACATTTGAAAAAGTAAGGAGATATTAGAATTAAATGCATCATTAGAAGTATATGAGACCTTAAGTCTGCAAAATGTCAAAGCATTAGATAAACAAGAGCCCCTAGAACAAAAGGTGGCAAAGATTTATTATTCAAATATAAGTAATAAATGAAATTTGGAAGCTTTCTCAGAAAATGATTTCCATCTCAATTTAGAGAGGCTCTCAGAGCCTAATGTATGCCAGGGTTTATGTTTTAACATTTGCACTGGCACATTATAATAGGCAAAGGAAACTCTTGCTCAGTGCACAAATGAGCTGATTCATTTTCCAACACTGCATTATACAAGGTGGTCAGTTTTTTCTTCCCAGACTCACAGAGTAACTTCCATAAATGAGCTTTTCTTCCAAACCTAGACTACATGCAGGGAAAGGGACAGCAGAATTAATTACCTCTGTCTGGAGGCTGTTCAAGTGGAGAAGCAGATGAGGACGTCTTCCTTCGAACTAAAGTTAGGCGCACAACTTGCCCAGCATTCCGTAATACTTCAACAACATCCTGGTTGGCAAAACCCTGAATATTCACACCATCAACCTAAAACATTAACAGACCCATTAAACAGAGCTTTCTTGTTAGTTTCTATTTTTAATTCTGAGGAGGCAGTTCATTTTATTCCAAAAATAATTTGTTTTAGACCCAAGGAAGTATTTTTGAGTAAGGATGCAAAATTAGTAGTAAAACCATGCTGACAAACTTCCTGAAAAAAAAAAAGAAACAAAAAAACTAAAAGGCAAATTCAAACTTGTATTACTATGCCAAACATTTCAACAGACGGTCTGAGAGAGGATTTCAGTCTCTAAAGCTGTTGAAAATTCAAAGTGCCATAAAAGATAGCCAATTGTTAGACACAGCTCTAAGATGTATTAATAGAAGCCATTATTATCAAAATTAAAGAGGTCAATCAATACCTCATCCCTCTATCATATCACTATGATATGTTCCAGAGGAAACACACAGATCTCCCTCCATTAAGTTTTCCAATGTTCTGAAAAAAATGTGCAAGAAAGGTATCTGCTAATCTATGTCAACACCAATCCTACATTTGTGAAGCCCATTAGTATCAACAGGCTTCCTTCCACAATCTTTTTCAAGCTACCCAAACCGTTACTTTATCTTTCCCCATAAGTATTTTCTCCAAAGCATCCACTGTTATCACTGGTTTCCAAACTCTGCAAACCACAAGACATTTCCTAAGCCCAAAATGTAAAATAAAAGCCACAAGTCATGAAATGTGCTTCCTTAGATGGACTCGAAGGACAAAGATTCAATTTATACCAACAAACACCTGTTTCTATGTAAATCACTAAATTAAACATATGTGTATATATGCTTCAAATATATTATTCAAATAAACTGTAAAATTTAACTAATTTCTATTAAATGGAGGACAGACTAGTCTGAACTGATCAAAAGTATTATGTTCTCCAATATATAAAATATCTCAATTTATATGCACTCAAAAACTACTGTTAGTAGAAAAACTACTTTCATGAAGAGATGAAAAGGGCTGGTTAATAGCCTATTAATTTTATATAAAATAAGTGTGTTAAAGAACACAAAGAAGTGCTTGAACAGTATTCTCCAGGAGAATGCTAGAACACCTCTAAACTATATGCATGTATATTAAATATACATGTATATATTACTTTTTCCTACCAATACGGTTAGTGACTCCTTTCTTCATCCAGTAAAAAAAAAAAATCAAATTCAGACCATGAGAATTCCAAATTAATGAGATTTCAGTGTACTAGCAAACTTAATTTAAAATATTATGAGCCTATATTAAGCCATCTCCTTCTCATACATATTATATAATAAAGATAACTTTCTTCTCCAACTTGATTCAGTTCTAAAAACAGAGGTAGTTACTTACAGCAACTATTTTGTCATTCACTTGAATTTGGCCATCGTGGTATGCGGCACTGCCAGGTATTATGCTTTTCACATAAATCCCTGAAGACTCCCCTAAGTTGCACAAGACATATGGAAAAAGAAAGCAAGCTCTAATTAGGCCTTGATTGCAAAATTCCTATCAAGAGGTTAATTAGCTAAAGGGATTGACTGGAGGCTTGATAAATACTATTTTGAACACAAGCAGAGAAAGTGATGGATTATTTCAAAGTGTCACCATCCCAAGTGACCTGAATTTGAAATGACTTGCCTGATGACTGTTTCTGGAAAAATAATCAGTAATGGAACCTTGATGAAATGCACTCCAATAAATGTTGGAATTCAGGAGAGCCCAGGTTTAAGTCTTACCCTCTTCTCTTGGGCTATCTCCCTTCTCACCGCTAACCTGGCTTAAGCCTTCATCATTTTTCACCAGCACTATGACAAGAGTCGTCTAACAGGTCTTCCTGTTTATATTTAGTTCACTGCATATGTAAGCTTCCCAAACACAGAAAAGTACACACAGTCTTGAAAAACTAGAATAATATCAGCAACATAAAATAATCCTTATACTCTAAGTAAAACATTTAAACAGAAACAAATGCCTATATAAAAATATCAACTGTATCAAAAGTATGCCATGTCTATGGGCAAGGACTAAAAGGGAAATTGGAAAATGAAAAACCATAGCTCTGGATGACTTTGTATTTTTTACTTTAAAATTTCAAATGAACTTAAAATACTTAAACAACAATGGTTTCCTAATGCTGCATAATAAAATGTAAATTTCATAGAATCACATTCCAGGACTCCATATCTTCCCCAAACTTCTTTACTTATTCTTCCAACTACTGTCTAACAAAAGTCCAGACACACGACACTCAATATTCCACCAAAACAGCAAGTATTTCCATTTTATCCCTTTTCTCATTTCATTTTTAATTCTTATCAACTTCACCCCTTCTACCAAAATCCTTCTCCTTTTCCATGTCTAGAAAATGCCTCTTTATAAATTCTCCATTTCCCTGTCAAATGTAATCTTTCATCTGCCATATGATAATAGTTTGCCTCTATCTTGCTAAAATACACTCCATTTATCCTTGAACAATTGAGAGTTATTTACCTGTTTCTCCTCCTGAATAGACTTTTCTTATGGTCATTCTCCTACTCCCTCAAGGTCTAAGCAAAGTAATGCCTTAAGAGTCCAGCGAATGGAATAAAGTGAAAATTATTTTGAAAGATTACACGTTAAAAAGCATACTGGGTCTTAAGTGTTCTAGGTTTTGGATTCACCACTGCCCTCCAACCAGTCCCAAAAACTTTTCAAGGTAAAGAAGTAAAATGACTCTTTTCTATATTCAGTAACATAAACATCAAATTTTTTCAATTTTCTATCAGTTATTCACTTTCATTTTACTCTGCATATATATTGTTAGGTTTACAAGAACACCGTGGAAACTTCAAAAGCCACAAGTTTAAGAACTAAGTCATGATTTCTCTAACCAGACAGCATATTAAAAGCTACTTGATCTAGTATTTTTTTCAAAATTATTATACAGTCCATACTTAGCTATTTTGGAACACATTTAAATTCTGAACCTAAAAAAGGTGGCACTTAGAAAAATCTAAAGGTTTTAAAACAGTTATTTCATTAGGCTAAAATAGCACAAGGTGGTCTGACATGAATTTCACTCAGGACTTTGAATACATTAGCACTCTTAATCTTTCCACCTGCTGTAAACATGCAAAATAATAATTTAAAAAATTAACTCTCTAACCTTGCTATTTTTTAAAAAACTAGAACATTTCATAACTCTGAATTTTCATATTACTAGCAAATATTTGTGAAAAGGGTTTATTTTTCCTTATTCTAATGATTCCCCTATAATAATGGAGTAATTCTTGCAGTTAAATTACCAAAGTTTTGCAAATAGGAGTTGAGGGAGTATTATCCAGAGATACTTGGCCCATGTATTTTTTCCTTACACTGAAATCCCTTTATGTGAAAGGAAAATAATTCTAATTAAAGTACTTGTTTTGTCTTATTTTTACAATGATTAACATAATAGTAATACTTTTTTGACATTCACAACCTGAAATATAGGCAATTAAGCTTATCACAAATAAAATGTCATAAAATGTTAAGTCACAATGTTCAAAATATATATATCTTAGAAACAAGAGGAGGTACAATTTAAAGTTATATACTGAGTTGGACAATTAAATTCTTTTGTTAATCACTATCAAGCCAGCTATAAAACTAGTGAGATAAAACTATGATCTCTAATCACTGAAAAGTAACTGGTTGCTATTATAGATTCATGGTTTTATTGTTCAATGTTTAAATTAAAATTTGCAGATATTTAATTTTATGTCCAGAAACCTTAACATCCTTTACGATTATTTTCAAATATAAAATAAAAATGATTCATTTACCTGTATGAGCAGTTCCAACATAGCCAACAATTCTAATCCCAAGACTCTGTCCATCTGTTTTAATGAGTTCAACATCACAAGTTTCAAAAAGAGAATTGTCCTAAAAGGAAAAAATAATTTTAATTATATATAATGTTTAGTAATGATGTGTACACAGTCCAGCTGTACATGGTGTGTCAAGTATTTCCTGAGCACTTGTGGTAGGCAGAATTTTAAGATGGTCTCCATGACTTTTGACCCCTGGTGCTACTGCTGTGTTTATGTTACATTACATGGCAAAAGGGAGATTATCCAGAAGAGCGTAATCTAATTAGAGGCCCTACAAAAGCAGAGTTTTTCTCCTGCTGGTGGCAGAAAGGCAAGTGAAAAAGACTTGAAGCATGAGGCCTGGACTGTGGTTTGAAGATGGAAGAGATCAGGCGAGAAGGAACAGAGGGGGCCTTGAGGACCTGGAAGAGGTCATTAGTGAGAAAAGAAAAGAGACCTCAGTCCTACAGCTCCAAGGAACTGTATTCTGCCAACAAACTGAATGAGCCAGAAAATGGATTATCCCCAGAGCATTCAGTTAAGAGCATAACCAGACCTTGATTTTAGCCTGTAAGAGTCTAAAGAAAAAGCCCAGCCAAGCTCACTATGAACTAACACAGCATGTTGTTTTAAGCCACTTAATTTGCAGTAATTTGTTACACAACAGTAGAAAACTAATTCAGCCACTTAGAAAAAAACTCAGGATAGACTTGTGTCTGAAAGAACTAATTGTACAGAAAAATTTAGAAACAAATAATAAAACTAATTATTGTAATAATTATAGTGAGAAAAAACACTGACCTAAAACTTATTTTCATTACTTGTCTCCTAACTGAAAATATTTCTGTATAGGAGTAAGGTGTCTAAAAACATAATACCTGGTTATCAATTCAAAACATTAACATTAGAAATTATTGATTGCATCAAATTCTCATTTATCGCTTGGCTAAAGTGGACCCTCACTACTTAGTAGAAGGCTCCACACAACTAGACTAATGGAAGGAAAAATAAAATGATTGTAATCACAGTTTGAAGAAGGAAACAAGAACAATTCTAATATTCCAAACGGAAAACTTCTTTTCATATGGTCCAAGTAGGGAAAGGCAAATAGCTTTCCACTCAGATGAAGATGAATGATGGGTCTTCCATCCCTTCCCATCATGACCACTTCTCTTTTCTTTCCCCTTCCTCCTGGCCCCTCCTTTAAAAAATTATATCTTTCTTTTTGCCTTATAATCTCTTAATTCAGAGCCTGTGAGATACTTGGAAAGAATGTAGAGTGGACCAGAAAGATCTGAATTCAAATCCCAGCTTCGCAACTTACTCTATGACCTTTAACAAGGCATTTGGACTTCAGTTATCTCATCTATTCTATCATACCTAGCTTGCAGAATTCCCATGAGGATTTCAGATGACCTGGACAATTCTAGGTGCTTGATTTACCATAATAATGATTACTGTATTAATTATAATGACTTCAATTAATCATAATAAGTATTATTATTGTCGATTCCCTTTGGCCTGTCTATTCCTATCAGTGATAACGTTCATACATTGGCCCATATTTCCAGTTTCCCCTCTGCCATCTGGATGTCTCCTCACTACTCTAATGAAATAGAAATGGGAAGTGTTATTATTCTCCAATTTACAGATGAGCAGTGAGGCTCAGGGAGGTTGGATGACTTAACCATGAGAAACAACAAAAAAAGAAACTCATACTTGTCTAACGTGTCCAAATTGGGTTCTCGTCTGCACAGAAGTGAGCACTGAGACACTATTCACACCAATGTTGAAGGCATTTCTAATATTGCAGTGTATCATACCCAGTATTTAAAATGAGAGAATGATTTGTATACTCACAGAACTAGGGTTCCTGTTAGCTACAGCAGGCAGGGCAACAGGTAAGGCTATAGGGGTGGGAGGAGTTACAGAAATTTCACCAACTGGATCTCTTGCAACGAGCATCCTGACTGAATTCCCACAGTTCCTCAGCACTTGTGCAACTTGCTCACTGGTCATTCCCTGCACATTTGTGCCGCCAATCTGCAAGATATGGTCCCCTGTCTGGAGTCTTCCATCCTTTAATTGAAGGAACAAAAAATTACTTGAGAAACCAATTGATCTAACCTCATTAATTAATAATAATTCATCATTCTTTCAATTCTGGAAAAACGGCTGACAAAGACATCACCTATAAATGCTGGTTCAAATATATTCTAATGAATAGCTAAATTTGCAATAGAATAAGACAAAAAAAGATGGTAGTTTTGGAGGGCAGGGGGGAGTTGAAAGGGAGAAGAGTAACCAAAATTCTAAAATGGCATTTGCTTGAGGGTATGACTTCATGCATAATAGCCAAGAGCCAGGGTATTAATGGCCATGTATGCAAGGAAGAGGCCCAGGACCTCAGAAGGAAAGGAGACCAAATCAGAAGCCTCCAGCATAAAGCTAAGAACTTTAAAGCCAACAAGATCAGTGGCACATTTAAGGAACAGCAAGATGTCACTGTGCCTAGAAGAGAATAAGTAAAGAGGAGAGTGGTCAAAGAGTTGGGAGCATAAACAGAGGGTCAGCAGTGTACAGTATTTGCTCTGAGCAAGTGGGACAGGAAGTCATTGGAGGGTCTGGAACAGAGAAGTGACATTCATTACCCAGCTTATTTTTAACAAAATCAGTCAAGCTTCTGTGCTAAATATAGACTATAGGAGAGGAAACAATTGAAGCAGAGATACCAGTTACAAAGTCAAAGCAATAATCTAGAAAGAGATAATAGCTTGGCGTAGCAGTTGGAGTATTAAGTGAGATTCTAGATATATTATTAATGAACTGTCAATAGGCCATGCTGATAGCTTTGCTACATGGGGTGTGAGGGAAAAAAAGTTATCAGAACTCCAACTTTTTAGCCTAAGCAATTGGAAAGACAGAGTTGTTATGAAATGGGATAAAGAAAACTACAGAGGAATGGATGGGTAGAAGTAGAAACCAGGAGTTTGGTTTTACAGATGCTCAGGCTAAGATGCCCATTAGAAATATCTGATACACAGCTGGATATACAAACCTGGAGTTCAGGAGGACAGCCAGACTACATATTTAAATTTGGAAGTCATTAGCAGACAGGAGGCACTTAAAGTCATGGTTCTGGATGAGTTTAGAGAAAGGATTTGTAATGTTCTATTTCATAAGCTGGTGATATGTACATAGGTGATTATTACAATCATTATTTTTGTTATTTATGTATATTTCTTAAACTGTGTCATACATACACCAGTGATGATTATTTAAAATGTACACAGACAATATATTTTATATGCATATTTATTTCATACACAGAAAAGTTTAAAACAGTTTATCAAAAAGCACATCAGTTCAAAATGTTTATCATTTCCATTCTATCTTCATTTGTGAAATTTTTGAAACAGCTAATCCATCTGCATTTTCACTAAACTTGTTTCACCAAAAATTCTGAATTCTCTTTACAGCAGTGTACTGAAGACACCAAAATATAAATAGCTGGTTATGAAAAATTACACCTGCAGGGCACTTTATAAGTTGAAAATCACTTTTCATATATCATTTCATTCAGAGGACAACTTTAAAATGAGAAAACTGAAATTCAGAAAGGTTGACTGACCTGACCAATGTCACAAAGCTAATAAATGGCAGAACCAAAGCTCAACCCAAGCTGTTCGACTAAAGATCTAGTCTCATTTATTCATTTGTCTTATACTGGTATCTCCAGGATAAAGCTAGCAGAGAGTGAATTTACTGTTTTCTTATTCTCCAAGAAATTGCCAATAACTATCAAAAAGTTTAAATAAAAGGAAGATGAAAAATAGGTATTTTGCAACTGAGAGGACAGCCTGAGAACAGAGGAGTGATCAGGAGCTTGTGCAGTTCTAAGCTTCATATTCTTGCCTCCAGGAGGCGCCATCTATAAGTTGTAGATGGAGGTCAGAAGAAAACAGTGAAAAGAGGTCTTCAGCCTAAAAAGTCTATTCCCCACCCGTCCTTTTCTCCAATTTTTGCAGAAACCTGAATGAAGGAAGGCATTAGATCAAAATTATGAGTAGAAAGCTAGGTGCTTTTCTGTGAACTCTACAGAAGACACTAGAAGCAACTGATAGTGGAGAGAGGCAGGGAAACAAATGCAACTCAATTCAGATATATTTGGAAAGGCTTAGAGAAAAGAAATAGATACCAGGAGAAGTTATTATGGAAAAAGGAAGAAAGAATTGCTGGATTTCTACTTTAAGCACTGGTAATTTGGTATTCTATTTTTATCAATGCAACAAACTTGAAATAAAGGAACTACTTAAGCATAAGTCAATAATCATGATGAAAAATAAGAAAAAAGCTGCCTCTGTGAATCAAACCATCCTTAAACAGAATTATGGCCCGATCGAAGAATAAAGAATATGTCATATAAGTGTTTTCATACTTGGCTTAGCCAAAGAAGAGCATTTCACTGTAAGTACATATTTAGTCACTTGCTAGGTGCTATTTTTTTTCCTATTTTACCTCAACTCAATTTAAAATGACGTAGACAATTTGCATCTGTCACTGAAAGTCAAACATTTCTTCTTCCAGAAAAACAGGTGTTCTGAGGAATTCATAAATGCAAAAACAATCAGTCAGATTGATAGGAAAGACACCAAAATGACAGCTACCTTGTATAAGTCCAGCTGCCCCAAATATTGCATTTTACTGATATTTTCTGATTGACATTCTCCTTCCATAACCTGTCTAGTATGCAAGGAAACTAAAAGGCATAGTTTTTTTTGCTCTTTTACAGAAATCATGTATCAGTGATAGCCAATACATAGCTATGCCGAGATTCAAATACATAGCATTTTAATCAAACATCCAAATATAAAAGCTTATTAAGCCATAGATTATCTCAAAAGAGAAAACAAATTAAGTTTATAGGTACGCAAAGACAGTATGGGAGGCAGAAAAATTAAAATAGTTGATATAATAGGGTAACACTATTACAGTAAAAATACTGAAGGTATCATTTATATGTTTTTTTAAAGAGAAAAAATAATAATGCAAGTTAGTAGTTATTGGCTAAAACATATATATATATATATATTACTTTTCATTTTTAAGTTCTCTGATAGGCTCTGGTGGGCAATATTTTCAATTCAAAAATTATATGAAAACCTAAAGGAATTCAGGACTGAGCTACAAAAGAAAGAAATCAAATTTGTTTCTAAAAATGGCACCAAGTACTTTCACAACTCATAAAATGAAATTACTACTACTTTTGATTCCAGGCCAGTTCCATCTTTGGTCTTTAATTAAAAGGCAACATGTCAGTGACAGAAAATAGTGACTGTATGAAACAAACACTCTTTCCCACAAGGAATTAAAGGAAGGTACTAAATCTAAGTACATCTATTCTATCCTACTCTAATTCCCAGAGCCCTCATCAACTGATTTTTAAGGATAAAAAAAATATGTTTATAGATTTACTCAAAGTCAAATTGCTTGGGAACAGCCAACTGCTCCATGGCTTCAAGCTGGGCCTTGCTTATCTAGACTGAAAACGCCTCATAGTTCATAACCACACTCCAATTCTTGCTTGGTTCCATTCCTTCTTAGTATGAAATGTTACTGGATAGTTAATATGACTCATAATATAACTACCTGATACCAAAGAGTCAATACTTCATGACAACTTTTAAGTAGGCTGAGTTGTAATAGTCAACTTCTAGAACAATGGGGGTAACTCAGTGAACCTGATTTCCCTAGAATTCCTAAAGCCCATATAAGATATTTCTGCAAAACAAAGAAGTTTTATACAATCCATTATCAATTAAAAAAAAAACAAAAACAGAAACCAAAAAACTTCTAACTGCTGAAAATTTTTGAAATTTTTGCCATAATTGAAGAGAATTTTTCAAAAGATGTTATGTTTCAGGTACTGTGAATTTGGGAGAGTATCTGAGGATTACAAGCAGATAGGTTTTTTACCTCCCCTTACACGGTAACATAAAATTTCCCTATCCATGGAATTGGCCTTGATTATATTTACTAATTGGTCATTATAACAAGATCTCAACAAATGTATCTAAAAAACTCATATAAATCAGTATTTTTCTATTTCATTAATTTATAACATTAGAGAGAGTAGACAACAGAAGGACAAGTAAGGGTTTTGGAGTCTGACACATTTAAGTTCAAATTCTGACTCTACTTAGTCAAAATGTATGGTCAAAGGCCAGTTATTTATCCCACCTAAATCTCAGATCCTTCTTACGCAAAATGGGAATAAATTTCTCTTATATATATAAGTATTCAACTTAACACTATAGATTCAAGATGGCGGCATGAGAGGTGAGACAGAAAACTCCTTCCCAAACCACAGATAGAGGAAAATATAGTTAATACAATTAACCCTAAAACAACAGGAAAGAAGGCTGCACCAGACTGCATACAGACCTCACAAACAGAGCAGACATCATGAAACAGGGTAACATACCAAAGCCTTGATCGGGCAGGACCCAGACCCTTCACCTACCCCAGCTCATGAGCAGGAAGAAGAGAAATGGAGTAGTGAGGGGGTGGAGGCCTGGGACTGCTGAACACTTAGCCCTGGAGATCTGCTTTGTGAGCAGAAACCTACATTGTATGGTGCTCTGGAGGATGGGGAGCTGGGACAGGCAGAGTGCTTGAGAGACAGATTCTGGCCATTTGTGGACAACGGGATCCATACCCGGCTGCTTTGGGACAAAGGAAAGGCAAGCGGTCTGAGGGCTTCCTAGCAGTGAGCAGGCTGCTAAAAGGGCAGGGTTTGTATGGAGCTTGCTGCTCAGGAGAAGGGATAGAGGGACAAGGTTGTCAGCGCACGCTCTACCCAGATCGGAAACTTTGAGGAGCTTCAGGCACTCCATCACCCTGGCTGGCTACTCAGTTTGGAGGCCCCCAACTGTGACACGGAGCCTGCCGAGCCTTATTCCTGGCCTGACGGCACCAGCTCGCAAACCGGCAGTCACTTTGCTGGCGTCAGGCCAGTCAAAAGGAGGCCCCGCCTACAACAGCTAGAGATGCAAAGCACAGATGCTTACACCTGTGTGCTCGGCCCACTGGCTCTGATACAGGAGACAGGCACAACAGATGGGAATGAGGAAACAGATCTTTCCTCCCCCAGGCATCAGCTCCACTCCCCTACGACCTCCAACCTCACTCTAGGGGCTGAGCAGCTACAGAGACTGGAGCTTCTGGGCACTAGAGGGCACCACACAGAAATATGAAACGTCAAAAGAACACGGTTCAGACCAAAATCTCACAAACCCCAGAAAAAGGGCCAAATGAAACTGAACTCACAAATCTTTCTGAAAGAGAGTTCAAAATAAAAACTATAAACATGCTTATTGAGGTACAAAAAGTATTCAAAAACTCAGGAATGAATTTAAGACAGAGATTCAACCATTAAATTCCATATCTGAAATGAAACATATTATGGAGTGATTTAAAAGCAGATTAGATATAGTAGAAGAGACGGTAAATGGAATAGAAATTAGAGAAGAGGAATACAAAGAAGTTGAGGCACGGAGAGAAGAAAGAATCTCTAAGAATGAGAGAATATTGAGAGAACTGTGTGACCAATCCAAATGGAACAATATTTGCATAATAGGGGTACCAAAAGAAGAGAGAAAGAAAGGAATAGAAAGTGTCATTGAGGAGATATTTGCTGAAAACTTCTCCAATCTAGGGAAAGAGATAGTCTCTCAAGCCATGGAGATGCACAGATCAAGCAATATATGGAGACAAATGACAACAATGATTCAACACCACAAAATCTGTGGGACGCAGCAAAGGCCGTGCTAAGAGGAAATATACTGCAATACAGGCCTACCTCAGGAAAGAAGAACACTCCCAAATGAACAGTCTAAACTCACAATTAATGAAACTAGAAAAGGAAGAACAAATGAGGCCCAAAGTCAGTAGAAGGAGGGACATAATAAAGGTTAAAACAGAAATAAATAAAATTGAGAAGAATAAAACAATAGAAAGAATCAATGAAAGCAGGAGCTGGTTCTAAAATTCATATAGAACCACAAAAGACCCCAAATAGCCAAAGCAATCCTGAGAAGGAAGAATAAAGTGGGGGGATTATGCTCCCTGACTTCAAGCTCTACTACAAAGCCACAGTAATCAAGACAATCTGGTCCTGGCACAAGAACAGACTCATAGACCAATGGAATGGAATAGAGAGGCCAGATATAAACCCAAGCATATATGGTCAATTAATATACGATAAAGGAGCCATGGATATACAATAGGGAAATGACAGCTTCTTCAACAGCTGGTGTTGGCAAAAGTGGACAGCTACATGTAAGAGAATGAAACTAGATTATTGTCTAACTCCATAAACAAAAGTAAACTCAAAATGGTTCAAAGACCTAAATGTTAAGTCATGAAACCATGAAACTCTTAGAAAAAACATAGGCAAAAATCTCTTGGACGTAAACACAAGCAACTTCTTCATGAACATATCTCCCCAGGCAAGGGAAACAAAAGCAAAAATGAACAAGTGGGACTATATCAAACTAAAAAGCCTCTGTACAGCAAAGGACACCATCAGTACAACAAAAAGACATCCTACAATATTGAAGAATATATTCATAAATGACAAATCCGATAAAGGGCTGACATCCAAATTATATAGAGCTCACACACCTCAACAAACAAAAAGCAAATAAGCCAATTAAAAATGGGCACAGGAGCTGAACTGACTTCTCCAAAGAAGAAATTCAGATGTCCAACAGGCACATGAAAAGATGCTCCACATCGCTACTCACCAGAGAAATGCAAAGTAAAACCACAATGAGATATTACCTCACACCAGTTAGGATGGCCAACATACAAAACACAAACAACAACAAACGTTGGCGAGGATGTGGAGAAAGGGGAACCCTCTACCCTGCTGGTGGGAATGTAAATTAGTTCAATCACTGTGGAAAGCAATATGGAGGTCCCTCAAAAAACTCAAAATAGAAATACCATTTGACCCAGGAATTCCACTTCTAGGAATTTACCCAGGAATGCAGCAGCCCAGTTTGAAAAAGACATATGCAACTCTATGTTTATCACAGCACTATTTACAATAGCCAAGAAATGGAAGCAACCTAAGTGTCCATTAGTAGATGAATGGATAAAGAAGATGTGGTACATATACACAATGGAATATTATTCAGCCATAAGAAGAAAACAAATCCTACCATTTGCAACAACATGGATGGAGCTAGAGGATATTATACTCAGTGAAATAAGCCAGGCAGAGAAAGACAAGTATCAAAAGATTTCACTCATCTGTGGAGTATAAGAACAAAGAAAAAACTGAAGGAACAAAACCGCAGCAGACTCACAGACCCCAAGAATGGACTAACAGTTACCAAAGGGAAAGGGACTGGGGAAGATGGGTGGGAAAGGGGGCATTACGATTAGCACACATAATGTAGCAGGGGGGTGGTATATGGGGAAGGCAGTATAACACAGAGAAGACAAGTAGTGATTCTATAGTATCTTACTACGCTGATGGACAGTGACTGTAATGGAGTATGTGGTGGGGACTTGATAATAGGGGGAGTCTAGTAACCATAATGTTGCTCATGCGATTCAACATTAATAATACCAAAAAAACACAAAACTTAATACTATATGTAAAATCTTTAGCCTAGTGCCTTGATTACAGCCAGTCCACCAAATGCATTCAATTCTGACACCTCTTTAGACTGCAGTGACCTGTTTAAGTGTTCTTTGCCGTACCCCCCTCAGCTCTACTCCATCTTCCAACTACACATATGACTTATCTATAAGCACAAAAGAAATATAAGGGCTAGTTCATGAAATTCTTTTAAATAAGAAATACTAACTTTTCTAACTTACTATTATATAATTAAGGAAAGTAGTATTTAACCCCTTTAGCAGAATATAGGTATTACTTATGATCAATCTTGATCACATCTGAACTAATGAACTAAGACCCTATTCCATTAGCATGAAGATTGCCACAGTCAAGAGTGAGCATTAATATTCAAAACATAAGTACATTTTCATTAAAAGCAATATTCCTTTTAACTTTTTAAAGCTACGGTCAGACTGGATGAGGAGCAACTTGCAGACGTAGCAACAATACACAGTCAGTTGAAGACATTTTATCGGCCATTAGCTGAGATGAGGGAGAGAGAGGGAACTGCCCTGTGCCCATGGTTAGGTCTCACCACATTCTCTAATGAAAGAGCCAACAGCTCTGTTGCTCCTAGAGCTCGCTATTCCCTGATGATAGGCTTGGCCAACCCTGGACAGGTACACATCAGAAAAAGGAAAATATCAGAATCAACTTTGGATAAATAGATTTAAGCTATAAAGGACGGGCTCCAGTTTTAACAGATGTGGACTATATCCTGACTTTGCCATTTCCTAGTTGTGTAGCCCTGGGCAATTTCTTAACAATCTGCATATCTATAATTTGAGAATAAAATGTCTGGCTGTTTTAAGGATTACATGAGAATAATGTGTATTAGGCAGATAACGTCTGGCGTAAACACTTGCTTCTCCATTATGAGCCTGACTGGCACACCCCCGCCCCTTCCTTGATGACCATTTCCTTTCAGGAAATGGTGAAAATCAGACCTGGGCTTTTCTCAACAGTGCCTCAAAGGGATTAATCTGGGAAAGCCTGCATATCATATTCTCCTTGTGAAAATTCATAATGCACATTAGGAAATTTAAAGCTCAGAAAAGTCTTACAGTAAAGAAACCTATTTGATTTTGTTTAACTTGGTGTTTTCTAAATTTATTTGGCCCTTTGTTTTTCACTATACCTACTCCACTTCGCATCTTGAAAAATGTTACTCCAGCCAACAAGCTTAAAAAATTGCTAAGGTGTGGGGGATGGAGGATAGTAAAACACTCCACATATCTCATCCTTTCCCAGGTCACAAAAATTTTCAAAAAGCCCCTAAAGAATATTTGTTTTGTGCCACAGATGTATTTTTAAGATGTGTTTCCATAAAGTGACCATTTTCAACAATTCTCCAAAACCCTATATGCTCTTAAAAACTGAGGATGGAGGACTGGGGATTACAAAGGGGCACAGAAAACTTTTGTGAGTGATGGATATGCCCATTTTCTTGACTGAGGTGATAGATGGTGTGACGGTTAAGTTTTATGTGTCTTCTTGGCTAGGCTGTGGTACCAGTTGTTTGGTCAAACACTAATCTAGATGTTAATGGGGTAATATTTCTGTAGATGTGATCATCTACAATCAGTTGACTTTAAAGTAAAGCACATTACTCTCAATAACATCAAGGCTCCATCTAATTGGTTGAAGACTTTAGAACAAAAACTAAGGTTTCCTGGAGAAGAAATAATTATGCCTCAAGACTGTACAGAGATCCTGCCTGATTTTCTGAGAAATCCTGCCAACCTGCCCTACAAATGTCAGGGTCCAGGCTGCAATGTCAACTCTTATCTGAATTTCCAGCCTATAGATTTCAGACTTGACAGTAAACACATATCAAAACTTATTGTTATTAAGCTTTGTATATGGACAATTTATTATATATCACTGAATCTCAAAAATTACCGAGCATCTCAAAGAGCTTTTGTCTATATGGTTCTCTCCATTGATATGTAATGAATTAGAAAATAGTACTGAAAAAATTTTAAAGTATTTAATATAAGTAATATACTAATATATAAAAATATTTTCCTATATTGTTCATATTTTTATTTTTAAAACAACTATTTTCTAAAACAGAACAAATGGTGAGAAGAGTGGTATTTTTAAATATTTTTGCAAATCTCTTCACTGTTGGCTTAAAGGAGACAATTGGATTTTCATATCTGCTTTAGCACTCTATATATTGTGCTTCGTTGTATTGGTTGAAGTATATAAGGAAACTCTAGCCTCAATAAGATGTATAGCTGGGAAATGGAGAAGCGTTTCAATCACCCTTTCAGTCCATTCTTCTTTGGTAACACACCACAACTTGACAAATGGTGGTTTCTTAAAAATCGGTTTCAATGTGGAAGCTGAAACTATACCAACACATTTTCAGACACTTTTTCATTAAAAACCTATTGATCAATCTTGAATTCTTTATGAATCTTTTACCTATATATTGCCATATCACACATTGGTCTTCAGAAAATACTGATTCAGAGCTACTCAGCTCTTCCAAATATTGACATATTATCAAAAAATCATATTGATTAATAGTATCACCAACAACCTTATCAGAAAAGTCTTTAAATATTGCAAAATTTCAAGCTTGTGGTAAACACAAATTTTCCAAAACTCTAATTTTCACTTGAAAGTTCAGATTTCATCATCACCAACAAATGCTGTTAGTTGTTTTCCTTGAAATGACAAGCTTACTTTATCCATTTTCAAGGAAATGTGGGCCAACTACCCAAGTCTGAATAACCATAGTTTTTCTATCAGAAACAGCACAAACTTTCAGTGGTAAGACACATAAGTCCTAAGGATATCATGTATAGCATGGTGAATGCAATTAATAATACCATATTGTGTATTTGGAAGTTGCTAAGAAAGTAGCACACAAAGTTCTTGTCATAAGGAAAAAAAAATTACACTCTGTGGTGATCATAGTGTTAACTAGGCTTATCATGGTGATCTTTTTGCAATATACCAGAAGCCTACATAATGTTATATGTCAGTTATATTCCCCCAAATTTTTTTAAATAAAATAATTTTTTTTAATTTTAAAAGTTCAAATGCTGTTCCATATAGAAACATGGCAAATTTGTCTCATAAATGTTGTCAAGACAATAATCATAATGCAGTAAGTATATGGCAGAAGTGCTGTAGAGTATGTCCCATTTTTTGTCATACAATATTAAAAAGACATACACTTCAAGGTCAAAATTTACTATAACTAATACTTTTGGTCACTTTTTCTTAGGTGAGACTGGCATTTTTTCTTCTTTGTTGTAAGCACATGGTGGAGAAGAATGCAATGACTGCCAGTACAGCTTAACGCTGTTACCTTGTTTCACACTGAAGCATCAAGAATTTAAGTCTGACCCTGCTTTTGCATCATCAGTGCAAATGCAACATGGTGAAACAGCTAATAACACCTTAGCCTTAGTATGAAAGTTGTTTTGATCTCACAGATCTGCAAGAGCCCCAGGGACCCCAGCAGCCCCTAGACCAAACTCCCAGAGCCGCTTCCTTAAATACATACACTTAGATGCTGAAAGGACAATAGAAATATTAATAGTTCCACAATTTGAATAAGGAGGGGCATTTCTGAGTAGAAATGGAGAGCTGAGGAACTTGCCTCAAAGCTGCAATTGCACAGCAAGTTCATCTTATGTTTATTAGAAGGGATAAATTTATGTTACTGGACATTAATCAGACATATTTACATATTATTCTGATTATCATGGACAGTCTATATGAGTTCATTATTAATGGGCTTCATAACTAAATTTCTATACTACTTTCTGAAAACTAAACGTAGTTTAAACATTTTCTTCAATGTGAAACTAAGCAGAAACAGTTGATAAGCTTTAAAATGGCCTACTTTCAGTTTAAAATAGTCATTTGATTCATAATACCAGAAAATTGTAATTTAAGTGAAATTTACCACATAAAATATTGGGACAAATGTTTATCATCACTGTACCTCCTGGTTTTCAGTTAGGCTCTTGAAAGGTACACTGGGAGAGAGTAATACTGACATTCAAATTCAATACCATTAACGACTCATTTCAATAAAAATAATTGTCCTCTGATGGAATCAAGAAGAGTGTCAATCATAGACAAAAACAAAAACCCCAAATGTTGATATATGAACTGCTTAAAATAAACTAAAGTGAGTGTATATAAACATTTATCAAAAAACATTTTCACAATACTTAAAGTCTAGGTATGGAATCATATATCCTAGTGACCCATGGTATAAAATTGCACTTCCAGCCAGACAACTGAAATTGTATAAAACCAAAATGAAAACAAAGGTCAACTTACTCGATCTGCTAATCCTCCAGGAACTATAGTCCTCACAACGACACCACTTGATTTTCCTCCAACTATTCCAAAACCTAACCCAGCGCCATCATTAATGAGCTCAACATCTTCAATATGGCCCCAACGAACCTACACATGAATGGCAAGAGCCAAAGCATTAGTAAAACACACAGATTCTTAGCTGTTGCCCAATATAGTAATTATTAAAGTAACAGGTATACAACAAATTGAATATCCATACAATTAATCAAGGCAACTTTCTGGAGGCTAGGAGATATGTAAAGATGATAAGATGGTCCCTGCCCTGAAGCATCTTACAATCCAGTAGAGATAAACTAAAACACAAGTAATTAAAATATAAGACAACATGGAATCAGACGACATACAAACAGGACATATAAAGAGGACAGAAACATGTTTGTCTCATTCCCCAGTCTATGTCCAATATTAGCACAATGCCCAGCACGTAAGTAGGAACCAATAAATATGTGTTTACTCAAATTGAATGAGAATGACAAAATATCATAAAGATTTGGGCAGTGCACAGAGACAAGAAGTCAAATTTAATGAACAATTCTGGAAAGCTTCAAGGAAACAGGAGCATTTTAACTGCACTACAGAGGAAAAAAAAGACATTAAAGCAAAAGCAAAAATGTAAGGGCAAAGCTGGGCAAGATAACAGAATGGGTCAAGGATATGGTGAAAAGACTGGATTTAATCAGATAAATGAATGGGAATAACTGAAAGTGTTAGATGAAAGAAGGACAGGAACAAAGCACTGGTTTAGGAAGATTAATCTGACAGCAATGTGAAGGATAAAATGGTGAAAAGGACACAAGGTGAAGGGACTAACTTGGCCAACTCCCATGAGGGAGAGGCAGGTAGGCCTGAATGGGGATGCTAGCGACAGGATTATACAAATCAGACCAAAAGACAACTATTTTTCCTCTAACTAGCAGCTTTCATCAGAAATGTGCATTGAATTCACATAATCTAACTGCAGAAGTAAATTCTCCCTCTCAAGATCATTAGGGCATACTTATTTAATTAGCTTTTCTATTATACTATACTGGAAAGTTACTATGCAATGTTAAAATAACTAGGAATATTGGGATGCTTAATAAATTCATGTCTGGAACAGTATTTATTATCTGGGAAGAAACAACATTTACTAAAAATATTCATAGAGTTTTTACTCTGTACCAAACACCTTATGTAATTCTTCACATGCATTTTTTTCATTTAATCCTCATGATGTCTCTGCTAAGTAGACATTAGTAGTAGTTCCAAGTAACCAATGAAGAAACGGAGGTGTGGAGAAGTCAAGGAACCTGGCCAGTATGACCCAGCTAGAAAGTGGAAGAACTGGACTTGAACCATCTTAGCTGATCTAGAGCTCTTGTTCTTAATCACTACGCTAAGCAATTTCCCATTTTGTACCGTCTATTTATTATGTAAATTGTACTGTATAAATATTACTGAAAATGTCTATACATTAATTTGTGTTATGACCTTGCACTGTACCCAGTCTATTTTGTCTTTCATCCCAATGAATGAAAATTAAATAAATCAGTGAGCACTTAGTGATATAAGAAAATAAGATTATAGCTTGCATTTTGAAGATGCAGGCCAAAATCTGTCAAATAAAGCAAGTTTAGAGTCCCAAAAAAGACATATTCTTTTTTTTTTAGTTGTTTGGCACACATCATTACAATGAAAAAAAGAAAAACTTCTATAATTTTGTAGTATCAATAATCTAGTCATAAACACCCAATATAATTTACAAAAATAATGTTTTTGAAATAAATAACCAAATCTTACTTAAGATACTCAACCATTAATCTCCAACAAAAACTCTCAGCTTAATTAACTGGCTATATCACCAAGGAACATAAGACTCTTTCCATCACCAAATAACTAATATAACAATTTGTCCTCTATATTAAATAATAATCTTAAATAAGTAGAACCACAGGACATTGAAGTAACAAAACAAAAACCCT
This sequence comes from Smutsia gigantea, assembly GCA_032199065.1. NCBI lineage: Eukaryota > Metazoa > Chordata > Mammalia > Pholidota > Manidae > Smutsia > Smutsia gigantea. Next base: position 205,484 of record JAVSCE010000759.1, on the reverse strand, counting down.
TCATGAACTACCTTATTTACAATGCTAAAGTTACATTTGGAGATAACGATCACCTTTTCTTAAACTATGACAAGTAAAATGACACCTTTAAATGCCTTTATACTTCTTAAAATCAGTTGTATAATTGAAAATTAAACATTTTTCCAAATTTGCAACTCACTGTTTCAGGCACAGTGGTATCAGCAAGGCTGGTATTAGTACTGCTTTTTGTGTGGACTGGTTCCCTGGCCACAACCAGACGCAAAGATCCAGTGGTCTGTTGCAATAATGCAATTGCTTGCTGATGGGAAATGTACTGATCCAGTGGTGTGTCATTAATAGCCAATATTTGGTCATTTTCCTTTAATCTTTGATCCCTTTATGAAATAAAAAAAAATTTTTTGTTTTACGTGATGTAATAGCCTGAGTTTTAAAAATCTATTATTCACGTTAAGCAGTTTTCTTCTTATGGTTACTACTTCACTTAGTACATTTATTCAAATAATTAATTATATAACAGAGCTCTTCGGAGCACTTTTCATTAAAGCACTTTTTAAGCTAATTTATCAGTTAAGTGTTGCATCCCTAAACTCACTCTCTCAAACACATACACATATTTTAAAAGTCATTTGGCTAGAAAAATAAGCAAAAACAATGTATAGGGCCCCCACTGTTTGCAAGCATGGACACTGTCCCCATTTCTGTACCAACTCTGTGCTCCTAAATCCCTTCCAATCTGACTTCAACATCTACTACACCAGGCTAACTAATTTCTCAAATTCACCAATAACCTCCTCTCTAGCAGATTCACACCATCATCACCACTGTCCTTCACTTTTCCACTGTTTGTTAATGGAGGCCACACTCTCCTTAAAAATCAACAGAGATTACTTACCAATCTGTATCTAAATCCTATCTCAGTCACGAATCTCCCAACTCCCAGCCTAGGTAAAAACCACTTTTTAAAAAAAGATACTAGTAAAATCTTAAGGAAGAAAAGCACTATTACAGTTAATATTTACTGAGCATTTACTATGAGCCAGGTATTATGTTAAATGCTTTACAGGCATTATCTCACTTAATCTTAACAATCACCTTTAAATTTTACATGCAAGAAATGAAAGCTGGGACATATTTAGCATCTTATCTTAAGCAGTGCTGACTCTGAAGTACTCTTTAACTTTAGTGCTGCTAACAGCAGGATTTACTGTATTTGACTTTAGCCCCAAACACTACTCTTCCTCTTCTTGTTTCTCCATTATCACCACAATTCTTCCTTATCCTTCTTTATCTCTCTTGTATCCACCCATCTTCTCCTTTCCATTCCCAATGTCAACCATCCAGTGGAGATCCTTATCTAATACCTAAAACCTCATTTGCAAAATCCCTCAAGGTTTATATATCTCTGGGCTCTCTTCATGCTGGTATTTCCCAACTCAAAAATGTGTAATGATTATGGTTACTGACCAATAAGGAGAGTCAAAGGAAAGAAAACAAATTCTTGTCATGATTATTTCATTAAAGAACATTTGTAACCTTCAAAATACAAAATTCTCCCTTAGAAGGGATATATCTCAGAACAGGGAATTCTAATTCATAAATTTAGAATTGTGAAAATTTTATTATATTGTCCTTATTTTTCTCATATCACAGCAGATTCAGCAAAACTTTATCATGGACCAGAATTTGGAACTTCTGACCTCTAGGGCACAGTATAAACTTGGTTGGTATTTGAAGGCCTCTACATTTTGTCCCAAAGCACTCTTCAACTTGGCTTCCTCCCAACATAAACCCCTTTCCAACTATTCTTATCTACTCTTTCCCACTCAAACATGTCTGGCATTTCCTGCTGCTGTGTAAATGGTTTTCTCCATCTCTAATGCTCTCCTACTCTGCTCAGCCAAATTCAGTCCACCCTCCACAGTCCAGCTGAGTGTCTCTGTGTCTGCTTCGTTCTTCTCTCCTTATCATAGTGCTCTGAATCACTCATTTATCACTTATTGAATATTCATTTCTACTAAGTATGCTAGTTAAATCCTCCCTGTTACATTTTAAGATTTCTGAGGACAGGGACTCAAATGTTTTAGTTTGTCCTTTGGAACTAGCAAATGGGTATTTCAATTTTTGACGCCAAATTTTGGGTAGCTCTCACAACAGATCATGTAGTACTAAAAATATTACTTAACATCTTTTTATTAAGAAAGGCCTGTTATATTAAGAGACAGTAAGATGCAAACTTGTATATATTCTATGACCTTGTTTCTTTATAAAAAGAAAACATTCCTGTATATTTCCTAGTTGTCTCAGGGTGGTCAAGGTCCAATAGGTTGAGGGGGTTGTTTATTATATTTCTATATTTTATAATTTTCTATTATATGCATGTATTATTTTCATAAAGATTTTGAAATATACATATTTTTTAAATTGAGAATGTTGCCTGTGATTTTTCCTTAGACCTAAAGAAGCATTCATTTCTCAGTGATCACTATAGGACAATATCCTGGAATTACTTCCTTTTTCCCATCTCCAGTGTCTTCTTGTCTCTAACTTCTGAACCGAATTTAAATTCCCACTCACAGCTTGTTCATGAAAGAAAAGTTCTTAATTAATCCCAAATGAATGAGTTATTATTGAATCTTTTCAACCCTGATGTAACTCATTTTGCATAAGTCAGTCTCTAATTTACTCACACTAAAATTTTCTATTTTCTGGAAATCAATCTATTTTATTCTGTCTTTCCTTCTACCTAATAGTCTTCCAGGATACCTTCTTTCTTTCCAGTTAGTATCTTTTCAGGGAATATAAACTCAACCCAAGATAAACAAGCTGCAGAGGAGAGTTTATTGGAAAACATGATATTGATGCATTCTAAAGTTGAATAGAATTAGCTTAACTGATATTATTATTTATAATTTAACTCACTCACATTATTTATAAATATTCACATTTTCCATTCATTCAAGGGTAGACCAGTTCTTGTCTCTCTATCACAATATTCATTAATAAGGGATTTCTATGACTTTCAGAGCCAACAGGTCTTTGGGGAACCCCTAAAATAACCCAGTTCTATGTGGAAGGTGCTCAGAAGAAAGAACTGATCAAGAAGATCATTTAACATGATCTAAAAGGTTCTGCATGGCTGGCTTCTACCTTTTTCCAGGGCTTTCTCATAGTCTTGCACTAAGTGTCCACACCAGATAGACACCAGCCGCACTCCAAGGATAACAGCTATGTCCCAGCTCTCTCACAGGGCTACCGTTCAAGAGCCCCTTTATTTCTCTCCCTGACACCCTCTGCTCTCTGCAGACGCCACTGTCTTTTCTCAAATTTCCCTTCAAGCCCACTGCCTCTAGGAAGCCACCTGACTCCTTAGCCTTGGTCAAGAGTGTTTACTCCACACATTCAAACATCGAACTCCTCTTTTTGTAAGTGCTCATCTCAATTTGTAATTACAGACCTGTTGGTACAGAGTAACTGAGACATAAGGATTGACCACAAAAACAATGTACAACATGAAGCTACACTAAAAGCAACTGAATTGTATACTTTGAAATGGTGACGCTTATGTGAATTAGATCCTAATAATGACTTTCCCAAGTTAAAAAAATTGAAAAGTTGGACCAATCAAAGTTAACAGGCTTTTTGTCAAGAGAGTTCACTGCCTTAATTAAACTAACATTAAATGACCCTAAGTTCATGTTTCCCTGGATTGCCTAAATTCACCAGAATAGTCCTAGTTTATACCTGCTGTCTCAGTGCCATTAATAGCACACCCTCACACTTCCTAAAGTATCCCAACTTAGACAATAAATTATGAGATTACCCTAACTATGTACTCCCAATCTCCAAGAACAGGATAGTTTCTCAAATATATCTAACCACTGTTATGGTTCTTCAGACCATAGAAATGCTGCATGACGTGGCAGAATTCCGGATGCAAAGTCACAGAAATCCATTATTTCCGTATTTTCAGCTGGGGAGATTAGAACTGATCCCCCATGAATGAAGAATGTGAATTCAAAAAAATATTATTGATTGAGTTTTTTAAATAATAGTACTACTTACCTTGCTATTATTCTGATAGGCAGTAGTAATTTACAAATAGTAATATGATGAATAATGTTAAATGAATAATAAACTAAAGACCTAAAATTATTAAATAGAGATAAAAATATAAGGCTTGTACTTACCCCTTTGAAAAAAAAACACCAGGCACAAGTACCACAGAGGGGATCACATACACCTGGGGGGGCTTTAATTTACAGTAAGTGAAATAATCAAAAGCATGATATGACTACCAAGCAAGCTGTTATAACCTTAAGCTAATAAACAGTAAGAGTATGTAGAATGCAAATTTCAATATTCCTAACAATCAGACCACAGCTAAAAATCATGATCAATTTTGAAAGTCTGGTTGAGTAGAAAGAGTACTAGCTTTGCAGTCAGTCTTGGAATCACATCATTGTTCCCAGTATTAACAGCTCTGTAACTATAGGTTGACCACTGACTCTCTTGGAAACTCAGACTAGCCAGACTGCTGCCACCAGTGCATGTGAGAGTATCTGCAGAAGGCCTGACAAATCCGTAAGAAGAGGAAAGTGTTAGCTGCTATGGTTACTGTTTTTCTTACTAGTTGCTTATCCTCCTTATAATAATGTTTTCAGAACTGTCAGAAAAAAATTAGCAAAATGAACATTTTCCTCACCTGTCTGCTATACTACCTGGCTGTACTTCCTTCACAAAGATATCAACTTCTCCCATGTTTTGACTTCTGAGGGCCACCACACTGAATCCAAGGCCTCCATATGAAGGCCGTTCTATATCTATATACTCAATTTGCCGGCCCTAATGAAGGGAAATTAAAAAAAAAAAGTCAATGAAGTACATAAACAACATACACTTTCCAAAGAACTGTAATTGTTATTTGTGAATAGCACAAAAATAGTTTCTCCTAAGTCATCTCTATAAAACCAAATAAACTCAGCATTTCAGTAATTATTTCCGGAAATCCTCTCACTTGATTATTTACAGTAGAACATAAGAGGGGATGTGCAGTGTTCTGCAACTTCAGGGAATCAGAGAGGTATTCTGACACTTCACTGATATGATATGATGAGATGAATTCCAAGCTGAATGAAAATTCCCAAGAAAAGTGCCCTTCTCCATAGTAAATTGTTACTTTTTACATTGAATTTCTCTAAATTCTCAATGTAAAATATATTTCTAAATGAGGAAAGCAAATTGGTTATTTCAAAAATATGCTAGGGTTCAGACTAAGTCAGAATCAGCTGTATTTCTCAGGGTTCTATTTTTAATTCTATCATGAAAAATTAATATTCTATTTTAAAAGATTAGCTCAAAAGATTATGGAAAGGCCACCATTCAAGTGGGCCCTATATATGACAAACAAGAATTCTGTTACTTTACTTAATAACCACAATATTTTTTTGGTATCATTAATCTACAATTACATGAGCAACATTATGGTTACTAGACTCCCCCATTATCAAGTCCCCATTACATACTCCATTACAGTCACTGTCCATCAGCATAGTAAGATGCTATAGAATCACTACTGGTCTACTCTGTGTTGTACAGCTTTCCCCGTGCCCACCCCCCCCCTACATTATGTATGCTAATCATAATGCCCCTTTTTCTTCCTTATCCCTCCCTTCCCACCCATCCTCCCTGGTCCCTTTCCCTTTGGTAACTGTTAGTCCATTTTTGGGTTCTGGGAGTCTGCTGCTGTTTTGTTCCTTCAGTTTTCTCTTTGTTCTTATACTCCACAGATGAGTGAAATCATTTGATACTTGTCTTTCTCCGCCTGGCTTATTTCACTGAGCATAATACCCTCTAGCTCCATGTTGTTGCAAATAATAACCACATTTTTTAAAACTTCATACATGTAACCAACTAACAAAAGTAACATATAAAATAATTATTGCTTAAAGGATTGGAACTAGACAGTCAAAAATCAATTGCTTATTATTTAACTTTTAACATGTATTAGAGATAAAACTACATTGCTCTTTCAAATGTTTCCCTAGATTTTTGAACCTAAATTGGTTCTAACTCCCACTAGTTTTGTTTAGATATAAAATTAAAAGGAGTTTCCTCACTTCTGGTTGACATTAATTTTCTCCTATTATTAAAAGCATAATAATCTCTTTCCTTACAAGTGCAGAGATGGTCAAATTGGAGTCCTCATCCAAAAACTCCCCTCACGACACACAAGAATATTTATTTCCCTTATGTAATTTTAAGCCAATAAATTTAAAAACACCCAGTTTAGAAAGTAGAATCAATACCTTCTGACGATATAGTAATATAAGCAAACAAAACACATAGTAACACATTTTACAGCAAAAAGAGTGAATATAGGTTTCTTTTGTAACTTGTAAAAAGAGAAATAAAGCTAAATGTTCCCATGACAAGATATAACTTTACCTGAGCCATCTGTTGAATGACTGAGTTGAAGTTTTCATTTCCTGACTTAGGGTTCCAAGGAAATAACCCAGACACAGTCAAGTTATTAGAGGACGTGTGGGCATTCCCATTAGTAATGGCACCATCCGTGAACACTAATAAACCTTTTCTAGAAAAATCAAAGTTGGCTGAACAACCTGAGGGTATATGGCTGAGCTGTTGGAGAAAAAAACAAGAGAATCATCAACAGAAACCTTCAGAAAAGAAATTATTTCTATTTATTATATTTTCCCCATCACATAGGTAATATACATGTTAAATATATACACGTGAAAGAGACAAGGTACAAATACATATATCTGTGTGTTTACAAGACTGTATTTTATTTAGTATCACACAAAATGTTTAATAGCTTAAAATGCATTGTTTCCTGCCTTCTATTATTACCTCAAATTAATAGCATGTATAACAGTTCATTCCCACTTCCCATACACAGATACATCCAGTCAAATAAGCATGTAAGCAAGACACTGTGCCCTTCTGCATTTATCTGTGCTTTTCCATGTGGGGAACCACAAAAGATCTAAGGTAGTATACAACAAAAATAACACTAAGTGTTTATTAGTGTTTGCTTTAGCACTTAGCCTCACATATTATCTCCTTTAATCCTTATAACAGCTCTATGAGATACTATTACTCCATTTTGCGAACATGAAAACTGAAACACACAGGCGTTAAGTACTTCCCCAAGATTAGTAGTAAATGAGTTGCAGGGCAACTTAAACATTAGTTTTAAAAAAGGTGGCTTGGGGGGTAAAAGGGGAGAAATCTATAATTATGGAGAATAGGAAAATAGTAGTTAATTTTAAAAATATCATTGGCTAATACAAGTGTCAACACAGTGGAGTAAAGGTAATGTCAGAACAAATGTCAAAAGGACCTCATAGACAAAATCAACACCCGCAGAACTCTATGAAAACACTCATATGAGGGGAAAAAAAAACCCCACAGGGATTTTATAGTTGAATGGATGAAACATGCTTATGTTTATAACAACTGTAAACTACATAAATATAAAATATGCTATTATGATGGAGTGGTTGGCTACATCCACTTAGTCCAGTAGGAGTGATAGATCTGTAGTGATCTTTCCTAATTTCTATTGCTATCAATAGCATTCACTGTTGCAATATGGGACTCCTTCCATGACTAAGGAATGCAGAAAGCTAACTTTCAAAATAGGGAGTGCCAAAATTACAGTATAAATTCTGATCTAGAGAAAGAAATTCACAGAAAGACATATGTGCAGAGTCAATCCTTAATTAGTTATAAAAAAATCACTTGCTCTATCTATTTATGGGCAGGCACTTGGTTTTATCAGACAAAAAATATTTTTTCCCAAATTTTGTTAGTTTTCACTTACTCTGCTAAGTATCTCAACTACACAAAAAAATGCCAAAATTTAATCTATAGAGTAACTACTCAAGCTCAACATCTAAAATAGATGATTTACAATCAGTTTAGAACCCCAAAACACAGCAACCAAGACAACAGCTAAAACTATTTTACATCACTCTAAATAGAGGTGCTCTGTATCCTATAATTCAACAACCATGTAATTAGAGCCTGAAAGAGTCCAGGTACTATGTTAAATGTAGCAGAGGAAGTACAGATAAATATTAAAACACCAAGTGTACTGCTTCCAAGGACTTTCTAATCAGAATGCTCATGATGCTTGATATTTATTTGATAATTATTTAATAAATATTTGATAATTGAGAGGTATAAATAATGTGCTACAAGGTCATGATCACTTTTTGCTAGAAAACAGACTTCATGACAAAAATATATTTAAGCTAAGCACTATCTTATAATTTTGAAGAAAATGTTAAGAATTCTCAAGGCATCTGACCTTTACATATTTAATTACAAGTACCATATTCCAAAGCAAACACAAAATTGATTATTAATATTTTTAAAGTATCCATGCCAATGCTACTCACATGTCAAAAGTCCCAATATACTCCCTTTGCTGAACTAAAAGTAGTTAGAGACAGTTTACCTCTGTCTCTATCTCCTTCTATCTTTGCTGATTTGGATTTGTCAATATGGGAAACCCTGATGGGTAACTTACTTGCCCCTTCAGTTGCTTGATGGACTGCTGAAGTGTGAGTATCTGGTTGAAGAGAGGACTCTTCAGTGTCTCATAAAACATAGACAGCTTCTCATTCTGTGACATGTCACCCTTCTCTTGCAATTTCATTTTCAGGCGATCAAGAACTTGCAGGACCTGTAGTTTATCTTGTTTAAAGAAAGATAATCAATGTACAAGTTAAATCCCATCTTATAGTCCATTTTTGAATCATTAATTTAGTGATTGAAGTACATATCTAGTATACCTGTAGCAGGATTTTCAGGCATTTTGAATTATTGTCTTCAATAACTTTTAAAGAAACCTAAAAAAAAATTGTAAGTACAAAAGATGATTTTCCATTAGTATATATATATATATATACACACACATGTCTCTAGTACTGTTGAAAGTTAAAAAAAAAATCTCAAGAACAGTCTTCACTCTGGAAATTCAAACTAAAACCACAATGAGGACCTACTATATACCCACTAAGATGTCTAAAACTAGAAAACAAAACAACAGACAGTACTAAGTGCTGACAAAAATGTGAAGCAACTGGAACTCTTATATGTTACAAGTAGGAATATAAATGATACAACACTTCAGAAAATTGTTTGGCAGTTTCTTATAAAGTTAAAAATACATTTACTATATGACCCAGAACTTCCACTGCTAAATACCCAAGAAAAATGAAAATATATGACCACAAAAGACCTGTACATGAATGTTCATGGTATTTTTATTGACAAAAGCCCCAAACCAGAAAAATCCAAATATCTAATAATAAATGAATAGATAAACAAATTATGGTATGTAAACATAATAGGATACTCAGAAATAAAAAGGAAAAAGGTTACACATAATGAAACACTGAGGGAAACAAACTAGACAAAAAAGGATATAAACTATATGATTCCACTCATGAAGTTCAATCTACACTTAAGATTAATTTACCTGGGCAGGGTGAAAAGGAGTTGACTGGGGAGGGATTTGAAGATTTCTGGGGTGATCAAAATGTTCTATGTTTTGAATGAGGTACTGTTTACATAGACATATATGCTTGTCAAAATTCACTGAACTATATATTTTAAATGAGTATGTTTTGCTGTATGTAAATTATACTTTGATTTAACAAGTTTTTTTTTAAAGGATTCTGGGCTAGAAAAGAACATCCAAATTAAGTGATCGAGAACATTTTTAGAGATTAGAAAGAAAATCTCCAGCTGCACAAATGATCCCATACTCTTACTAGTAACCTAAGAGTCTCCAAGGCAACCACCCAATATGGCATTTTCTAGGATAATGTGTTTTAATTCCAGTGATTTGCTCAAGCCAGCCTAAAATATAATGTAATTAAAACTAAAAAGCTAACAAACCTTTGCTATGATGCAAGTGTCCCTTCCACAGTGGTCATTTTTACCAGTGGCACATTGTTGTAATGAACCATCAAATAAATATGAGTAATAGAGTCAAATTTTTCTGGTATAAACCCTGGATACAGTTTCTGAATTGAGATTTTTATCTTCTAATTCCAGGCCATTAAGTAAGAAAGCATATTAAAAACGAGTAAGGAATGCCACTGGCATTGATAAAAGGTCCAGGTATGGTATCCCGATGTTCACTGAATTCAATAAAAACCACCACAAGAACTGCTGAATAGAGCATCATAGAAACACTTCCAATGTGCTCAGCATCTCAACTGTGTAATTCTTACAGCTACCCATTGACAGGTAACTGAGTAACAGGAGAGTCACAATGGCTCTGTCCTTTTGTATAGCAACATAGGCCCTAAAGGATTGACAAGAGTAGTTTTGTGGTCATTAATATATCAACATCTCTGAATCAAAGAAAACAAGCTAAAACTATGAGACGCAATATTTTACTCTCAGATCAGCTTTGTTTTTTAATCAATGATAGCCTGTACTCTAGATGTCACTGAAAAATAGGTGGGAATATAATTTTGCATAATCTTTTAGGAGAGCAATTTAGCAGTATCTATCAATATATTAAATTTACATTCTCTTTGACCCAGAATATCTACTTCTGAGTGCTTCTTTGAAAGAAATATTTGCAAAAGGGCACACGGATGAATATACAAGGATATTTACTGCATTGTTTTTAATAACAAAACCCTCAGAAAAACTAAACTCTCAAAGCAGTCATTAAAATAATAAAGTAGGTCTGAATGTATTGAAATGGGAATGGGAGGGAAATGGTTAACAGCAAGCATGTGGCTCACTCCTTCAGCTAGAGATTCCCAGCTCCATACCAGACCTTGCTAACACCCTAAAGGTTTTAATAGATAACAGAGTCCTTCATTTTAAAATGTCAGGAAATACCTGATCTGTCTTAATTGCTTTTTGTAAATAATCTGAGAATGTATGGATTTATGGGGCATGGCTGGCTGGAAGATGGGAGACAATCACACAGACATTTTCTATTTGTGTAACTAATGGAGTATAAAAATCAGGATTCCCTAAACAAGAAAGGCATCCTTTGAGAAAAATGTTTCTGTATATATTAGAACTTGTCTGGTATCCCAAAACAAAAAAAACTATCCTAAGGTTAAATTTTACTCTGGCAAACAAATTTAAAAATTGCAATAAAAATCTGTAAGTACATTTATAAATGACTTGATGCCAATCTGTATGTAACGAGATATTTTAAGCATGTAGAAAAAAGTGACATTGTTTGGAAGCTGTGCCTTCTGGTTGGGTGCTCCTACAGCAAGGAAGTTCCATGCCTGGCTCCTGTGCACCCCTCCTGCCTGTAACATTTGAATCTTGAGTAAGGTTTGGTGCTGAGTAAGATCTCATATTCACATGAGTATGCTTTGACAATTCAACTCTTTGTGTTAAAACAGGAACATTATCTAATATACACAATTGAATAGGAAAAACAGTACATTTCAGGATACGTGCATTATTTTCCCCTTTTTGTAAGAAGAAAATCCTTGTGTGTGTAGGTGTGGGGAAAATTGAAGTTCCTATGGCCAGTATCCTCACCTGAACCTAAAGGACTTGATGATGTCACTGGCCTGCTGCTAGGCTACTGTTTCCACACCCGTAATGAGCTATTATTGACTGAGTCACTATATAAAGAGCTCTGTCCAGTGCTCTGGGTGGAGGCAGAGACAAGGAGGATTACAGACGTAATTCTAGTGCTCGACATATCTCCAGGAGCACAAGCCGGGTAATAAACCCTTTTAACCCAAGAACGTTCCATTGTCATTCCTCCATCTCACTGAATCCATAGTAAACTTGCCCGGGCTGAAAGCCATTGGCAAGACAGTAGGTTTCTAGATTTAGAAAGATAGTCTATTTAATAATAGTGATTATGTACTCCTAGAAAGTACAAGTGGGAATGGAGAGATGAAAAATTACTTTTACTTTACAGATTTTAGTGTTGTTTGAACTTTATTTTAAAAAACATGTATTAATTTTATAACTTTGTAACTTAAAAAATAAAAGGGAAGTGTGCACCATATGCTAAGAGAGCTCATAAGTGGAGTGTGACTAGCCCTGCCCAGGGAAGTTTGAGAAAGCTGGAATGACAATATCTTAGAAACCTCTCTGATAAAAGAATAAGAACAGGGTGTAAAAACTGTGACCATTTGTCCACATTTGCCTATGGTAGTCTCAAATTATCCACTATCATTATTCACAGTGCTCCATTTCACTCTCAAAGGTGCCCCAGTCTGAAGGACAGATAGGGCTGCCTAGGTCAGTGGTTCTCAAATTTGAGCATGCATCAGATCCATCTGGAGGGCTTGCTGCTGGCATCCACACCCAGCGTTTCTGATTCTGTAGGCCTGAGATGGGTCGGGAGAATTGGCTTTTCTAACAAAGTTCCAGGAGGTCTTGATGCTGCTGGCCTAGAGGCCACAATTTGCGAACTACTGCATACAGGTGTAAAGGTGCCTGACTTTCTGTGAGAATAACTAGGTTTAAATGATCTAGTGTAAGGTCTCTAAAAATAGCAGAAACAAAAAAGTAGTTTAGGTTAGTGTTACTCTAAGTATGGAGTGCACTGTGAGCTGATGCTTAGCCCACAAAAATGTTAAGTACCAAAACTGGGAATAAGCACTTAGAAACCATGCAGTGTGGCAGAGTAATGAATATCTATAAAATTTAGTAATAAAAAGGCTTGACTTATCTTCTATTTCCTTTTCACATTTCATTTTTTTAACAATTATTTTTCTAATAATTTGTTTTACAAAAATATCAGTCCTTGAAAGACTAGGGGAGAATCTCTTATCTTTCACCACTGATGGTCTGAGAAGCCCTGATCTGATAGACTTTGAGACAGTCCTTGTAAATAATAGTAAGTAGCTAAGAAGACTGGTCTTTATCCTGTAAGCAACAGGAAGTAATTACAGGCTTTTAAGTAGGGAAGTATTGAGTCCAGATTTCTATTTTAAAAGGTTAATTCTGGTAATAGGATAGATTAGTGGTCTTCAAACTTTTTCAAACACACATTCCCATCAGTAAAAATATATTGAGCACTCACCTTAATTTATTTTGTATAGTTATAAACATATACTACTATATTTACTTGTGATATGTGTTTTAAAACATAAGATCCTGAGACTAAGGTAAAAACTAAAAAGCAAGGTCTTATTGTCATCTTCCTACCTTTCCAATGGATCATCCTGTACACTTTAGAAACCATGGTGGGTGGAGTACCCTCGGTAAGGGCTAAGGGTAGAACTGGTGGTCATCCAACCCACTGACTCATATTTAATAAAGGCTAAACAATGTCCACAAAGCAGGCCTGGAAAGTTACTGCAAGTCCATGGTGTGAAGTAATATTTAGGGAAGGGAACTAAAGTCTTAAGACTTTAAGAGGACAGAAGGAAGAAATGCAATACCTCTTCAGCAGAACATCCAACAAGCAGCACTCCGACTAAATGGAACTCATGTCTCACTTATGGTCACAGGAAATCCTCAGTCAAACAACTTTAACCTATTTGACTAGGCTAAGAAACTAACAGGGCTCATAGGAAATTGCAGTTTTGTTTAAACATGGTAATGCTGAGTCTAACTTGTCACAGATAGGTTACCTATAATTGGTCACAACTCAGACATCACAATTCCATACAGTATTGCTGTTCTCCTGGAGTACAGCCTCCAGAGAACAAGTACTTTATTACATTCAGCAGTTTCTATTCCATAACTGATCAAGAGAGTTTGTGCCATGAATTTTTCATGTCTGGTTCACTATAGGACTTGACTGAAGCAAAGTATTGTAATATTGTGGCTTTTTTTTTAATACCCATGCCCTTCTTAGCCATCACCAATTAATGGAATATTTGGAAAAATGCTGATGCAGAGATAGAAATTTGACTTAAATTCTGAGTCAAACCTCATTTACCTCCTTACAGTGTGCTACCATCTCCATTTTGCATATGCAGAAAAGTTCCTACAATTTCAAAAAACAAGGGGGAAAGTGCTTTGAAAAAAGTAGTAACAGAGGAAGACAGCATAGAGGCCACTGAGGGAGTTTAATTTCACCCTGGGGAGAGGGAAAGTCAACTGTTAATGACTTTTTCAGCAGGTAACTTCTTTGAAGGTGAGAGTCAGATATTTCAAATCTTCAATAGAAAGGGAAAACTTGTCACCCTGATCCTCAACATCTACTTAACTCATCTCCCCCTACAACCACACTCTGTCCTGGGGCTTAATAACTCCATAGGAAACTGCCTTTCTCAAGACAGAAGCGCTACCCAAGCCCCTATGATCAAAGTACACCCATCAACTAGAGGCTGAAGCTAAATGAAAACTGGTCTGCTCCTGAAAGGCTGCAGACCTGGGCCTGAAAGCTATCTACCAACCAGGAAAGGTGAGCAGAGCACCAAAGCAAAAGGCAGGCCTTTGTTTTGTTTTGTTGAGTAAGACCAACATTAGAGAATACTCACCTCACAGAGATCTTACTTTTAATCACAAGGCAGCTTCACAAATGCATGCTATCAATATAGGCAAAATTCAAATCTGATATTCTTAAAACACACTATTTTTACAGTATTATTGTTTGGCAGTTTTTAAACTATATAAACGGTGATCATACAGTATATTTACCCTCAGCAATTTGTTTTAGCTCAACTTTACCTTTTTAAGATTTAGTCATGATATACACAACTCCTCTTCATTCACTGTAACTACTAAATACTACTCTACTGTAGGAATACATGATTTACCTACCCAATTTCCTATTGATGAGCATTTAGATCGTTTCTCATTGGTCACTAACACACAAAAAAAGGATCAGAACTAAGTATCCACTTCGATAATCAACTTTTTTCCAATACATTCAATAACCAATTCTTGAAATAAGGGAGATTCTATTGCCTATGAGCTTTGAAATCATAGAGACCTAGGTTCTACTACTGGGACCAGCTCTGTGTTCTCGTAGCCAATCGTTTAAATCTCCTTACACCTCAGTTTCCTCATTTCTAAAATAGAGTTAATAAAAATTACTAACATTTACAGTTGAAAGGATTATATAAGATATTATAAAACACTTGGCCTGGCACAAGGTACATATTCAATAAACAGTAACTACTATTATTGTTAACGACATATCTTTTCAGTAAAAATTATTTTAAGATATTTTAGGAGCTTCAAAAAAGCTAATAATAAATTATTTTAGCTGAGATTTTGCTGTATAATCAATAATGATTATCTCTCCTAAGACTGAACAACAAAAATTTTCACCAATGCAATGAATACAAAGGGGACATGGGAAGGCCTATAACTTGGGAATTAAAAAACTCAGTTTTTAAATAAGAATGCAAGGGCTTCAGTAACTAAACTCCTAAGGATAAACACACTTGTTCTGAATCCTAACCCAGTGCTGCTCAATAGAAACATAATGAGAGCCACATATATTTTTTCTAGTAGCCACACAAAAAGGCAAAAAGAAACAGATTAAATGAATTTTAATATTTTACTTAACCCAATATATACAAAACATTTCAATATGTAAGTACTATAAAAAACTAATGAAATATTTTAGACTTTTACACTAAATTTTCAAAATCTGATGTGTATCGTACATTTACAGCACATCTCAAACCCAACAAGCCCTATTTCAAGAGCCCAGTAGTCATATCTGCAAGTGGCTAACCATGATGACAATGCAGTTTTAATCTACACCTTTTCAGAAAGATCCCTGTACAGTGTTTTTAGTGAAGACTTTTGTTTATCAGCTAATACCCTCTAAGCTTTTTATCAAAGTAACTATCAGAGTGAGAACACATTCATAAATTTGAGTTATTCACAGTCCCATATTATCAAAATTAAACACCACAGGGGAGGAGCAAAAAGTGGGAGAATAATGGCTTACAGTTTACAATACATTCTGGAACATTCATTTCAACCTCCCCAAAACTCAGTAAGGTAGATCCTATATAAATGGGATAACCAGAGGACCAGAGTAAGTGACTTGCCAAGAGTTATATGGTAAGTGGACCCAATTCCATGTCTCCAAACTCCACAGGCTGCACAGTTGTGCAAATGCAAAAAATAAGTGGGCTCTACATCTTTAGCATAGATTTATCCCAATGACTAAAAGGAAGGCTACTGAAGGCTCTAAATTTCTCTCCATTTGCACCAGAACCTAAAATGAGGGCTTTAAAAGGACTCCAAATCCACACAAAACAGTATGAAAAAAACATAGTAATGTTCAAGCAATCTCAAATATTAAGGTGAAAGAAATGATCCTGTTTCTGAAAAAACAAGCTGAACAAAGTCTTAAGTAAATAAACCCCACTTTGGCTTCCCCAACCTCATGTATTTTTGTTAAACTTGAACAAAACAAGTAAATTCACACTGCTTGGTTGTTGAGCTTAAGGATAATTATTAAGGGTTTTTAAGTAAAAATGCAATTACAAGGATTACTGAATGCTGAACCCCTTTTCAGAATCATGAGGTTCTAAAAGTGAAATCACTATGGGACAATACGGATTTTCTTTTTAAGAATACTAACTGAAAAATAGACCCTAATTTTACTAGTGGTTTTCTTCAACGGTAGGTGGGTGTGTGTGTTTTTAGCTCCTCTTCTGAAAATTCCAATTTTTCTAGAATATTAGCTTTATAGTTATAAAAATACTAATAAATACATGAGTTGAACTTATTAAGGCATTTTTAAAAACAGATGAGGGCTTGATACAATTTCTTTTCAACTTAACCTATTATTCCGATGCCAAGCTCATGTGACTGTTAACAGGATCTCAAATTAGCAAAGGCAAATCTCTTTCAGAACTCAAATTTTAAGAGCTTCGACAGTTATTAACTTTCTAATATTTAAAAATTTTAACAACTTTATAAAGGCCCTTAACATCAAGCTCATTTTAGCCTAAAGTCACAATCTCATCTAACTTTTCTGATGCTGCAAAATGAACTGAATGGAGTTTTTACCCCATCTCCTCTCTAGCCTTTCTCTTGAAATATGAGCGTAAATGAAGTGGCAGCCAATAGGAGCTTTGGCAGCCTAGAATGTGCTTTACCATACGTGGTGTAACTAGGATTTATCTTCGCGGTCTCCAGAAGTCTTCCTTATTACACTTGTTCGTTGCTCACCTAGCAATGGCCAGTCTCTACATGCAACTGAGAAGCAACCTAGAGAAATAAGGCCCTTAAAAGGCGAATCCTCCCAATCGCGGAGACCCATAGGTGAACAATTAATTCGAATTCAAAGTGATAAGAACCATCTGGAGATACGACAAAGTGCCAAATGAACACTCCAGGGGCAGATTAATTCGGCCTACTAGGTGTGCCCGTGAGCTGGGGCGGACTTGAAAATGCTTTCCTGAGCTTGAGCTTGACTTAAAGCAGGAATCCAGTGATTTTCCCAAAGGCTGAAGGTCAGAGTACTTTGCGCCTGGTTTATAAAATGAGACTAGCAGAGCCCGGGCCTGACCGCCGGCCAGCGAACTCGGCTACGTGACTACCAGGAGCCCGCATGGTGCCGGGGGGCCAAGTCGCCCCTCAGCTGAGAGCTGGGCACCCCACCACCTGTTCACACCTTTCATTATCACGGTTGAAGCATGGCTCCGCCCAGCTCAGGGGGCGACGCGCAAGCACCGATCTGGGTGCAATATTTGATCCCTGCCCCTCCCGGAACAAAAGTTGAACCGAGATTTGAGGGCCGGCAGGGCCTGCCGAGGCGGAGCGGCTCCGCAGCCGGTGGCGTCCCGCGAGCCCCACACTGAAGGGCGGGGACCACGGGGGGGGGGGCGGTAACCCGGGCCCGCCTCGGGAGGCCTGCGCCCCGCACCCTCCGCGGGCCCGGCCCCACGCCCGGCGGCGCCCTCCATCTCCGTGTCCACCTCCTCCCAGGGGGCGGGCGGAGAGCGCGCCGGGGCCGGGGAGGCAGGCTCCGGACGCAGGAGGAAGAGCTGTCCGGGCCGGCCGCGAGGCGCAGGGACGCCGCGGCACAGCTCGCGCCCGCACAGCCGGGCGCCCCGCTTTACCTGGTCCGGCGGAGGCGCGGGTGGGCGCCCGGAGCAGGCGGGCTGGCTCGGCGTCGGCCCTCCCTCACCTGGGCGGAAGTGAGAGGCCCGGGGTGACCGCGCCTCACCTGGCAGGCCTTCGCCACGCACCGGCCCTCCCCGCCCGGGGCGGGGCGCAGGGGGGCGCGGGGCGGGGGCAGCTGGAGGCGACTCCCGGGAGGGAACGCGAGGCGGGGGCTTCTCTACTTTCTGCAGGTGAAGTTCAGCTGAGCGAGGTACGCTTAAAGAGCCTGAACAGGTGGGGTCGGCTGGGGGTTAGATTGGTGGCGGCAGCTGGCGCTAATGGGGTGGGGAGATCCGGCTGGACAGGTGGGGTAGGGGGGCTGGGCGGAGAGCGAGACCCAAGATCGAGGAAATGAAAGGAAATGGATGAGAGGATTGGTCAAATATGCATAGTCCCTCATTGTCACTTTCCCTTCCAGTTCTATCATCCTTCCCTTGTGTTTTAATTATCCACTGACCCAACATAAAATTATGTGAAGTGTAACTGAGGGTTGTTATTCGTTTCTCGTTTAGTGAAGGAAAGGAAAGGAACGAATTTAGCATTATTTGCCCGCAATATGACGAGTGCTAGTATATGACCACATTTACTCTGTGAAGAAACTTATGAAGAAACTGCGCCCCTGACAAGTGATTTGCCCAAACTTTGGGACCCAGACGGGATCTTCTGACTCAAGTCCATTGCCGACTTTACTATACATTTTAACATTTTTATTCTTGATATCATAACTTTGAAGATCTGTGTGAAACCTACAGTGGCATTGTTCCACTCTCTTTAATGTAACTGACTTTAGAATTTTGATGATAGGTCTTTTACTTTGTCCAGTAGGGTCCAAACATTAAAGAGGAAGAGAATCAATCTTCAAGTACGCATTGAATAAAGGCAGCATTGTTAAGCACTGTGGCTGACTCTGTAAACTGTCAAAAATGGGATACTTGTCCTCAAGAAAGATGAGGCATATATAAAAAACAACTTCAACATAAGGACATCCAAGATCAGACACTTGCACTTTATACCATTATTGTTAGTTTGCTTGTTTTGAAGGAAATATCCCTTGTTAGCCCTGGTAAAAAGATACACATTTCAGCATGGCCCATACTTCTTTGGAACTACTGAGAGAAATAAACTTACACAGTAACTTAAATTACCAAGTAGAATTAAGCCAGAATTTTCACAAAGATTTCTACTGTTCTTGTTGAAAGCATCAGTTAAGACAGAAATAGGTCTGAACGGATGTTTGGGATTTGCCTAAGGTAAAATGGGAAAGGAAATGTTTCCCAAGTCAGGAGGGCAACATATAACTGAAAGCCAGTTATCTCAAAGCATCACCTGGCAAACGCTGGGTCTCTTACTCTAACATTTGATGATGGTTATGAACATAGCTCCCCTTTCTCAAATAATAATGTGACTTTGAATTGACCATGAAATAAAGTTCAAAATCCTATTCTTGGTATCCAAGGCCCTCTAATCTCTCCCCTTCTTGCTAACGCTTCAATCTAATCTACTTCACCTGTGCAAGATCTTTCTCTGGCCAACCAGGTCTGCTCCATGTCCATGGAATCACTATACCATAGCTTTTCTACAGGTTTCTCATCCCCTTTCCCATGCCTGGAGTGTCCCATAAACTCTACCCTTCCCCCAAGGCTAATCTCAAGTCTCACCTCTTAGGAGAAGCTGCCTGCATGACTACTCCCCCAAATATCCATCTCCACCACACTTAAGCTATTTTCTCTGCATTTTTGTCTTGTTAAGGTAAGCTTCCCTTGGGCTCTTATCAGGAATTTTAAAAAAATGCTTTTATTCAATACATTTGGCACAGTTTTTTTTTTTTTACCTCTGAGAAGCCTCAAGAGTGTCTTATTCATAGAGTGAAGATTAACACAATTTTTTTAGAACACATCTCTGAAGTTAGAAGATGTGGACTTGAATCCCGATACACCTAAAATATGTGACTTTGGCAAGTTACTTAACCCTTTAATTCTCATTAGTGACACCGCTGAAACAGTGCTTACTTCATGTGGTAGTTTTGAAGGTTAAATGAAGAAATACCTGTATTGCACATACCTGGCACCTAGGAAATTTTTGGTAAAAGAAGCAGCACCTAGATGGAAATGAGCTTGCCAGACTCTGCTGACTAGAGCCAGGAATAGCAGTGAATAAAATGAGGCGAGGGCCGATGGTGGAGGACCTGAAAATGCTACAGAGAACTTTAGGTTATAAGACTTTATCCTTTATCTCTAAGAAATTAAAGAACTGAAAATTTTTAGTAGGACTTTTATTTTTATTTTGTTTTTTAACATTTGATACTCGGTATTTATTTTTAATTTTTGAGCAGTTTTAGGATCACAGCAAAATTTCAAGGAAGATACAGATATTTCTTATATAACCCCTGGTCCCACACATTCATAGCCTCCCACATTATCAACATTCCCCTCCAGGGTGGTACCTCTCTTGTAATTGATGAACATAGATGGACACATCATAATCACCCAAAGTCCATAGTTTACCTTAGGGCCACACTTGGTGTAAATTGTATAGATTTGGACAACCCATGTATAATGGATTGTCATATATATAGTAAGGGGCAGTGCATGTATAATGACATGTATCCACCATTATACTGTCATAGAAAGTATTTTCACTGCCCTCAAAACCCTTTGTCTATTCATTCCTGCTCCCCTCAACTCCTGGAAACCACTCATCTTTTTACTGTCTCCATAGTTTTGCCTTTTCCAAAATGTTAGATAGTTGGAATCATACAGTAATAGCCTTTTCAGATTGGCTTCTTTTACTTGGTAATAGGCATCTAAGGTTTTTCCATGTCTTCTCATGGTTTGATAGCTCATTTCTTTTTAGAACTGAATAATATTCCCTTGTCTGGATGTGCCACAGTTTATGTATCTATTCACCTACTGAAGGACATCTTTGTTTTGGCAGTTATGAGTAAGGCTGCTATAAACATCTGTTGGCAGGCTTGTGTGGACATAAGTTTTCAGTTCCTTTGAATAAATAGCAAGGAGCTAAAATAGTTTAAATAAGATTTTGAATATGACATCAGGTTTTGTCTTTTTTTTTTAATGAATGAATATGCTAGAGGCAGTACAAAAAATGGATTGACAATGCTGGGGAGAGGGCCTAGAATCAAAAAGAGGAAGGGAGAAGCTACTATAGAAAAATACATAGGAAACTATACCTGAAATAGGGTGAAAATGCAGGATAAAAAGATGAATACTTAAATATATCAGTTGCTAACTGATTAGATAAACAGATTAAAGAAGAATAAAGGTGAAAACTGAAGTGAAAAAATAATTCTAAGTTTTGAACCTGATAAAAGGGATATGGTAGTGAAAGTAAGAAAGCCAATTTGTTCTGTTTTGATAAAGTCAGTTTTAAATCCTACATTTGATATTCAAGATGAAATGTACTCGGCATATAGTAAGCCTTACTAAGTGCTGAGTCAAAGTTAATCTAATTGAGTATTAGGCCATTAGATTAGTGTACCAAAAAGAGGATACAATCAGAAATACTTGAGAGACAACAGCACGGATGTAGTAGAATTCCAAATGCACAAAAGACTATAATAAAGATCAACCTTATCTCTGATATTTTTAATTTATCACCAGGGAAAAATATGGCCCATTGTAGTCAAATAAAACAAATTTTGCAGTGTAACAGCCTTTTCTCTCTTTTTCTGTCCTAACCGTGGAAAACAGGAGTCAGATTAATTTCCTCAGAAACTTTTCTATGGGCAAAACTCTGTTAATGTAATTAGGAGCATGCTAGAATCAGCCATGGAAAGATCCAATGTGCAGATCATTGAATCCCAAAGGAAACTGCTTCAGGCTTCATTGATAATCCTTTTCCTAATATTTCTACACAGTAATTTCTATATTGTGCTATTCATGTCCCTTGCTTTCTGTAGAATTTCTATAGAAGTCTCTAGGATTTTTACGTGACAAAGATATTTGGCATTGAAAATATGCCTACTATTGAGATTTAAGAACTTTCGTACTAAAATCAGACAATGTAGTAGTCATGTGATCAGACACTATGCTTGGGAAGAAGTAAAGTAATAGATTTTACTGAGCCATGAGAAAATAGATTAAAGGACAGGAAGATGAGGAAGTGAATTTTTCAGTAAAGCAGCAATTCAAGAGTAAAGATTTTTTATTGTTCCTTTACTTTCAGGGGGAGATGCTTTTTTTTGAGTTTATACATTTTAGGAAAGAATGAAGATAATTATTAGAATCATGAAAATAGATTTTGTAATGGGATTAATCAGCAAAGCATGAGCATTTTCAAATGGTAATTGTTCAAATTATTTCAAATGAAAAATGGCACCAAGTTCAGCAATAATACTGCAGTCAGCAGGAAAATACCTAATTTTTTCCTAATTTCAATAAACTCAAAACTAAAGTTTCTTTCACCTTCTGATTTCTTTAGATGGTTTCTTGAAAATCAAAAAAGAACATTTTGAAAGAATATCAAAATGGTAGTCAAAATGTAAAATGTCTTTTATTACTAGATACTGTGTATAATAGATATTACGCCTGGATTTTACCTCATCTTTGACCCCTATCTCTTTCCCTAAATTTCACCTCAGGATAAGGCTGAGGGATGATGTCGAGCTGTATATATTACACACATCATTGGTATTTTTTTTTAAGTTAAAGTTAATGGTTAGTTTTCTAGATTGCACATTTTTAAATGGTCATGTATCCTATGGAGATGCAAGTCCATTTCTTCATTTTGGCCTGGATTTTGAATTATTCTGATGCCAGTGACAAAATACTGTGTTCCAAGGACTGCTTTGGGGCAATATCTTAAACCAAAACCCTGGCCTACCACAGTAACTAGTAACAGACTCTTCATATTTTGAGTCTGTATGTTTTCACCTACTGCTGAGTCACATTGTAAATGCTTGATAAATATTTTTATGGAAGGATGAAGGGAGGGAAAGAGAAAAAAGGAAGGAAGAGAAATGAGGAAACAAGGAAAAAAGGAAAGAGAAGGAAGAAGTCCTCTTAAAATAGGAAGTGTAAATATAGAATTAGTAAATTTCAAATTTCCTATCACTTAAACTTCTAAGCATGAATTTAAATTTTTTTTAATGTTTTAATTTGAAATGCAAAATTGCTCTAAGAGAAAATTTAAATATATTTACAATACTAAAATATTACTGCAAATAATTTCATGTCCTCTCATTCCAAAATTATACTTCCCATGAGACATTATCCCAGGGCTCATAAAGTGTGGTCTCTGGACCAGCAATATCAGCACCATGTGGGCACTCGT
Organism: Smutsia gigantea; assembly: GCA_032199065.1. Taxonomy (NCBI): domain Eukaryota; kingdom Metazoa; phylum Chordata; class Mammalia; order Pholidota; family Manidae; genus Smutsia; species Smutsia gigantea. The sequence goes on along the minus strand of JAVSCE010000759.1, from coordinate 182,138 downwards.
TGGAAATACAAATTATCCGGTCCCACCCTAGAATCAGAATCAGAAACTGAGGGTGGGGTCATCTTTTCCTACTTTAACAAATGTTCCAGTTATTCTAATGCTCCCTAAAATTTGGGAACCAATGCATAACACAATTCTTCAAAATTGGTACTACTGTGGACGAAGAGGTACCATTCAAATTCAAGTATTTTTATATTAGAAAAAAAGGATTGAACTTTCACATAAAAAAGTACACATTTTCTTCAGTATAAAATTCCCACTACAAAATTTTATAATACATAGAAAATTTGTAAGAAGAGATGGAGGAAAAACCTACAACTTTTCACTTGGTGTAGTCCTAAACTCTTTGGCGTCCTCTTGTTATAGACCCTTTCCCTCACTTAAATTTTTAATTAAGGTGCAATGCCTATGTTTGTTTTGTAGAGTCTGTAAATTCCGTTCGTGGCAGCCTTCCACAAATTCTTCTCTAAGACAACAGGGAGGCCAGTATATGGTAAATAAGAGCACACAGACTCTGAAATCAGGCAAACCAATTTTATTCCAATTAGTAACTAAAGTCAGCATGCTTTTTCTCATCTTTGAGCCTGGTGTGTTTTCTGTACACCCAAATCCTACCAGGACTAAAACGGAGATAACATTTGTAAAGCATCTGTCAAATATCCCTGGCGTCACTGGCACTTTCCTGGACGGACAAGCCACAGCAGGGTTGGCTCGGAAGTGAGCATTATTAGGGAAGCTGATTTTGCAAACGAGCCTTCCGCTTCTGATCCTCGGAGACAAGCCAAGGCTACCTACCGCAAGTGATTCCGCAGGCCTCCAGCCCTTGCACTGGCCCTTTAAGAACGTCCTGCTCTCGCCCCGCCCTTCTCCCGCCGGCGCCCCGGCAAAGGCGGAACCGGAAGGCGCGGGGGACGCCCCGGTGCCCAGCATGGCGGCCGCCTGGCCCTCCGGGCTGGCTTCTCCGGAGGCCGTGGCCGCCCCAACTCCTGGGTATCCTGTGGTTCGTGTCATTCACCACAGGACCTTGGGGAGCTGCTGCCACCGCCGCCGCCGGGGGCGACGAGACGCTTAAGTGCGAGGACCTCAAAGTGGGACAATATCCTCTGTGAGGAGCCTCCTATAGGGGCGAGGTAGACTGGGTCGCGAGTGGGTCGCGGCCCTCAGTACGGGTTAGGGTTGTATTGGGGGGAGTGGCGACCTGTGCCTCTAAGGAGCTAGGGGCCCTGGGAAGTGAAAAGAGAGACGTGGACATCGGAGTGTCAGAGGCCATCCTGTGTGATTTTCGTGGGATTTTACTGCTTATTGGCGCTTCCTCTTATAATACACCAATTCTTTACAGGTGGGCTTATTTGCTCAACAAACACATAAATACTGACATTTACCAGGCCCTCTTCTAGACACTAGTAATAAAAAGATTGACAGGCTTTACCCTGGAAGTTTTCCTATTTGGGCGGGGAGACAAGTAGTTAACGGTATAGCCCTTGTATGTTGCCCACTTATTATTAACATATATTACATTATATCATCCTTAAACTCTGTGAGGTGCCAGAATGCCAGGGGGCAAATTCCTGTTCCACTGTGTAATGTGGGAAAATTATTTAAACTGTTTTCTCAGTAAAAATATAGATAGTGGTACCAACTGAAAGGTCTTTTGTGATAAATTAGTACATGTAAATCAGGACAATGTGTGGCACATAGGGAGTATTTGCATTAGCTATTTATTTACAAATGAGAAAACACGCTGAAGGGGGATCTGTTACTGTAATAGCTCTGATAAAGAACTATGAAATGAGATTTAACATTCAAATTAAAATAACTACTTTTATATAAAAGTAGTTTTATACAAAACTGTAGAACAGAAAAATTAATAACAGAAGCCAGAGATAATATTAGAGAGTTCCATGAGAGAAAATCCTAAAATTTGGCAAATTCTAATCCTATAGTATTTTTATGTGACTTAGGGAGTCAGCCATTATTTGATTTTTACAGAGTAGCTCTAATTTGCTGAATACCATTTTGCTTAGAATTTGAGATCACTGACCCAGTAAGTTGAGTCTGTTTCTTGGGAAAATGTCAGGGTGCTTCTCAAGAAAATAATTGGATAGTATGAAGAGTTGTGCTTTTTGAACTCTAGAAAGAAGTGACTGAGCATAAAGGACTGTGAGGTGATGATAACTGAAAAATGTCCATTACTTCTGGCAAGAAGATGAAGTTTCCAGTAGTGATTTAGAAACCTTAAACAGGAGTCAGGCTCCGTATCTCCAGAGACATCTCCTGAATATTTTACTTATCCCATTTTAGTGTCAATAAAATATTTAAGAAACAGAATAGGCCTCAAGGGTTTTGAACGTTGGTTAGAGGATAATTAACTATATTTTCCAAAAGCTTGAAATCCTGCTGGGGAGACCGGGTAGATCCATCTAAAACAACCACGTTCCCTGCAGTCTGATGCAAAGTGCCCTAGGCTGGGAATCAGGAAACTTGATATTACCACCAGTCACTTAAATGGCTTTGGATAAGCCATTCAAACTCTGAGCTCCAAGTTGTACTTCTGTAATGGGGAATAATAGTATCTACCTCACAGAGTTTTTTGCGTTACATGAAATTATATATATTGCAGTGCTTAGGGCTATGTAAATTAGTTCAAGCAAATCTCTGGAAAGTGATTTTTTTTTAACCTGAAGCTTTTTTTACAATAATTTGGTAAAGATATTTATTTTCATTTTCTCTTGTGCTTAAACCCTGACTGATGTTCTTTAAGGATGGCCTCCTCTGCTGGTGCTTTTAATATGTAGTAAGTTAATATACTGTCATTAATAAATGTTCAGATATTTAGTGAGACTAAAAGCATATTTGTACTTGTTAACTTGGACAAACAGCCTCTCTTTACATGTGAATATAAACATGAGTATATAATATACTAAAGATAAGACTATAATGTATTGTATCATCATGTAGTTCAAGTTTCCTTAACTTTTCTTACATATTTTTGTAAAGATCCAAAAATAAATGATGCTACACAAGAACCAGTTAACTGTACAAACTACACAGCTTATGGTAAGACTTCCAGAAACATGTCTCTAAAAATAATGTTTAAAACATATCATACATGAATGTTTTAATGTTTGATCACTAAAAGTAATTAATAAATGTGGTTTTTTTTCTTGAGTTAGTACGTTATTATTCAGTTTCCAGAGCAATTTAAAATTGGAGAACTGGCTAGCAGTTGTTAATATTTAATTTAAAAAAGAATTTTATTCTCTTAATTATATATACTGGGAAATGTTATATTTTCCTTCATTTTCTTTTAAACTTATGAAATAAGTTTATAAACTTTCTTGATGGCTTTTATTTACCAAGCTATGTTATAAAGAAATGCTTCTTTAGTTAGATTTTTAATTACTTAAAAAGAACTTGAAATAAGACTGTTAGTTCAATAAGGTACAGTGAAGAGCTTTATCATCCCTATTATGCACTTGTAAAATATTTGGGTACATTCTAAGTATGAAAACAGTTTGGTACCGATTTTAAGTATGCATCAGTATTTTCTCAGACATTTTGATAATGGATAACACTCTCAGTCTGATGATTTTGGGGAGCTTGTATTCTGAAATATATGGAATGCCAAATAAAAATTAATAAATTTTGTTTTGTCTTTTATTCTAAAGGGGTATATTTTGGAAGAGAGACAGGTAGATATATGTTGAAGCTATTTGGTATTCTTATTTGGCATGGTACAGGTGACAATTGCATAGTATTTTGAGAAAAGAGCACTTTTTAAACATATACTGATTTTTTTTGAGAAAAGAGCACTTTTTAAACATATACTGATTGTTTTTTGTATTAGGAAGTAAGCTGATAGTTGTTTTATAAGTGAAAGCTATCAAACAGATTATGTTAATTAGATTAAAGGAATAATTTTTGTTATAGCAAATATCTTTAGTTTTCAAAAGTATGTTCACATAAGTGAGTATTATGAATTTATATATTTTAAAGAGCAGGTCTTTTATCTTTTTGTTTTTCTGTTTTGGCATGTGTTAGCCCATTTCTAATCAGACATATTTGAAAGAAAGTTGTATTAAACTTATAATTAACATTTTGCTGTATTCTGGAGTAGTGAAATTTTACCATGTAAAGAGTAATAGGTTATATATATATACAATATGTATAATAAATATTGCTTAATTTGTATGCACATTTAACTTAGATGTGGTAAACAATGGAACTTTTCAAAGAATCTTAATGTATAAGTGTACTCTGATTTGCTTGTTTTATAGTTTAGCCTTTTAAATTATGCTTTTCGAGCACAGAATAGAATTAACACATAAAGAAGGATCAGCTTTTAAAGATTCAATCATTTATGTGAAAGATATTGGATATCTGTGAATACTATTGTGAGTCAGGTATCTAACTTTAAACTAGGAAGCAGAGAGTCAGCTATTTCAAAAAAGCATATTCTAGTCTGCAGGGTTCTATGCAGGTATAAGGATTTTGAAGGAAGTCATACTACTAAAAAAACCAGCTTCTTCTCAAAGAGAGCTCTGCCTTCAGATACGTGTCTTTTTTGTATAAAATAGGTTTGAATTCACTTAAGCAATTATTGATAAATAAGGTTATAAACATATACAAATGATCAGACTGCTAGAAAATATAAAGAACTTGGATGGCCTACCAGGTAAGTACTCATAGGGGACGTAAGTAGAGAGCCACAGGAAAATAAAATGAAGGCTTTTTATATAAGAGAATGTTATGATTATTCATTTGGAAAGAATAAGTAAAGTGCCTTACAGTCTGGGAACATATGTAAAAGTTGTAGATTAATAAATAAATGACTTTAAATCATTATCATGATTTTAAAAAGAAAATAAAGTTTCTGAGACAAATAAGAGTCATAGGGCTTCTGCATATGGATGTACAATTTGAACATGACACAAAGGTTTCCAGCTGAGAGCTTAGATAGATTCTACCTAATTTCTCTTTTTAAAGCACAAAAAGCCAGTGGATTGGCCATAGTGAATCAATCCTAAATCCTTATCAGATAGACTTCAAATAACCCTTGAAACATGCTTTTTTTGTTCCCAGAGTGGAAGAAAAATACTAGAGTTGTGAAAAGTGAGTTAAATGATCTCTTTCATTCTTCTAGCTAATATTTTTATTTCCGTGAGTATATGAATGACTATTGCAGAATCTTTAAACTAAGTTTAATTTTCTTAAAGTATACTTCTTGGATAGGTACGAATATGAGGAATGTTTTATAAAGAGGGGAGTTTGGCAGTAGGAAGACTAAATTGGGCCCAAAGACAAAGGAAATTCAACTATGACAGTAAATTGGCGTTACTTTAAAGTAGTTCCCAGTTAGCCCAGTGCCCATTAACAAGCATGTTTATTTATTGAGAAATTATTTGTAATATAGGATTTAATAATTAAATTGATTAAAATAAATGGATAAAAAATAATTATGCTTAATAATGAAAATTAACTTATAAAATATTATTTATTGAGAAATTATTACAGGCCAGGCTTCAGCTAGGTGGTATATATGATATCTAAGAGAAGACATAATCTCTGCCCTCCAGTATTTTATATAAATTACACAGACATATATAAGCAAGGGTTTTCAATTTTCTTATCAGAAAAATATATTTAGACTCCATCTCCAGAAAATTTTGCTCTGGGATTTGGCGGAAGTTCTTTTTTATTTTCTTAAGTTTTTATTGAATTATACTTACAGAGAAGTACACATAAGTATAACTCAAATAAATTTTCATAAACTGGACACAACTGGTGAATGCTTCCAAATCAAGAAATACTCTCCAGTCTAGAGTAACTGGTTAATGCTTCCAAATCACAACTCCACCCCATCCCATGCTCCCTTATAGTCACTTCCCTGCCTTAGTGATAACCATTATCTTAACTTCTAGCACCATAAATTAGTTATGCAAAGAGTATTTTTTTTTAGTGAAGTATTGTTGATACACAATCTTATATTAGTTTCAAGTATACAATACAGTGGTTCACCAGTTACCCACATTGTTAAATCCTCACCCCCACTAGTGCAGTTACTATCTGAAAACATAGATGTTACAGAATCACTGGCTATATTCTCCATGTTGTACTACCATCCTGATCAGCAACTCATATTATGATTGAGAATTTTTGTGCCCCTTTATTCCCTCCTCCACCCCAGCCATCCATCCCAACCCCTCCCTGATGGTAACCACCAGTCACTTGTCAGTGTCAATGAGTCTACTGCTATTTTGTTCATCTTGCTTTGTTTTGCTAAGTGAAGTTATAGGGTATTTGTCTTTCTCCCTCTACTTATTTCCCTTAGAATAATACCCTCTAGGTCCATCCATGTTGTCACAAATGTCAGAATTTCTTTCTTTTTTATGGCAGAATAATATTCCATATTCCACTGTACACATGTACCACTTCATTATCTATTCATTTATTGATGGAATTTGGTTGCTTCCATTTCTTGGCTGTTGTAAATAATGTGGCAGTAAACATAGGGGTGCATATATCTTTTCAAATCAGGGATTTTGTTTTCTTTGGGTAAATTCCTAGAAGAAGGAATTACTGGGTCATAGGGTATTTTTATTTTTAGTTTTTTGGGGAACCTATATACTGCTTTTGACAGTGGCTGCAACAATTTACATTCTCACCAACAATCTAGAAGGATTCACACCTCCACATCCTCACCAGCACATGTTATTTCTTGTCTTTTGGATAGTGGCCATTCTGACTGGTGTGAGGTGGTATATTGTTGTGGTTTTGATTTGCATTTCCCTGATAATTAGCAATGCAGAACATCTTTTCACGTGTCTGTTGGCCATCTGTATTTCTTTGGAGAAATGTCTGTTCAGATCCTGTGCCCAGTTTTTAACTGGGTTATTTTTTTTTTGTGGTGTTGAGTCATATGAGTTCTTTATATGTTTGGATGTTAGCCCCTTATCAGATAAATTGTTTACAAATACAGTCTTCCATTACTATAGGTTGCCTTTTTGTTCTGGTAATGGTGCCCTTTGCTGTGCAAAAGCTTTTTAGTTTGATGTAATCCCATTTTTTTATTTTGTTTCCTTTGCGCAAGAGATGTGTCCAGAAAAAAACTGCTCATGCTTATATGTTCAAGAGAATTTTGCTTATGTTTTCTTCTAAGAGTTGTATGGTTTCATGTCTTATGCTTAGGCCCTTAATCCATTTAAAGTTTACTTTTATGTATGGAGTTAGACGTAATCCAGTTTCATTCTCTTGCATGTAGCTGTCCAGTTTTCCCAACACCAGTAATTGAAGAGACTGTATTTTCCCCATTGTATATTCATGGCTCCTTTATCATATATTAGTTGACCATATATGCGTGGGTTTATATCTAGGCTCTCTGTTCTGTTCCACTGATCTATGGGTCTGTTCTTTTGCCAGTACCATACTGTTTTGATATGTGTAGCTTGAAGTCAGGGAGCATAATATCCTCAGCTTTGTTCTTTCTTGGGATTACTTTGGCTGTTTGGGGTCTTTTGTGGTGTCATGAAATTTTAGGATTCTTTGCTCTAGTTCATTGAAAAATGTCAGTGGTATTTTGATAGGGATTGCATTAAGCCTGTAAATTGCTTTGGGCAAGATGTCCATTTTGACAATATTAATTCTTCCTATCTGTGAACATGAGATAGTTTTCCATTATATTTTCCAATTCTTCCTCAATTATTCGATTAATTTCTCTCATGAGTGTCTTATAGTTTTCAGAGTACAGTTCTTTTACCTCCTTGGTTAGGTTTATTCCTAGGTATTTTATTCTTCTTGATGCAATTGTAAATTGAATTGTTTCCTTATTTCTCTTTCTGCCAGTTTGTTGTTAGTATATAGGAATGCAACAGATTTCTGCATATTAACTTTGTATCCTGCAACTTTGATGAATCCAGTTCTAATAGTTTTTTGGTGGAGTGTCTAGGGTTTTCTATGTATAGTATTATGTCATCTGCAAATAGTGATAGTTTTACTTCTTCCTTACCAATTTGGATGTGTTTTATCTCTTTGTCTTGTCTGATTGCTGTGGCTAGGACTCCCAGTACTATGTTGAATAAAAGTGATGAGAGTGGACATCCCTGTCTTGTTCCTGATCTTAGAGGAAAAGCTTTTAGCTTTTTACCATTGAATATGATGTTAACTGTACGTTTGTTGTATGTGGCCTTTATTAATTGAAGTACATTCCTCTTATATCCATTTTGAGAGTTTTATCATAAATGGATGTTGAATTTTGTCAAATGCTTTTTCAGTGTCTATTAAGATGATCATATGGTTTTTATCTATTTTTTAAACTTTCTATTTGGAGATCATTTCAAGCTTACAGAAAAGTTGCAAGAATGGAGTAGTTCGAAGAACACCCACACACCCTTTACCCATTTTTACCAACTGTGAAACACTATCCTTTTTGCTTTATCATTGTGCATTCATGCATGCTCACTATCCCCCTGAATTTGTGTATATATTTTTGCCTCCAAATACATTTGTTTTTTCCTAAGAATAGAGATATTCTCCTAACATAATCACAGTTCAGTTGTACATGTCAGTAAATTTAATATTAATATACATACTTTACTTTCCAAATTCTTATTTTATCAAATTACCCAAATATTGCCTTTATAACATTTTCTTCCAGTACAGGGTCCTGTGATAAGGTGTTGCCTTTAGTTTTCTTTAAACGAGCATTTCACAGCTTTATTTGTCTTTAATACATTGACATGTTTGGACATTACAACCCTCCTTGAATAGAATGTTCCTAATATGGAATTGTCTAGTATTTCCTTATGACTAGATTTAGGTCATACATTCCATACTGAAAAATTATGTGTCCTCAGCATCTCACATCTGCCATGATACCCATCTGCTTCTCATTGGTGATGTTAATGGTTAAATGTGGATCACTCAGATTTTTTCATTTTCAAAATATAGTCAATATAACTTTTCATCTAATAACCAATCTTTGGAGAGACACATTAAGACCAGGCAAATATCCTATTCCTTATCCAGATTTTGTCCTATACCTGTGCCATCTAAATCCTATACATTGTCCAGTGCCAAACTTTTGCAAGAAAACTGCAAATAGAATAGTTTTCCGGCTTGTAGCATGTTGTATAATTTTGTCTGCTAGTTAACGTTTATTAATAACTGGCTTCCTTAATCTCATCATATTGATTTTTTTTGCTTGTTCATAAAACAAGTATAAGCATGGAATGATCATGGTATAATGGAAAGAGTATTAACATTAATGAGTGTTGGTCTGGGACTTGTAGACTATTACCTACTCTTTGACTTTGGTCAACTCATTTAACTTCTTAGAGACTCAGTTTTCCTATTTGTAAAAGGAAAAAGAGAGCATGTTACTAGTTCTACCAGTTTTTTATTAACAATTTTAATTAGCAGTTTTTTATTAAGGATCAAATGAAATCAAAGTACATAAAAACGAATAAACTATAGAATTGTAGGCTTCTTTTGAATCAATTAATTTCATTTCACAAAATATTTCATTAATTTTACAGCAACTCACAATGTTTATATTCATTCCTTATGTCAGGTTCATTTTCTTAGTCTTCCCAATGTTGAAGTTCCCTAATTTCCTAGAGTGGGGAACCTAACACTTGTTGAATACTTTCTCTAACCAAGCACTATGGTTTACACACCATATGATTTTAATATGTATATAATACCTGTATATGTATATACATATATATAATGATTTTAATATATTTAATATGTATATAATTTCAAGGGTATTTTCTCCATTTTACAGATTTACAAGTTTCAGTGAGGTTTTATAATTTGTCCAAAGGAACACATTAGTGAATTTGACAAAGTTTACACTTAAACCCCAATTTTTCCAGTTCTAAAGTCCTGATCTTGGCAGTTCTCTCTCAATTTGAACAAATCTGATCAATGTTTCTCTTACTATTTTCTCATGTTATCTTCATGCTTGAAGCAACAGCTCATCCTTCCTCACTAAAGTACATAATTATCATCCCTTGAAACAGTTAGCTCATCCTTCTGTCAAACTTCTCTAAAATCAGTTGTAGCAATATGGTTTCCACTTTGTTCTGGTACCTCTTTCCACTATTTGTATCTTAACTGTGGTTCTAGGCCTGGAGTGTGTTTGGCGTTTTTCTCTATTTCATCTGTCGCATACCAAATACATACCGTTTCTTACAGCAGAAATGATAAAAATGCCATTGAAAATTAAAATTGTCAAAATATGGATGTTTGAACTATTAATAGTATCTAATTGAAAATAGGTATAATGAAAGGTATTACACATTAAAAAATATTTTAATATCTCATCTTATAAATGATCTTTTGAAATTTTGTACAGAAACCTGTCATCTCAAAAAACAATCCATTTCTATTAGGCAAGGTATATTGAACAATAACTTCTTGGAATCAATTATAGTGTTTTGTACTGTAGCTCTCTAAGATCTGATTTTAGATAGTCTGCAGGGTGTTGAAGGCTGTGAGACAAGGAAGTGACAGCTTTAAACTGACCAAGTATAAGGTAATATATTTAGAGAAAAATTGTCCAAAATTTAGTAATAAATTCTGTTTTTTTGGTACAGTTCTCCAATCTAGAAATTACTGCTTTGAGGATGTGAAAAAATTTAAAGGTGCTTTTTTTGAGGCAAAATACTTTAACTTTTTAAACCAGACTGCTTTGACTTACATGCCTGATGTCTAAACTCCAGGTCTTCAGACTGGAGTATGTGTACTCCTGGGGATAGACAGCTTTCCAAAAGGTGAATAGGTATAGAGTTTGAATTATTTGCTAGGGTGGTTATAACAGTATTATAAACTATATTGCCTAAAAACAACAGACTTTTACTGTCTCTTAGTTTGGACTCTAGAAGTCTGAAATCAAAGTGTTGGCAGGGCCAGGTTCCCTCTCAAACTCTGGGTAGTCTTTGCTTCCTTTTCTAAGCTGTTGGTGGTGGCTGGCAATGCTTGTCACTCCCTGGTTTATAACCACATCAGTCCAATCTCTGCTTCTGACTTCATGTGGCATTTCCCTGTATTTTTTCACATTATCTTCTCCGTGTTTGTGTGTGTGTGTGTGTGTGTGTGTGTATGTGTGTGTGTGTGGACTTTCTCCTTTATATAAGGACAACAGTCTTATTGGATTAGGGCACACCCATAATGACCTCATCTTAACTTGGTTAAATCTGCAAAGACGTTATTTCCAAGTAAGGTCACATTCTGAGGTATTGAAGGGTAGGACTTCAACAACCCACTGCATGTATCTTTAAGGGAATCAATTTAGAGATCCTCAGCAATTATTTGTATACATTTTCCTAAAATTGATATAAAATTTCTGAATTTTAAAGAAAAGCTCTTTCATATCTATTGGCTGTTGGATGATGATGGCTATCAAATTACTGGGGTGTTTAGGTTTTATTTTAAAGAGTGTGATAACATTTAAATTTTAATGGCAGTGTGACAGGCACAGGAAAAGATGCTCCACATCTGCAAATTATCAGGGAAATGCAAATTAAAAGCACAATGAGATATCACCTCACACCAGTTAGGATGGCCACCATCCAAAAGACAAGAAACAAATGCTGGGGAGGATGGGGAGAAAGGGGAACCCTTCTACACTGTTGGTGGGAATATAAATTAGTTCAACTGTTGTGGAAAGCAATATGGAGGTTCCTCAAAAAACTAAAGAAATACTATTTGACCCAGTAATTCCACTTCTAGGAATTTACCCAAAGAAAACAAGATCCCTGATTTGAAAAGACATATGCATCCCTATGTTTATTGCAGCACTATTTACAATAGCCAAATATGGAAGCAACCTAGGTTCATCTATCAGTAGATGAATGGATAAAGAAGAGGTGGTGCATATACACAATGGAATATTACTCAGCCATAAGAAGAAAACAAATCCTACCATTTGCAACAACATGGATGGAGCTAGAGGGTATTATGGTCAGTGGAATAAGCGAGGCAAAGAAAGACAAATACCAAATGATTTCATTTGTGGAGTATAACAACAAAGCAAGATGGAAGGAACAAAACAGCAGCAGACTCACAGACTCCCAAGAAGGGTCTAGTGTTTACCAAAGGGAAGTGGTTGGGAAGGGTGGGTGGGAAGGGAGGGAGAAGGGGATTAAAGGGCACTATAATTAGCACACATAATGTAGGGGGGTCTGGGGAAGGCAATATAGCACGGAGAAAACAAGTAGTGACTCTATAGCATCTTACTTGTTGCAGTGGGGTAGGGGTAGAGGGACTTGATAATATGGGTGAATGTTGAAACCACAATGTTGCACATGTGACACCTTCATAAGATTGTATATCAATTATACCTTAATTCCAAAAAAGAACTTTTAGTCGCAGTATTTACAATATGCTGGAAATTATATTTTTTACAGCCATTTAAATCTGTGATGAAAAATTGTAGCTGTCAACTTAAAAATGTGTGAGGAAGTACATAATTTTAAAATTATTTTAAGAAGTCGTGGGCAAATTTTTTGAAGACCACTGATCTAGAGTAGGGTCTCAACCTCGGTACTGTTACTGTTTCAAACTAGGTAATTTTTGCCCGCGAGGAGGCTCAGGATATTTAGGAGTAGCCCTGGCCTCTGCCCAGCAGATGCCAGCATCAGCTCCCAGTGGTGGCAGCCAAAAAACTCCAGACTTTGCCAGATATCCCCTAGGGAGCAAAATCACCACTGGTTATTGAAATAGAGCATATTGATCTCCTTTCAGTCAGTAACAGAAAATATTTGTATTAGCATTTAGACATTTGCTAATTTCAATTTTGAGTTGTCTACTATATAGCTTTAGTCAAAAATACAACCTAAGATGGCATTTTTAAGAGATATAATTAAGGCACATGATACTTGATTCACAAAAGTCAATAAATTTTATCCCTATGGCATGGTAGGTGGCCAAACAGCTACATATAAATCCTCTGTTAACTTTTGTCCTATCTCTGTACATCTTAACATTGTAAGTCATTGCTTATATCTGGAGTCATTGTAAAAAATGGCTGCATGGAAAATCTCTATATTTTGTAAAAGTTCTTATTGAAGACCTACTCTGTTTAGTTGTTTCCCTTGTGTCAGGACCCAAACCAAGTTCCTGAGTTAGCTTAGAAGTCAATTGGCATATTTTCTTTCATTATATCACAATAGTTCTGTAAAACTTTTTGCCTTAACTACCTGGAAGCTATGAGCTAAATTTGTGGCTCGATTACAGTGTCTTTAGCTGTTTTCTAGTATAGTTATTTTTTCACTTTCCCTCTTCCCTTCATTTTATTACTTTTTCTCTTGTTTAAATGGTTCTTAATTGTATGGAATCTGTGCCTTTTAGCATAAACATCTCGTTTTGGAAATTTAAATACATTAAATAAAACTTAAAGGGTGATATAGTTTGAATTATCAATAACCCAACATAAAGGGTACAAAGTCATTATAGGGTGTTTTTCTGGCATCATTTTCTCAGTGTACTTCTCTTGGCCTAAAAAAGGATAATGATTTGTTGGAAATCTTAAGGTAATTTATAAATTAGACAGGAAATGAATACCATTTTCCTCTCATAATAAAACTCAGGGGTCTCTGTTTTTTATTTTTAGGTTATTATATGAAGTCTATTTTTATTTCCTTTAAAAATTATCTGGAATTATTGATGCTAAGCATAGAGATAAGCATTTAATGAAAGTAGCCTAAAAACATTAGTATGTTTTAGTCAGAAATGGTGAAGGAGGAAAAGTAACATTTATTGAATATCTACAATAACTGTGCCTTGTGCTAGGTACTTTATGTCATGTTTAATCCTCACAGTAGTCCTATGACATAGGTGACCGTAATGTATTTTTACCTACAGGGAATCCAACGTTCTGAAAGAGGAAATGCATAGATAGATCATTCTCATCCCAAAGTTCTTTTTCTTTACACAATGATGCTGTAAAGGCTACAGGACAGTGCTTGCCTAGCACATAGTAAGCTCTATAGTTGTTACTCTTAGTATCTTGTCCTCTGGGGTATGAGTAAGGATCAAAACTGCTAAATGCTGAAATAGTATGCTACATCATATCCTAGAGGGAATAGAGAAACAAATAGAATAAATACAAGTAATCTGTTTAGAATGGATAAAAAGATGAGTTTATGGTAGTCATCATCTACAATAGTTGATACAACCCAGAATACAAAATCAGATTATGTTAAATTTAATGAATTCGCCAGTGAGTTACCAATAAAAACTCAAGAAGTGATCTTTATCCTAGAGATGAAGTAAAGGTTAGTAGTATTGTGCGATTCTTTTCACCTTCACCTTTGTCAGAGGCAGGAGATGGAACTAGGTGGGTCATGCATGTAACTCAATCTGTCAATTCTTACATTTTTGTGTCTAGACTACTGTATCACATTATCTTTGTCTTTAAATATATTATATATTCATATGTATATATAATGTAGCTTCTTCTATCTAAATTCAAGTCTCACATCAGATGTTATATTGAGAGGTGATTTCTTATAATGTTATATTTTCTTGTGTGGTTTGCTAGTCTTAAAAAACGTAATTACGTATCTTACCTACAGAAAAAAAAGATAGTAATGGTTTCTTGCCTTTTTTTTCCTTTAGTTCCATGTTTTCCAGCACCCAACATAACTTGCAAGGATTCTGGTGGCAATGAAACACATTTTAATGGAAATGAAGTTGGTTTTCTTAAGCCCATATCGTGCCGAAACGTGTATGTACATTACTGAAGCAAAATTTTCAGATTATTTGCTGATGTTGTATCTTGACTGCATGGAGTGAAGAGATAAAGAGTTAATTTATGAGGGAAATCTTGCACTAATATAACTTCTATCTTTTTGCTTGTGTCAGAAAATCTCTATGTTAAGTTAAACATGCTGCTTTATAAATGCAATTTATCAACGAATAAAGCTCAGTGGTTCTTTTTTTAATTTATTTTTTATTTTTTGTTTTGCTATTATTAATGTACAATTACATGAGCAATATTATAGTTACTAGACTACCCCTATTATCAAGTCCCCACCACATACCCCCTTACAGTCACTGTCCATCAGCATAGTAAGATGCTATAGAATCACTACTTCTCTGTGTTATACTGCCTTCCCTGTATCCCCCCCACCCCCCACTAGATTATGTCTGCTAATCTAATACCCCTTTTTTCCCCTTATCCCTCCCTTCCCACCCATCTTTTCCAGTCCCTTTGCTTTTGGTAACTGTTAGTCCATTCTTGGGTTCTGTGAGTCTGCTGCTGTTTTTGTTCCTTCAGTTTTTAAGCTCAGTGGTTCTTTATGTGGAATAAAGACTTATGAATGGCCTCATGTCATGTCAGTTCAATCAGTTTATGCTACCAAATGAGTTGTGAAAAATTTCTGTTTTCAAAATTTGGAGGATTTCTAGAGTGTAAATAAGGGATTGTGTGCCTGTAGTATTAAAAGAATGCTAATTATTAATCATTTGCGTATCAAAGGAAATTTGAAACTTGGTTTCATTCTTTGTAATAGGTGTGGATGAAAAATGGTAATGTTAAACAATATAAAAGTTAGTTTGGAATATTAAGACAAATGGCTTTATTTTGTTAGGAATATTATCTTTATTTTGTGACTTATCATTAAAATTATCCATCAATTTAATTCCCCTTATTCTGATTCAGTGCTCATCAAGCAAATTCTATTTTGGAATTGTAGATTTTACTATAGGAGGGGAATAAATTTGCCAGTAGATTTGGGAGTATCTGGTTTCTCTGAGACTTATGTTTCTTACTATAATTGGTGTCAGTGTTTGTGAGCATGATGAGTCACATTAAGCCTAATCTACCCAGAAATACTGAAAGAAAAATCAGAGTTAACTTGGAAATTAAGTTATGACCATTGTGATACCACTACAGGTAATATGAACCCATAAGGTGCAACCTAAGTGATTAGCTGTCCTCAACAGATGATTTTTCTTAGTTGTTGTATTATAACCTCTGATATCTTGGGCCAGCACATAATTGTTTGTCATTGGAATATTTCAGGTAGAAATTTCAATCTATAAATTTAAAAACTGACTAAATCATATCTAGGTATTTTGGAAATAGTTCCTTTTAACAATTTTGCATTACTGATGAGAAACCTTGGAACGCAAGAAGCTTGAGTAATTCGTTTGGGATTACACAGCAAGATAGAATCTGAAGTGCCTCATTAACTCAGTGAAGTAGGGTCAAAAGAAAAAAAAGGCTTATAGTAATTTCTAAGAATTCTAATAGAACTTGTACAAATAGCCAAATAATGGTTATTTCTTTTTACAGCTGCAAATAGATGCCGTCAAATAAAATGCAACAATGTATAGGTAGAAGGTACAAATAAAATGCAACAATATACAGTTAAAAGATAAGAATACAGGCATTAACTCCCAGCTGAATTCAGCCTAGATCAGCAGAATCACAGCCACTGCACTGTACAAGTGTGAGAATAATACTTACTGTTTTAAGTCACTGAGTTTTAGGATGATTTCTTATACAAGGTTACTGTAACAATAGCTCACAAATAAATACTCCTCTATGGTCTACTTTTGGCACAGCAGCTAGAGTAATTATTTTACAGTCTAAATCAGATAATATCATACCTCTCCTTAAAGTCATGCAGTAGTTTCCCATAGCTCCAGAGTCTATAATAGTGTTCAAGGCTCTGCATGATCTGCACTTTCCGAGACCTGTCTCCTACAATTCTACCCTTCTCTTACTCCACCCCTGCTCTACGGCCTCTTTAATGGACTTCAAACATGCCAGGTATGCTGCCTTTGCAGCACCAGATTGTTTTGCGTGGGACACTTCCTTCGAGGTGGGGCATGGCTAATTTACCTCCCCAAGTCTTTGCCTCAGATGTCACTTCTCAGTGAGGCCTATTCTTAGCACCTATTTAATGGCCCTTGTTGATACCTCTGGCATTCTGGATGCCCTGTACATGCTGCTCCACTTCTTTTTTTCATACCATTTATGACTTTCTAGCATAATATACAATTTACTTTTTAAATATGTTTGTGTTTATTGTTTGCTGCCACTAGATTGTAATGCCTTGAGGAGCAGATAACTTTGTCTCTTGTTCATTAATACACCTCAGTAATATAGTGTCTGGCATGTAGCCATCCAAAAAGCACTAATTGAATGAATGGGTGAGTGAACCAATTAACAAATAAATAATAAAGTTTTGTTTTCCAAAATGTTTACATGTTGGAAATCTCAGAATGTGACACTCATGTTCTAATTTTGTGCAGAAATGGTTATTCATACAAAGTGGCAGTTGCACTGTCTCTTTTTCTTGGATGGTTGGGAGCAGATCGATTTTACCTTGGATATCCTGCCTTGGGTGAGTATGTGTCATTAAAAAAAATCCTGTGAAGGTAAGTATATCTATTCCTAGATTAAATCTCTGCATACTTCCGTGTAACTGGAGTTGAATGCTTGACGTTCTGTGAGTATAGAGCTAGCAGTTAGCTATACAGTTCAGCTTGGGTAAGAAATACTGACTTTTCCTGCATTTTCATCTTTGTGGAAACACACGCTCAAGATAGTGTAGACACTGACTTAGGACAGTAGACATGACCTGTTGTTCCTAGTGCTGGGCACACGGTGGATGTTCAATAAATATATTCTGAATACAAGCAGGCTTCTCCCTATCCCTCCAGAAAATATTTGCCTTCTGCCTGAACCTCTATCAGTGTTGCCTTGGGAATAGAAACTACTTCTTTCAGGAGTAGTTGGGGCTGGAACTGCCGCAACCAGGGTGAGTGGTGTGGAGCCTGACTTTTATTACCCTTAGCGTCCTTTCACATACCTTCCTCCTGGCTGTAATCTTCGCATTTGCCATAGTTACTAATGCTTATGAAAACTGTTTACGTTTGGTGATAACTTTTGTTTAAATGATACTTTCACATGCCTCCCTTATTTAAGCCTTACAAATCTCTGAGTTTATTATCCTCTTTAACTTTTACAGGTAGAGAAATTGTTACCAGAGAGGTTAAGGGATTTACTGACTCTAGAGGTCTTGCTTCATTCTGTGACATATTTGTTGTTACCATCCTTGTTTTATAGATAGGGAAATTGTCACGAGATCAAGAGATTTACCCAAGGACACACAGCTAGTGACCTGAATTTGAACCCAAATTTTCTGACTTGGAGATCACTTTTATTTACTGAAGTACTCTGCTTCTGTATTAACCCTTTACTAAGCAAATTTGAAGTTTCTGAGTGCTCTGCCTTCCAGTTAGCAAAGCTAATTTTATTTTTTCCATGCTACTACCCACCCGAGATCAAAGAGGAATCTTTTCTATAGCATTAGTATGAAAAGGGGTATGTTTCTGAAAGCCTTACCTGGAACTCAGTGTTATAAGGTCATAAATAGAAGTCAAAATATAAAAAACTATATACACAAATTTATTTAGTTAACAAACATTTATTCAGTATTCACTACCTGTTAAGTAAGTAACTAAGTGCTCTGGAAATAATGATAAAGATCACAGTTCATATTGGTAAAAAATAAAGTAAAATATGTTGGTAGGCCAATTTATGAGATAGTGCTACTACAGAACCATAACACAGTGCTATGAGAGCACAGAAAAGGGACTGGTTTAGTTGGCCTGTGGATGTGAGGGAGTTCTTAGATGAGGTGACATTTGACCTAGATTTTGAAGAGACTTAGTATGTTATAGGGAACATGTGCAAAGGCACAGGGTGTTAAAGAGCATGTATGTGAGTGTGTGTTGGGAGAATGGTGGATAAACCCATGGTGTAGGAAGAACAATGGCAGGAGATGAAAAGTGACTGCAGAGGTAGCCCATAGTCAGATTATAAAAGGCTTTGATTATCTTGTTATGGAGTTTGGACTTCACCATTTAAACATCAGAAGCATAAAAGTTTTTAAGCAGGAGAATCATGATCAGCTTTATATTACAGGAAGATGACTATAGAGGAATTGTGGGAAATAGCTTCAAAGGAGGAAGACTGGTGGCAGAGTAAACTGAAAGGAGATGATGCGATAGTACTGGCCTGAATGATACAGTAACTATTTTCATGCCATTTATTACAGTAGCCATACCTTTCCATTACACAGCTGAAAACCAGTTTAATATGCACAGAAGGCCTCTGAGTTGCCAAAATAAAAATCATTTAGTCTAACAATTCTTAGATGATGGCTGGCTGGCTGGACAGGACAGCTAGATGATCAGATGGAGAAACTAGGTTAATAATGAGAAAGTTAAAATGACATGGTGATGGTTAGAATACATCTGAAGCCTTCTGCCTTAATACTTGCATTTTCTTACATGTTCTCATTAAGAGGATAGAATCATATATATTTTTTGGAAAGATTTCTATCTTTTAAAAGGTTTTTAAAACATTAGGAGGGAAGGAGAAAAACTATTCTTAAAAAGTTTATTCTGTGGTGATTTTGAGTAGTAAATATATTTAAAATTTTGGCTTAATGAATGACTTTTTAGCTTGTGAAGTATGTCATGAGCTGTCATGTAATATAGTGTAAGTTGTTTTTTACTTGACTGCAGCACCTAATAATAATGTGGTATGTATCTTGTGAATTTTTTCTTGCAGAATAAAATTATAGGTAATAAGACCATGTAAAGCTCTGTATAGTGGCTCTAGTTGAGTGAATGTTAAGTTTCCTGCCAGGAGCTGCCTTTCCCAGGCCACTGCTACTCCAATCTATTATTAGCTTCAAAGAGAACCTTTCAGTTTGAGGCTGAGATTCTATAAACTTGTAGACTTTTAACATTTTACTTTATGCTTCAGTGTAAAGGGTTTTTTCTTTTGATTTTTTAAATAATTTATATCACAACAACCTTTGGATGTTTATTAATTCAACAAATATTTTGACTGTTAGCTTAGGATACAACTTCTGCAAGATTGCTAAATCTGTCATTTCTTATCTATCTATTTTACAGCTTTTGAATTTTTGTTGCTATTGTCTTCTCTTCCATTCTGTTTATTCTAATTGGGTTTGTGACTTTACAAATCCCTTTATCATCTCTTAGTGGGTCTTGGCTTGAGAGGAACTAAGTGGGCATGTCCAATTCATTATCTTCAACTGAAAATCCTCTTATCTCTAAGCAAATATTTTTATTCCTATCTTACTTGCATTTAAACTATCTTAATGTTAAGGATTTTGGTCTGTTTTATCAACTAATCTAAATATGTAAAATTACAGTGGTTGTAAATTTTAAAAACATTTCTGTTTTTAATGAAATTTTAACTTGTACTAAGAATCCAAAGTTAAGGAATTCTTAATGGGTAATAACAATGTTGACAGATATGAAAATAGTTCTAGACAGAGCCTAAAATTGTATTTTTCTTGTAATCTTATTTAATCTTCATGGTTATGAAAAGTAGTTAGTATTTATAGGTAGTTTTAAAAATATTTTGTTAGTATTGTTCATGACCATTGGAATTTTATAAGAACAGAATAAATAATGTAAATCACATAGATATAAAACTTGCTACTTACCCTTTTTAAGTAATTGATTTAGTATTCAATGTGATACTTCATTACATAAATTATACTTCAAGATTAAGGAAGTGAAATTTGGGGTGATACTGAATAAAATTTGATAAGATATAAAAATTCCTTTAAGAAAAATTTTCTCTCTAGATATTTTAAATTCCTTTTTAGCCCAAGACTGATTTTATGTATAGCTTTATTTACTTTAATTGGTTTATTCCTCAATATACCAGTGCTCCTTTAGCGGGAAGCCTTTTTTCACCATGAATCCTTTTTTTTCTAATAATATTCTACCTTTGTGCTTTTGTCTGTGTTAACAGCTGTGATTTTTTTTTATGCAATAAATAGCATATTTTGTTTTACCCATCTATAGCATTAAAAGATTATGGAGTCTCAAAGATAATAGCTCTTCTAGAGCAGTTAACAGGAAGAATCCTCTTTTCATAGTGGTATTCTTTTTTAAATGTAAATATTTTCTTATTATGAGAATAACAAAGTCTTATATATTTTTAAGCCCAAATCTTATAAATCTTTGGTCATATTATTCCATTTTTTTTCTTCTTTTAAGTTTGAAGTTACCAGTTTGGACTGGTATATAATATCCACAGATTGTAGGACAAATAAGGAGATTTATAGGTTAAGTTTTTCAAAGCTCTCCTTTATGAAGTCACAAAAAGCATAGTGTTAACTAATTATCAAATCATTGTTGAATACTTGCAGTTAGGCAAATAGCAACTTCAGCATGAAATAATCTGCATTCTCTAAAACAGTTATGTAGAAGAATATAATAATATGTAATAAAAGAAGAAATACCAAAAATTGATATTTTTTGTTTTATACCTAAATAAATCCTTTTATTGAATTCATGTTTTTAAAATGTAAAGCTTATTACTAAACTATAAATAAAGTACACTTAAGACATGAGCTTTATTAATGCCATATGGCTGTATAATCTTTTTGAAAGAATATATCCATAATAATATTGGTTCAGAATAAAAATGGATCCTTTTTGATTAAGAAACACTTTTAAGATTTTGAAGTCATTTTTTTTAAATTTTGGTATCGTTAATGTACAATCACTTGAACAACATTATGGTTACTAGACCCCCTATTATCAGGTCCCCAGCACATAACCTATTACAGTCACTGTCCATCAGCTTAATAAGATGATATAGAAACATTACTTGTCTTCTCTATAAATACTGCCTTTCCTGTGTCCCCTGCCACTGCATTACCTGTGCTAATCATAATGCCCCTTTTCCCCCCTTATCCCTCCCTTCCCACCCATGCTCCCAGTCCCTTTCCCTTTGGTAACTGTTAGTCCATTCTTGGGTTCTGTGAGTCTGCTGCTGTTTTGTTCCTTCAGTTTTTGCTTTGTTCGTATACTCACAGATGAGTGAAATTATTTCACACTTGTCTTTCTTCACCTGGCTTATTTCACTGAGCGTAATGCCCTCTAGCTCCATCCATGTTGTTGCAAATGGTAGGATTTGTTTTCTTCTTATGGCTGAATAATATTCCATTGCATTTATGTACCATATCTTTATCCATTCATCTACTGAATGACACTTAGGTTGCTTCCATTTCTTGGCTATTATAAATACTACTGTGATAAACATAGGGGTCCATATGTCTTTTTCAAACTGGGCTGCTGCATTCTTAGGGTAAATTCCTAGGAGTGGAATTCCTGGGTCAAATGGTATTTCTATTTTGAGTTTTTTGAGGAACCTCCATACTGCTTTCCACAGTGGTTGAACTAGCTTACATTCCCACCAGCAGTGTAGGAGGGTTCCCCTTTCTCCACATCCTCACCAACATTTGTTGTTGTTTGCCTTTTGGATGTTGACCATCCTAACTGGTGTGAGGTGATACCTCATTGTGGTGTTAATTTGCATTTCTCTGATGATTAGCGATGTGGAGCATCTTTTCATGTGCCTGTTGACCATCTGAATTTCTTTGGAGAAGTGTCTGTTCATATCCTCTGCCCATTTTTTTAATTGGCTTATTTACTTTTTGTTTGTTGAGGTGCATGAGTTCTTTATATATATTGGATGTCAACCCCTTATCGGATATGTCATTTATGGATATATTCTCCCATACTGTAGGATGTCTTTTTGTTCTACTGATGATGTGCTTTGTTTGACAGAAGCTTTGTAGTTTGATATAGTCCCACTAGTTCATTTTTGCTTTTGTTTCCCTTGCCCAGGGAGATATGTTCATGAAGAAGTTGCTCATCTTTACGTCTAAGAGATTATTGCCTATATTTTTTTCTAAGACTTTTATCGTTTCATGACTTACATTCAGGTCTTTGACCCATTTTGAGTTTACTTTTGTGGATGGGGTTAGACAGTAATCCAATTTCATTTTCTTACATGTAGCTGTCCAGTTTTGCCAACACCAGCTGTTGAAGAGGCTGTCATTTCCTCATTGTATATCCAAGGCTCTTTTATCATATATTAAGCGTGGGTTCATATCTGGACTCTCTATTCTGTTCCAATGGTCTGTAGGTCTGTTCTTGTGCCAGTACCAAATTGTCTTGATTGCTGTGGCTTTGTAGTAGAGCTTCAATTCCTCCTGCTTTATTCTTCCTTCTCAGGATAGCTTTGGCTATTTGGGGTCTTTAGTCGTTCCATATGAATTTTAAAACTATTTGCTCTAGTTCGTTGAAGAATGCTGTTGGTATTTTAATAGGGATTGCATTGAATCTGTAGATTGCTTTAGGCAGGATGGCCATTTTGACAATATTAATTCTTCCAAGCCAAGAGCATGGGATGAATTTCCACCTATTAGTGTCCTCTTTAATTTCTCTTAAGAGTGTCTTGTAGTTTTCAGGATATAGGTCTTTCACTTCTTGGTTAGGTTTATTCCTGGGTATTTTATTCTTTTTGATGCAATTGTGAATGGAATTGTTTTCCTGATTTCTCTTTCTGCTAGTTCACCGTTAATGTATAGGAATACAACAGATTTCTGTGTATTAATTTTGTATCCTGCAGCTTTGCTGAATTCAGATATTAGATCTAGTAGTTTTGGAGTGGATTCTTTAGTTTTTTATGTACATATCATGTCATCTGCAAACAGGGAGAGTTTGACTTCTTCCTTATCAATCTGGATGCCTTTTATTTCTTTGTTTTGTCTGATTGCTATGGCAAGGACCTTTAGAACTATGTTGAATAAAAGTGGGGAGAGTGGGCATCCTTGTCTTGTTCCCGATCTTAAAGGAAAAGCTTTCAGCTTCTCGCTGTTAAGTATAATGTTGGCTGTGGGTTTGTCATATATGGCCTTTATGATGTTGAGTTAGTTACCCTCTATACCCATTTTGTTGAGAGTTTTTATCATGAATGGATGTTGAATTTTGTCGAATGCGTTTTCAGCATCTATGGAGATGGTCATGTGGTTTTTGTCCTTCTTTTTTGTTGATGTGGTGGATGATGTTGATGGATTTTCCAGTGTTGTACCATCCTTGCATCCCTGGGATGAATCCCACTTGATCATGATAGGTGATCTTTTTGATGTATTTTTGAATTTGGTTTGCTAATATTTTGTTGAGTATTTTTGCATCTGTGTTCATCAAGGTATTGGTCTGTAATTTTCTTTTGTTGTGGTATCTTTGCCTGGTGTTGGTAGTAGAGTGATGTTCGTCTCGTAGAATGAGTTTGGTAGTATTCCTTCCTCCTCTACTTTTTGGAAAAGTTTAAGGAGGATGGTTAATAGGCCTTCACTAAAAGTTTGATAAAATTTAGTGGTGAAACCATCTGGTCCAGGTGTTTTGTTCTTAGGTAGTTTTTTGATTATGAATTCAATTTCTTTGCTGGCAGTTGGTCTATTCAGATGTTCTGTTTCTTCCTGGGTCACCTTGGAAGGTTGTATTTTTCTAGAAAATTGTCCATTTCTTCTAGGTTATCCATTTTGTTACCATATAATTTTTTATACTATTCTCTCATAATTCTTTGTATTTCTGTGGTGTCCACAGTGATTTTTCCTTTCTCATTTCTGATTCTGTTTATGTGTATAGACTCTCTTTTTTTCTTGATAAGTCTGTCTAAGGGTTTATCTATTTTGTTTATTTTCTCAAAGAACCAGCTCCTGCATTCATTGATTCTTTCTGTTGTTTCATTCATCTTGACTTTATTAATTTCTGCTTTAATCTTTATTATGTTCCTCCTTCTACTGACTTTCGGCTTCATTTGTTCTTCTTTTTCTAGTTTTGTTAATTGTGAGTTTGGACTGTTCATTTTGGAATTGTTCTTCTTTCCTGAGGTAGGCCTGTATTCCAATATATTTCTTTCTTAGCACGGCCTTCGCCACATCCCACAGATTTTGTGGTGTTGAATTATTGTTGTCATTTGTCTCCATATATTGCTTGATCTTTATTTTTATTTGGTCATTGATCCATTGATTATTTAGGAGCTGGTTATTAAGCCTCCATGTGTTTGTGGCCTTTTCATTTTCTTTGTGTAATTTGTTTCTAGTTTCATACCTTTGTGATCTGAGAAGCTGGTTGGAAAATTTCAATCTTTTTGAATTGACTGAGGTTCTTTTTGTGGCCTAGTATATGATCTATTCTTGAAAATGTTCCACGTGCACTTGAGAAGAATGTGTATCCTGTTGCTTTTGGATGTACGGTTCTGTAGATATCCGTTAGGTCCATCTGTTCTAGTATGATGTTTAGTGCCTCTGTCTCTTTATTTATTTTCTGTCTGGTTGATCTGTCCTTTGTAGTGAGTGGTGTGTTGAGTCTCCTAGAATGAATGCATTGCATTCTATTTCTTCCTTTATTTCTGTTAGTATTTCTTTCATATATGTAGGTGATCCTGTGTTGGGTGCATAGATATTTATAATAGTTATATCCTCTTGTTGGACTAACCCTTTTATTGTTATGTAATGTCCTTCTTTGTCTCTTGTGATTTTCCTTGTTTTGATGTCTATTTTGTCTGATTCAAGTACTGCAACTCCTGCTTTTTTTCTCCCTATTAGTTGCATGAAATATCTTTTTCCATCTCTTTACTTTCAGTCTGTATATGTCTTTGTGTTTGCAGTGAGTCTCTTGTAGGCAGCATCTAGATGGGTCTTGTTTTTTTATCCATTCAGTAACTCTATGTCTTTTGATTGGTGCATTCAGACCACTTACATTTAGGGTAATTATCGATAGCTGTGTACTTATTGCCATTGCAGGCTTTAGATTCATGGTTACCAAAGGTTCAAGGGTAATTTCCTTACTATCTAAGAGTCTAATTTAACTCACTTCATATGCAATTACAAACACAACCTAAGGGTTCTTTTTTTTTCCCCCCTTTTTCTTCGTCCTCCATTCTTTGTATGTTATGAATCATATTCTGTACTCTTTGTCTATCCCTTGGGTGACATCTATTTAGTTTTAGGAATACTTCCATCTGTAGGAGTCCCTCCAAAATACACTGTAGAGGTGGTTTGTGGGAGGTGAATTCTCTCAGCTTTTGCTCATTGGGAAATTGTTTAATCCCTTCTTCAAATTTAAATGATAACCTTGCCGGGTAGAGTATTCTTGGTTTAAGACCCTTCTGCTTCATTTCATTAAATATGTCATGCCACTCCCTTCTGGCCTGTAAGGTTTCTGTTGAGAAGTCTGATGATAACCTGATGGATTTTCCTTTGTATGTGATCTTTTTTCTCTCTCCGGCTGCTTTTAAAAGTCTGTCTTTATCCTTGATCTTTGCCATTTTCATTATTATATGTATTGATGTCTTTCTTGGGTCCCTGTGTTGGGAGATCTGTACACCTCCATGGCTTGAGAGACTGTCTCCTTCCCCAGATTGGGGATGTTTTCAGCAATTACCTCCTTAATAACACTTTCCATCCCTTTTTCTCTCTCTTCTTCTTCTGCTTCCCCTACAATGCGAATATTGTTCCGTTTGGTTTGGTTGCACAGTTCTCTCAATATTCTTTCATTCTTAGAGATTCTTTTTTCTCTCTGTGCCTCAACTTCTTTGTATTCCTCTCTTCTAATTTCTGTTCCATTTACCGTCTCTTCTACTACATCTAATCTGCTTTTAAATCCTTACATTGTATGGTTCATTTCAGATATGGAATTTCTTAATGATTGAATCTCCGACTTAAATTCGTTCCCTAGTTCTTCAGTATTTTTCTGTACCTCCATAAGCATGTTTATAATTTTTATTTTGAACTCTCTTTCAGGAAGATTTTTGAGTTCAGTTTCATTTGGCCCTTTTTCTGGGGTTTGTGAGATTTTGTTCTGAACCATGTTCTTTTGTCATTTCATATTTCTGTGTGGTGCCCAGTCGTCGCAGAAATTCCAGTCTCTGGAGCTGCTCAGCCCCTAGAGTGAGGTTGTGGGTCCTAGCAGAGCAGAGCTGGTGCCTGGAGGGAGGAAAGATCTGTTTCCTGATTCCTGTCTGCTGTGCCTATCTCCAGTGTCAGAGCCAGTGGGCCAAGCACACACGTGCAAGCCTCTGTGCTTTGCGTCTCTAGCTGTTAGGTGGGGCCTCCCTCTGGCTGGCCTGACATCAGCGCAGTGCCTGCCTGTTCGCTAGCAGGTGCCTACAGGCCAGTAGGAAGACTCGGCAGGCTGTGTGTCACAGTGGTGGTCCTCGGAGCTGAGTAGGCAGCCAAGGGGATGGAGCAACTGAAGCTCCTCAAAGTTTCCAACCAGCTGGGCAGAGCACACCCAGACAACCTTGTCCAGCTCTCCCTTCTCCTGTGCAGCAAGCTCCGTGCAAACCCCGCCCGTTCAGCAGCCTGCTCACTGCTAGGAAGCCTCTCAGACTGCCCGCCTTTCGTCTGACACAGAGCGGCCGGGTGTGGATCCCGTCCTCCACAAATGGCCGGAATGTCAGTCTGCCATGCCCTCCGCCCCTCCAAGCTCCCCAATGTCCAGAGCACCACACAATATAGGCTTCCACTCACAAAGCAGATCTCCCGGGCTAGGTGTTCAGCAGTCCCAGGCTTCCCCCCACTCCCTGCTCTGTTTCTCTTCCTCCTTCCAATGAGCTGGGGTGGGGGAAAGGCTTGGGTCCCCCTGGATTATGGCTTTCGTAAGTTACCCTGTTTCGTGAGGTCTGCTCTGTTTGTGAGGTGTGTATGCAATCTGGTTCAGCCTTCTTTCTTCTTGCTGTTTTAGGGTTAGTTGTATTTTTGTACTATTTGTGGTTTTGGTAGGAGTTCTCTGTGTCACCTCTCTTGCGACCATCTTGAATCGCCTTGAAACAATTTTTAAAACTAAAGCTGATGTTCTTTTCAAGAAAGAAAGGTAATAAACGGTCTGTATTAAGAGACCTGACATTTTTTTTATTTGGAAAAATAAGTCAGTCTACTTTTGGTAGTTGACAAGTACCACATCTTCTATAAAGCTAGTATTGTTTTCTAAAATAATGAACTTTATAAGAGTGATGATTTGTTTTGGTCATAATAAATGCTGTTTAGAATGTATACTTCTTTGTGTTGTTCAGGTTGATCAGTGATTCTTTACAGTTTACAAATAAGATAACTGACATTATTTGTTCCTTCAGTAGTCATATTTACAAGGCTTGGGAATGACACAGCCATGACTTCAGGTTGCTATGAAAGGACAGGGGACGCCAAACAAATAAAATAAATATGTAATAAATCATACTATGTCATATGTCCTATCTGAAAGTTAAGGGCTGCTGAACATCTAGGAATGGCATTAGATTTATCCCTGGGACATTAAAGAAGACTTTCCAAAAGTTTAGGAGACTATTTGTGTGTTAGCTAGATGATTGGGAATAGTGGGGGGCATAGGAGTCAAAGCAGGGAATAGTGTAGCAATATAAATGCAGAGATGCATGAGGAAGATGCAAGAGCATGGCAGGCACTTTAGAAGTGAACTTTGGGTCGTTTGGCTTTACCATAGGAAGAAGGAATTTTCAAGAGATGAGACCAGGTTAGAGGATGCTACTCTAAAAAAATGTGGATTTATGCTGTCTTCATTTCTCAGTTATAACAGTAATTTTAGTAGTAGTAGTAGAAACAGTGGTAGCAAAGTAACAGCTAGGCTAATATTCATCAAATGCTTGCCATGTACCAGGTGCTAATTTGTTCTTACTTTGTCTCATTATCTCTTTTAAACCTTAATGTCCCTCCTATGTTATTTTCATAAAACGTATTTTTATTTGAAAAGCTGAAACATGTTTAAGCTAATATTAACAACTTCATTAGTAAAGTCATCCTTTGTGTTACACTTACAGAAACAGAGTATAGTTAATATCACAGGTTTGGAATGAAACAAGATATAAATCACTGTAATTATTTTAAACTTTGAAGCCTTTTTTTAATTGAGGTGTACTTGAATATGAAATATTATGTTAATTTCAAATGTACAACTTAGTGATTGAACAATTACATGCATTATGAAATGCTCATCACAGTAAGTGTAGTTACCATCTAATTTTTCTTTTAAACATTCAAACTTAGTTCCTTAATTTTTCAAAACCACCTTTTGAGGTATAAATGACATACATTAAAGTGCATGTATTTAAAATGTACAGTTTGGGGTTCCGGGAAGATGGCATCATGAGCAGGGCCACGGAAATCTCCTCCCAAAACCATATATATCTATGAAAATACAGCAAATACAACTATTCCTAAAAGAGAGACCAGAATATACAGGACAGCTCACAGCCTGCATCTGCACATGAGAGGACACAGCACCCCGCGAGGCGGGTAAGATATGGAACAGTGACCCGGCAGGCCCGAACACTCCCCCACCCCAGCGCACCGGCGGCAGGAGAGGAATCAGAGCCAGAAGGGAGTGGAAGTACAGGTCCACAAAATAACAAGCCCTGGTGATCTGGCCGGGAGCACTGACACACATCACGCGGTGTATTGGATATTGGAGAGGCAGAAGGTGCAGGTTTTGAGATGGGAACGTGCCCGGATCCTCGTAGCTGGTTCCCCAGGACAAAAGAAAAGCATGCGCTTTTTTTGACGGTCTTGGGGAGACAGGGCCCCAGCTGAGGGGGGCGGTCGTCCCAGTGCACTCGGCCCAGCAGGCTGGGAGTCCTGGGTAATTTCGGACCCCTTGGGTGGTGACTGGGAAAAAGTAGCCACACTGAGTCTTCACACAGAGAACAACAGCCTCCCATTCGTTCCCGCCCCGGCCAGAGCTACAAACAGCCCTGTGGAGTGGTGCAGCCACGCCTGCGGAATAGTGTAGCAACAGCGCCAACTACAGCATCCTTACAGAATCTACTGGTGGGCATTTTTTTTTCCTTTCTTTTCTTTCTCCTTTCTTTCTCTTCCTTCTCTCTTTTTTTTTTTTTAAGTCTTAAAGAGCTCAGCTGACATACGTGGCACCAACCCATGACCACCTCTATCGCCATGAAAAGACAGAGGAATATGGTACAGACAAAGCTCACACAGACCCAGAAAACACCACAGAGGGAGCCTGAAGGGGTGGAAATGCACAATCTTCCTCAAAAAGAATTCAGAATAAAAGTGATAACCATGCTGATGGATCTACAGAGAAATATGCAAGAGCTGAGGGAGGAAGTGAGGTAAGGCAAGAAAGACAATGCAGAAATGAGACAAGCCATCGATGGGCTTAGCAGCAGTCTGGATGAGATGCAAGAGACTGTTAATGGAATAGAAATCAGAGAACAGGAATACAGAGAAGCTGAGGCAGAGAGAGATAAAAGGATCTCTAGGAATGAAAGAATATTAAGAGAACTGTGTGACCAATCCAAACAGAACAATATTCGCATTATAGGAGTACCAGACGAAGAATAGAGAGAAAAAGGGATAGAAAGTGTCTTTGAAGAAATAATTGCTGAAAACTTTCCCACGGTGGGGAAGGAAATAGTCTCGCAGTCCACGGAAGCCCACAGATCTCCCAATACAAGTGACCCAAGGAACACAACACCAAGACGCATAATAATTAAAATGGCAAAGATCAAAGATAAGGACAGAGAATTAAAGGCAGCTAGAGAGAGAAAAAAAGATCACCTACAAAGGAAAACCCATCAGACTATCATCAGACTTCTCAACAGAAACCTTACAGGCCAGAAGAGAATGGCGTGATATATTTAACGTAATGAAACAGATGGTCCTCGAACCAAGAATATTGTTTCCAGCACGATTATCATTTAAACATGATGGAGGGATTAAAAAATTTCCAGATAAGCAAAAGCTGAGAGAGTGTGCCTCCCTTAAACCACGTCTACAGGATACTTTATTTTTATTTATTTATTTTTTTAATGTATTTATTTATTTATTTTTTAATATAATTTATTTTATTATCATTAATTTACAATTACATGTGCAATATTATGATTATTAAACTACCCCTTCATCAGGTCCCCCCCACCAACCCCACTACAGTCACTGTCCATCAGCGTAGTGAGATGCTATAGAATCACTACTTGTCTTCTCTGAGTTGTACTGCCCTCCCCGTGCCCCCCCAACATTACATCTGCTAATCGTAATGCCCCTTTTTCCCTCTTATCCCTCCCTTCCCGCCCATTTTCCCCAGTCCCTTTCCCTTTGGTAACTATTAATCCGTTCTTGGGTTCTGTGAGTCTGCTGCTGTTTTGTTCCTTCAGTTTTTTTCTTTGTTCTTATACTCCACATATGAGTGAAATCATTTGATACTTGTCTTTTTCGGCTTGGCTTATTTCACTGAGCATAATACCCTCTAGCTCCATCCATGTTGTTGCAAATGGTAGGATTTGTTTTCTTCTTATGGCTGAATAATATTCCATTGTGTATATGTACCACATCTTCTTTATCCATTCATCTACAGATGGACACTTCGGTTGCTTCCATTTCTTGGCTATTGTAAATACTGCTGCAATAAACATAGAGGTGCATCTGTCCTTTTCAAATTGGGCTGCTGCATTTTTAGGGTAAATTCCTAGGAGTGGAATTCCTGGGTCTACAGGATAATTTAAAGGAACTACTCTAGAGGGAAGCACTCCTAAGGCTAAAAAGATGTCACCAGAGAAAATAAAATCGTAGCAAGGAAGCAGACCATCCAAATACTAACTAAAGGCAAAGAATAAAACACCTAGTATATAGAGAATGGAGGAGAAAGAATAAGAAGGGAGAGAAATAAAGAAACATCAGACGGTGTTTACAATTACTTGACAAGAAAGTTAAGTTAGATTGTTAGATAGTAGAGAAGCAACCCTTGAATCTTTGGTAACCATGAATCTAAAGCCAGCAATGGCAATAAGTACATATCTATCAATAATCACCCTAAATGTAAATGGACTGAATGCACCAATCAAAAGACACAGAGTAACAGAATGGATAAAAAAGCAAGACCCATCTATATGCTGCCTACAAGAAACTCACCTCCAACCCAAAGATATACACAGACTAAAAGTGAAGGGATGGAAAAAGATATTTCATGCAAACAACAAGGTGAAAAAAGCAGGTGTTGCAGTAATTATCAGACAAAATAGACTTCGAAATGAAAGTAGCAAGAGATAAAGAAGGACATTACATAATTATAAAGGGGTCAATGCAACAAGAGGATATAACAATTAAAAATATATATGCACCCAACATGGGAGCACTGACATATGTGAAACAACTACTAAGAGAATTAAAGGAGGAAATAGCAATGCATTCATTTTAGGAGACTTCAACACACCACTCACTGCAAAGGACAGATCAACCAGACAGAAAATAAGTAAAGACACAGAGGCACTGAACAACACACTAGAACAGATGGACCTAACAAACATCTACAGAACTCTACACCCAAAAGCAATAGGATACACATTCTTCTCAAGTGCACATAGAACATTTTCCTGAATAGACCACATACTAGGCCACAAAAAGAACCTCAGTAAATTCAAAAATATTGAAATTCTACCAACCAACTTCTCAGATCACAAAGGTATAAAACTAGAAATAAATTTTAGAAAGAAATCAAAAAGGCTCATAAATACATGGAGACTTAACAACATTCTCCTAATTAATCAATGGGTTAACAACCAAATCAAAACAGAAATCAAAGAATATATGGACACTAATGACAACAACAGTACAAAGCCACAACTTGTGTGGAATACAGCAAAGGCAGTTCTAAGAGGAAAGTATATTGCAATCCAGACCTATTTAAAGAAGGAAGAACATTGCCAAATGAATAGTCTTGACCCAATTACTGAAATTTGAAAAAGAAGAACAAATGAGACTCAAAGTCACCAGAAGGAGGGACATAATAAAGATCAGAGAAGAAATAAATAAAATTGAGAAGAATAAAACAATGGAAAAAATCAATGAAACCAAGAGCTGGTTCTTGGAAAAAATAAACAAAATAGATAAACCCCTAGCCAGACTCATTAAGAGAAAAAGAGAATCATAAACAGAATCAGAAATGAGAAAGGAAATATAATGACGGACCCCACAGTAATACAAAGAATTATAAGAGAATATTATGAGAATCTATATGCTAACAAGCTGCAAAACCTAGAAGAAGTGGAATTCTTAGAAAAATACAACCTTCCAAAACTGACCAAACAAGAAATAGAAAAACTAAACAGACCAATCACCAGCAACGAAATTGAAGCGGTAATCAAAAAACTACTCAAGAACAAACCCCCCGGACCAGATGGATTCACCTCTCAATTCTACCAGACATATAGAGACGAAATAACACCGATTCTCCTTAAAATTTTCCAAAAAATAGAAGAGGAGGGAATACTTCCAAACTCATTCTATGAAGCCAGCATCACTCTAATACCAAAACCGGGCAAAGACCTCACCAAAAAAGAAAATTACAGACCAATATTCCTGATGAACGTAGATGCAAAAATACTCAATAAAATACTAGCAAACCGAATTCAAAAATACATTAAGAGGATCATACACCGTGACCAAGTGGGATTCATCCCAGGGATGTAAGGATGGTACAACATTCCAAAATCCATCAACATCATCCACCACATCAACAAAAAGAAGAACAAAAACCACATGACCATCTCCATACATGCTGAAAAAGCATTTGACAAAATTTAGCATCCATTCATGATTAAAACTCTCAACAAAATGGGTACAGACGGCAAGTACCTCAACATCATAAAGGCTATATATGACAAACCCACAGCTAACATCATACTTAACAGCAAGAAGCTGAAAGCTTTTCATCTAAGATCAGGAACAAGACAGGGATGCCACTGTTATTCAACATAGTACTGGAGGTCCTAGCCACAGCAATCAGACCAAACAAAGATATACAAGGCATACAGATTGGTAAAGAAGAAGTCAAATCGTCACTATTTGCAGATGACATAATATTGTACATAAAAAACCCTAATGACTCCACTCCAAAACTACTAGAACTAATATCTGAATTCAGCAAAGTTGCAGGATACAAAATTAACACCGAGAAATCTGTTGCTTTCCTATACAATAACGATGAACTAACAGAAAGAGAAATCAGAAAAACAATTCCATTCACAATTGCATCAAAAAGAATAAAATACCTGGGAATAAACCTAACAATGGAAGTGAAAGACCTATACTATGAAAACTGCAAGACACTCCTAAGAGAAATTAAAGAGGACACTGTCAAATGGAAATTCATCCTATGCTCTTGGCTAGGTAGAATAAATATTGTCAAAATGGCTATTCTACCTAAAGCAATCTACAGATTCAACGCAATCGCTATCAAAATACCAACAGCTTTCTCCAATAAACTGGAAGAAATAATTCTAAAATTCATATGGAAACACAAAAGACCCAGAATAGCCAAAGCAATCCTGAGAAGGAGGAATAAAACAGGGGCAATTACGCTCCCTGACTTCAAGCTCTACTACAAAGCCACAGTAATCAAGACAATTTGGTACTGGCACAAAAACAGACCCACAGACCAGTGGAATAGAATAGAAAATCCAAACATTAACCCAAACATATACAGTCAATTAATATTTGATAAAGGAGCCTTCGATATACAATGGGGAGATGACGACCTCTTCAGCAGCTGGTGTTGGCAAAACTGGACAGCCACATGTAAGAGAATGAAACTGGAGTGCTGTCTAGCCCCATACACAAAGGTAAACTCGAGGTGGATCAAAGACCTGAATGTAAGTCATGAAACCATAAAACTCTTAGAAAAAAACATAGGCAAAAATCTCTTGGACCTAAACACGAGCGACTTCTTCATGAACACATCTCCCTGCATAAGGGAAACGAAAGCAAAAATGAACATGTGTGACTATATGAAGCTGAAAAGCTTCTGTACAGCAAAGGACACCATCAGTAGAACAAAAAGACACCCTACAGTATGGGAGAATATATTCATAAATGACGTATCCGATAAGGGGTTGACATCCAAAATATATAAAGAACTCACGCACCTTAACAAATAAAAAGCAAATAGTCCAATTAAGAAATGGGCAGAGGACATGAATAGACACTTCTCCAAAGAAGAAATTCAGATAGCCAACAGGCACAAGAAAAAATGCTCCACATCACTAATCATCAGAGAAATGCAGATTAAAACCACAGTGAGATATCACCTCACACCAGTGAGGATGTCCAACATCCAAACACAAACAAAACAAATGTTGGCAAGGATGTTGAGAAAAGAGAACTCTCCTACATTACTGGTGGGAATGCAAATTATTTCAACCATTGTGGAAAGCAGTATGGAGGT
This sequence comes from Smutsia gigantea, assembly GCA_032199065.1. NCBI lineage: Eukaryota > Metazoa > Chordata > Mammalia > Pholidota > Manidae > Smutsia > Smutsia gigantea. Next base: position 147,020 of record JAVSCE010000759.1, on the reverse strand, counting down.
TCCTCAAAATTTCAAAATAGAAATACCATTTTACCCAGGAATCCCACTCCTATGAATTTACCCTAGGAATGCAGCAGCCGAGTTTGAAAAAGACATATGCACCCCTATGCTTATTGCAGCACTATTTACAATAGCCAAGAAATGGAAGCAACCTAAGTGTCCATCAGTAGATGAATGGATAAAGAAGATGTGGTACATATACACAATGGAATATTATTCAGCCATAAGAAGAAAACAAATCCTACCATTTGCAACAACATGGATGGAACTAGAGGGTATTATGCTCAGTGAAATAAGCCAAGCCGAAAAAGACAAGTATCAAATGATTTCACTCATATGTTGAGTATAAGAACTAAGAAAAAAACTGAAGCAACAAAACAGCAGGAGACTCACAGAACCCAAGAATGGACTAATAGTTACCAAAGGGAAAGTGAGTGGGGAGGATGGGTTCAAAGGGAAGGACAAGGAGGAAAAAGGGGTATTATGATTAGTAGATGTAATGTTGGTGGGGCTCAGGGCTGTACAACTCAGAGAAGAGAAGTAGTGATTCTATGGCATCTCACTACGCTGATGGACAGTGACTGTAATGGGGTTGGTGGGGGGGACCTGGTGAAGGGGGTAGTTTAATCACCGTAATATTGCACATGTAATTGTAGATTAATGATACCAAAATAAACTATTAAAAAATGTAGAGTTTGGTAAGTTAGACATAGGTATACACTTGTGAAACCATCACCATAGTCAAAATAATGATCATATGTGTCCTTCCCAAAAGATCCCTCATGCCCATTTGTAATCCCTGCCTCTTGGCCCTCCTTTTAACCTGCTGTTCCCCAAGTAAGAACTCATCTGGTTTCTATGACTGTAAATTTGTTTGCAGATTCCTTAAATGCTTAATCATGTTGTATCTGTCCTATATTTCTTTCATTGTGTTGTTCCAGGAGTAGGTAACAATTACCAACGTTCCAAACACATGTTCGCTTATCTGATATTTTTATCTGAGTGGGAACCCTAAAGAAGGGATTCAGCAGCAGAATATCTAGATTGAAGGAACTCATTATCTTTCTCTGTTTTGCATGTTAAATCACATACTTTGCCAACAAATATGCATCCATATCATTGTGTTAAATGGATGCATAGTATTCTCTCCTATTGTTTGATGTAGCTTAATTTTTTGAGATAATTCTTGTCTGTTAGACATTTAGATTGTTTTTAGGTTTTTGGTAGTCATACTGCAAATATTTATCAAACTCTTACTGTCTACCCGGCATTGTTCAGGAATTGCGTTGAATAAGACGGATAAGAATCCTGCCTTTAGTTATATACATGGCAGAGGAAGACAGAGAATGAATGAACAAATCAATGAATGAGGCTGTTACAGATTTCTACCCTGACTTATGCAGGAAACAAATAGTGGACATATGATAAAGTGCTTGGGATCTGGGGGAGGTGACATTCTGCTGTAGATAGGTTAGGAAGACTGCTCTGAGGAAGTAGCTTGAGAGGCAAGAAGAGCTAAAGAAGAATATCAGTGGAAGAGGACATGAGAAGTAAGGGTTCTGACATGGTTATATTTTCTTCACAGAGTAGCAGTTAAAAGACAAACCATTCTTAATATTCTTTTCATAAACAAATTGAAGGAAGGGAAACTACTGTTTCCAAATGTACACTAAAATGTTATGTGAAAAAGAGATACATTTCAGAAATATAGTGAGGGAGTGAGTGCAGATATATATATATGAAAAATAATTAAAGTAGTTGTTAGATAATGGATAAAAAAATACTGGGATTCTCTAGGAAACAGAAAAGCTGAGAAAATGTATGCATTTATTCAAAAAATACCATGTATCAGGCAATGTTTATAGGGACTAAGGACACAGGAGTAAACAAAATACATAAAAGACCCTCTGCTAATGGGGCTTCCAAAAGACAGATATAAACAAATATAAATTATTAAGTAGGCAATAAGCATCATGAAGAAAACTGCAACATAATTTTATATCTCTGTATTTTAATAGTTTTTAAATTATTCCCAAAATGTATTATCCCAGTACTTACAACATTGTTCTGCTATATTTCTAGTATTTAGAGGGGAAAAATATCATCTAATATACCCACATAATTCAGTCTTGTTTGTTTATTTCCAAATTGTGTGCAGGAGGTTATCTCATCCATTCTTGTGATTTTAGTTGGCATCTATTTGTAGTTGATACTTAGAAGTACCCTTTCATGAAGAGTCTTGTTTCATACCATTTTTAAATCTCAAATGGGATCTCTGGAAAGCAACTCAAGTTTAAATATAGATTACTCATCTAACCCCCACCCCCACCTTACCTCTTCTAATATCATCATCATGTTTTTGTGTTATATTGTAAATGTCTTAGATTCTATGCTCTATTATCATCTGTTTTAGTACCTTAACTCTAAGATTGGGACCAAGGACAGAGTTGTGTGTACTGTACAGAATTGTTGACTTTGTCTGTATACCTAATAAATGTTATGCTTAGGAAAAAAAAGACAAATTCAAGATAATTGGGTTATTAATAAAATTTTGCCACTTACCTTGTAGATCAATGTTTTTACCAATTTTTTTTGCCTTGACAATCTTTATTTATTTGAACTTCTTACTGTAAGTGTACATTAAAATTTGAATCACATAATCTATTAAGTTTAAATAAGGATTTTAGTATTAAAAGATGCTCTAGAACTGGTGTACTGAGATTTAAAGACTTGTTTCCTTAGGCCTTTTCTCTTCAGATTTTTTTTATGATTACATTGAGTTTTTATTTCAGTTCATAATATTTATTTAAGTGAATTAATAAATTTTTGTAGCTTTTCTATATAGGGGTGTCCTTTAAACTTTTCTCATATTTTTAGGTGAAGATTTAATTTTTTTTAAAGTGTTGATTTTATTTTCTTGATATAAATAGTTTGTGGTACAGTATATAAAATGGTTTATTGGGAAACAAAAGTTTGTTAGTATTTATAAGACTTTCCAGGTTGTAAATGACTTTACCTTCTTTTCTAGGTTTGTTGAAGTTTTGCACTGTAGGATTTTGTGGAATTGGGAGCTTAATTGATTTCATTCTTATTTCAATGCAGGTAAGTTCATTTCAGTCTAGATTAACTACTTTTACATTCAAATTTGAGTTCGATGATCATCTTCTGGTATATTTTAAATACATTAGAAAGCAGTTAGAGATGTTTTTTCAGTTTTTCTTCAGATGCTAGGTTTAAGGGATCATGGCCACATTTTCAAGTAGCATTTCCAACCTGTGCTCTACCAATTAGTAGTTCTAGAGGACATAAGAACTCCATAAAAAAAGAATCTGTGCGTAAATATGATTTGTAAATGTGAGTTCCACTAATTTAAAGAGATTTTTTTATGGAATAACTTCTCCAGAATCTTTATGATTTTTATTATCATTTTCTCCTGCTGCAGTGGTGTGGAAGCAGGCATATTTGTGAAATGCTGTCCTTAAACGTTTAAAAGTGCAGCCAGATGTTTTATATTAAGTTATACTGAACTGGTTTTGGTTAACTTGTGGGGATTTGTACATTAGAGAAAGAGATGAATTTATCATAACAAATGTCACGAAACAGCATTTCAGCAGGCATTTATGGAGCACCGAATATCTTCAGCAAGTATGTCAGTATGTATTTAGATCATCATCAGTTTTGCTCTTCATTCTCATACAGTATTTCCACTTCTTAATTCTGTCTGCTTGATGTTATCCTTATGCTTTAGAAAAAAGTCAAAATCTAGGAGATTTTTGGTAGCATACTGTGAAGAGGGTACCATACTGTGAGGAGGAGGCAGCATATGGGCCAATAAGATACCAGAATTAAACAAGGAAAATATTTGGTTTTAAAGTTGGAATTTCCCTGTTTTTATTCATAAACATATGCCTAACCAAATATTCTGCCTTCTCTGACTGTGGGACAGGCAAGCAGGCATGAAGAGGCTAAGGTACTTGTGCACATATGCTTGAAAATGGGTTTCTCACTTTAAATGAGGATCCAAGGAATTTTATGTATTATTGGGATTTTTTAAGATACCCAGAATTCAATGTCTTTGAAACCCAACCACTTATTATTTTCATACTATATTCTTTCTTTGGTGATATCATTGCTTTGTAGTTTTATTTATATTAGTTATAGAGCTTATTTGATTTAGCTACTGCTTTCTGATACATGTGTGCCTGAGCTTTTCAGAATAAATTATTTTCTTAAAAGATTTGGAATTGAGCCTATCACATTAAGAAATTATTGAGGTAGAATTAGAATGTTGAATTTCTAAGGTAAGTTTCCCTAAATAAAACATTTTAATATAGGTATGACACTTTAGATGGTTTTCAGATTGGGAGAAAAGTAAATCAGTTTTCAAATGTAGCAAAACAAGACCTATTGCCTTATTCTACTTGTCTTTTCGTATACTTAACATGTGATGTTGACTACATTAGTTTTCAGAAAATCAAATAAGTTTTACTGTAAATATAACGAACTGTTAATATTTTTGTCCTGAAAATATTTTTTCCAATTTCTCATAGACCTTTTACATTTTGTCCATCATCTTTTTGTTTATTCTTCCCTTCCTCCTTCTCTCCATCCCCAATTTTTTTTTCTTTTTGCTATTAAATATTATTCCCCAGTGAATAGTAGTGTTTTTCTATTGGGCTGTGATCCCAGAAACATATTGTGCATGAACTCAAGAACTATAAAAACATTATTTTCCTTCACAGTGTTTATAATAAAAATCCAGGAATATCTTTAAAAAATAAGTCTAGTTATTTCATCTTGGTGCAGTATAATGCATATTATTGTTAACATATATTGCTGTATCTATTGAAATACTTTCATGAGTTTATTTATTAATAAACTTTTGGAAGTTTCCTGTTTTTTTGTTCTTAAAAAGTATGAAAATGGCAATGTGTGAATAAATCATGTAAAACAAGATTTTTATTTAGTGAATTAAAAGAATGTTCAAAATCCAAAGAATGTCTTAAAACTGGTTCTTAGACTAATCCCAAAGCTGTGTTTTCCTCAGATCATAGAATGGTGAATCTTACTCATTTCTTGAGGAATGATGTTTATATTGTTTTTAGGATTAATACTGATCAGTCTTTAAATCAAATGAAGTCGAGGGCTCTGGATGCATAACCTCTGGCACTGTAGAAATTTAGATGCTTAATTAAAATGTGACTAATTACAGCCTCATGTTAAAATTAACCACAAAGAAATCAACTATAGACACAAAACTGTAATTTGACTTTTAACAGAATATGATTTTACTTCTTTAGGGGAATTGGGATGGACAAAAGTTGTATCATTATCCTCTAATTGTAGATAGCTAAATCATTTTACTTTTTTCATCAGTTTATAGGTCTTAAGAAGATGATTTGATCTTGCCAGTATTAATATTTGCATTCTGTAAATGGAGAAACTCATAAGTGGATTAGATAGAAAAAGGGTACATTGATAGAGTTATATAAAGTGTTCTGATTTTTTCTTTCACTCCTTAATTCATTCTTAATATTTAAATTTATAAGATATTTGAGTTACCTCGGTGGCATGACTTCAGTGACAATGCAAAGCCATTAAATGAAGGAGCATACCTATTGCTAAAGTTTAACTGTTAAAGTAGTTAATGGTAACCACATTTTTTTCTTTATTTTTATTAGAATGCTACCTAATTATATACAAACAAAATACACTTTCCACTAAAAAAATTAATTTATAAATTACAAACAAAACTACAACATTAATAAATGTAACTCGGGGGGGGGGTGGTGGAATATTTTGCCAGCCAGGGACAAATTACCTTTGAAACTGAAATCAGTCAAAGGGAGAAATAAAGTGGAAAAAATCCATTTATTGCTTACAAGCAGTTCTCTACTTCTGCTTGCCTATGTCTCTCATGACCCAGCTGCAAAAAGGACCCCAATCAACCTCTCTGTCCAGATATGCCCTCACCTATTGTAATCACCTATTGATACAGAGATGGACTACTTCTCTCCACCCCTTGGAAACACCTATTGATATGGTGATGTACTAAGGCCAGGTGAGAGATTCTGGAAATATTGCAGTTTTACCAACAGCCCACCCTCCAGAAATCTCGCTTCATGATCTACTTGCTCCCCATCTTCCTCAATGGCCCCTGTACGAGAAAACTGGAGCACTGTAACCAGACTAATAACATACAATAACAACAGTAATAAAATCATGATAGTCCTCAAGCAGGAGGATTCACCTAGGTTCAAAGTCCTACATAGATTAAGTCCATAGCTTGACCATTCCACAGATGGTCAGTAGCTGAACAGGTAGGGAGTTCAGGGCAATCATCACATGGCCACTGCAGCCAGGGGACAGGTCCAGGCCACAGGGACTGTAGAAGAAAATCACCTTAAGAGTGATAAGATACATGTTTTAATGATACCAGCATAGGCAAATCTTGTGCATCAGGTAGGATACATGCAAGAGAGTGGTCCTGTGATAGGACAGTGGCAGGAATGGGATCTCATCCTGTTCTAGTATACCAGACCTTCACCCCCCTCCCTGTGGGAGTTACAGATGGGTCAGAATATAGGGCTATGGGAGGTACATGCACTGTCCATAAAGATAAAACAGAACTTCCCTGTATGATCCTCGTACCTTCCAGACATTTTGGGTACACTACCGTGATCTTTGGTGGCCCCTCTGCTGTTACTCCAGACACACACAGGAGGCCAGCTTCCAGGCCTTTTCCCCAATGTGCCAGAAGGACCAACCATCTCTGGTCCATGTGTCAAAATGTCCAGGGCCAACTCCACTCAACAGAGTCTCCAGGGTTTAATGCAGTTAGGGCTGGCAGCAGGATGTTGCTCTGCTGGCCATATGCTGGCTTTAATAACTCCTCTTTGGTTTGCACATACAATTGTATAGGAGAGGCAGCAATGTGTGTTAGCATGTCCACAGGGCTCAAGGCTCCTTTTTGGGGCTTCTCGTTCAAATGCCGTAGCACTGTGCATATGCGAACTGAACAGCCTCATAGACTATTGGTGTCCAACTTCAGGCCAGAGTTCAACAAACTATTGTACATCTCTATCATGCCTGCCCTGGTAGGGTTACATGGTACATGAAACTTCCACTTTATTCCTAATTGCTGCACCCATTCTTGTAACACATGTCCAGTAAAGTGGGTGCCTTGATCACTCTCAGTCACCTGAGGCTGGCCATAGGTGCACAGAGATGCTCTAGGCCTCTTTTGGTGGTTTGCTGATCTGTACAATGTGCAGGAGAAGCAACCAACAGTTCAGTAGCTGTGTTCACACAAGTCATGGCATACTGATATCCTTCTGATATGGGCAGAGGCCCAATATAGTCTGTCACCTGCCAGGGATATAGTCCCTTTACTATTGCCCAATGTTGCTGCGGGACTCGGTGTAAGTCCCTCTTAGAGCACACAAGGCACTCCTTCTGGACTCTGCTGCCTTCTTCAAAGGTCAGTGGCAAGCCCCACCAACGGGCTACAGCCCACATTTGCCCTGTGTGCCACAAATACTGATGTAACCATTGGTCTACATCAGAGGCAGGCTTTCCTTCTAGCCAATGCACCTGGGCATTGTGTCTGTTTCATCATTCCCTAGGGATGCCAAAGGCAAATGGCCAGTCACATGATATATAGTAACTGTCTTAGTCTGACCAGAGGCTGTACATCTTGCCACAGCTCTTGCCCTCAGTGGGGCCGGTGACCAACCATCCCGTTGGCATGGTACCATGTCGGTAGCCACAGGGTCAAGCTCCAGTACGGCTCAGCTGTCAGTGCAGACAACTATAGGGGAGGGCTCCTGGGTGATCACGAGCCATGCTGCCCTCAACTCAACCCATTGACTGCTCTTCCTCTTTTCATCCTCCATCCATATTGTCTCGGTCTTAGAATGGAAAGTCACAGCCCTTCGTGGGCTGTCCACAACCGGACCCATCTGTATACCAGGCATCTTCAGGTATAGGGGCTTTTCCCTTCTGATAAGGACTCTTGGCTACCAATGGCTCAAAAGCAAGTTCTCCCTGCTTTCCAGTGGTATATGTCACTGCCTCCAGTAAGTGTTGGAGTTCTCCACTTAAGGGGCTATTGGGGAGGGTGCTACACTGCTGTAAGTATGCACCCCATTTGGCCAGTGTAGGCATCTGTGCCATACCACTCCGTGGCCTTTGGGTCCCAGTCTCATACCCACCCTGTGATTGGATAGGTGGTTATTACCTTGGTTGGACCTGTTCCAGTGATGGGCTCCATAGCCAGCAAGGTGTAGTACACAGCAGTCAGTTGCTTCTCTGTCAAAGTGAATGCGACCTTTCCATAGTTGTGACCAGAATCCAATAGGTTGATGCATTCTTTCAAGCTGCTGCCAAAGGCCCCATCCATAACCAACTTCGGTTACATGAACATCTAGCTCACAGGGCCTTGACGAGTCCGTTACAGTCCCAACCTGTACTTCTTTGCTCACTTAACAGCAGTATGAGCAACTGCACATTTCATCCCAGTCCCACCTGATGCCCTTTCATACCAACTGGTATAAGGGCTTCAGAATTTGTGCCAAGTGCAGGATAGACACTCTCCAGGAGCCCAAAAGACCCCAAAATTCGTGTAATACTGCCACAGTGGGTAGGAAAAGCCTGGACCTTGTCTATTACTGCTTCTGGGATTTTAATGATAAACCAGGTCTCTGAACCTTGGTGCTGTTCACAGCCCATCCTTTCTCCTATAGGTGTTGCAGCCGTCTAGGAACTGCCCCTTCTAAGTCTGCAAGAGAATCAGATGTGAGCATAATATCCATTAGTGATACAGCTGCAGCATTTGTGGTTTCTTCTATGTGGCCATGTCCTGGGCTACAAGTCCATGACAGATGGTGGGACTGTGGAGGTATCACTAGACAGTGAATGTCCACTTCCAGCTTTCCCATGTGAAGGCAAATTGTTCCTGACTTTCCTGTGCTATGTCAACAGAGAAGAAAGCATTAGCAAGGTCCACAACATAATGATATGTCCCTAGTTCATGACTGAGGGTATCCATAAGGACTGCTGTAGAGGGCACAGTAGCATGCAAAGAGGGTGTGACCTTATTCAGTTCCCTGTAGTCCATGGTCATATGCCAGGAGCCGTCTGGCTTTTTCACTGGCCACACTGGGGAATTAAAAGGACTATGAGTGGGCTTTATGATGCCCACCTTCTCCAACTCCTGTAGAGTTTCTCCAACTTCCTTGTGTCCCTCAGGCAATTTATACTGCTTCATATTTGTCATATGCTGAGTTATAGGAAGAGCTATAGGCAGGTGCTTAGCATGTCCCCTCAGAATTGTGTGCCTTTACCACACATACCCTCAGTGTGAACTCACCTGCAGTACTCTGTAACGACAGGCCCTGTAGGATATCTACCCACGAAATATATTCAGGGATGGGAGAAATGTACACAGTATACTCCTTTGTGGGTAAATGCCCTATCCCCAGTGGAATTTGGGCTTTCATCACTCTAATTGCCTTACCCCCATAGCCATCTGTCACAGCAGGGGTCCCAGGAAAATGCTCATGTTTACCATAAATCAGAGAACATTCAGCTCATGTGTCCACTAGTGCCAGGACACTTTGTACATTCACTGGGGAACAGTAAATTGCTAATTCTACATGTGGCCTACAAACCCTACCATGTCCCGCAAGGTGGGGGCCTTGACCCCCACCTCAGTCAAACCACAATGTCCAATCATCCTCCTGTGGGGGAGAAGTCCAGGCGGAACCTGAGTACTGTCCCCAGGAAATCTTGCAGGGACACAGGCTGAACATGGGGCTTTGCCTCTGGCTTCTATGTCCTGGACCTCAGTGGCTGGAACTGCTGCTCTAGCTCTAATTAGTGCCACAGTTCTAACAAAATCCTAGCAGGCTACCCACCAAGTTTTTCTTCACTACCCCTGGCCTTTATCAAATCTACCCACATGTGGGTTCTTGAGACCTTCACGGGGCCCTTTGACCTCTCCTTTCAGTTGTTGCCCATAGTTCCTTCCATGCTCGTATTGTTTCAGCCTCTCCCAGATCTGCTAAAGTACAATCAGCCTCACTTATGGGTTGCCCTATGTTGGGGGCAAGAATAGTCACAAGGGACCCAAAGAGATGGGGGAGCTGTATGGAGCACTAGATTTCTCGTTCATACAGTGAGCAACTCCTCATCAGGGCCCTGGGTATCCATATTACAGGTGATATTTTTCATGCCCAGCTCCTATAACACCTGCTGGATCTCTGCATACGTTTTCTAGCTAGTGGGTAAGTATGGTAAATCACCCTGATTAGGCCAAACTGCTCTGATGGCTATTGTCAGCCAGTCTAAAAGCACCTGATTCTCTGAGGTGTGATGGGCACTCTGCAATTGCTGCTTGAGGGAAGGGTGAGTCATCTGGGAAGCCAGTCTACCCATTTCAGAACCCAACATAACAATGTTTTCCACCCCCATATCCCAGAGACACAAAAGCCATGTAGGCAGAGGTTCTGATGGCTTCTGAAACTGGATGCTCATGTCCACCAGCTCATCCTCGGTATGGGGTGGAGCATGGAGTGCTCCACAACCTGGGGAGGGGGCAGCTCCTCCCTGAGGAGCCCACAGTTCTTGGGTTTGTATTTTCTTGATTATAACCAAGAGGCCTTTAATAAAGGAGGGGCTGGTGTCTCAGGAGGTCACCTCAGCAACAGTTCTGCCCTCGGCCCAACCCCCTCATCCTCTCCCAACATCTCTACCATCTCCGGGGCTGAAGGCACTGCTCCTTCTTTTCCATCCCCCATGGCTTTCTGCATCACAGATTCCCTTGCTGCCTCCTCCCTCACTGCTGCTATATCTTCCAGGAGTGCAACCCATCTTCTCAATAACTGTCTTTCTTTCTTAAGGGCATTCCCTAGGTCATTGCCCAGCTCCGCCAAGTGATGCCGAGGTGTGTTTCTCTACTGTTGAAGTCTCTTTCTCTCCTCAATAACCCTTTCCACTACCTCTAGAAAGAAACATCCCACAATCCTGGCTGCTACATGGCCACTCAGGGCTGCTAAGCAGTCTTTTGTCTCACGGAATGCTAATTCCACAGCTTCCAGTGTCTCTACCCTTTCCCAATTCTGGGAGAGGCCCCATCCATCTAGGAGGTGCTTTACCCTAGACCAGTTCCCCACTAGGGACTTCCCAGTTGGAAGCCTCATGGATAGGGGGCTCCAGGTGAAGCTGCACCCTCTATCACTGCAGCTACTGGGGACTCCCCACCATCCACAGGGGGGTTTCAGGGTATCTCCCCACCATCTCTAGGGGCAGCCTGCCTAAGGGTCATACCCATGAAGACAGATTTCAGATTCAGAAGTCCTGCCGACTACCGCCAGAAGTAACTTTTTCCAGTCTGGGGCAAATTCCCTTTGAAACTGAAGTCATTCAAATGGAGAAATAAAGTATGAGAAACCCATTTATTGCTTACAAGCAGTCGTCCACTTTTGCTTGCCTGTGACTCTCATGATCCAGCTGCAAAAAGGGACCCCACCAACCTCTGTGTCCAGATATGCCCTTGCTCCCCCATGTAATCACCTATTGATATGGAGATGCACTATGGCCAGGCAAGAGAATCTGGAAATACTGCAATTTTACCCACAATAAAGTTCAAATAGAGATCATTTTCATGTGGTAAAAAATATGTAAACCATATAAAATTGCCATTTTAACCATTTTAGGTCTACTTAAGTGGCATTAATTATAGTCAGAATGTTGGGCAACCATTACCACTGTCTTGTTTCCAGGCCTTTCCATCACCCTAGATGTAAACTCTGTATCTGTTAAGCAACAACTCTACCTCCTTCCCAACCTAACCTTAGTTCCTGGTAAAATCTGATCTACCCTCTGTCTCTATGAATTTGCCTATTCTAGATATTTTATATAAGAATCCTACAATACGTGTCCTTTTATGCCTGGCTTATTTCACTTTGCATAATACTTTCAAGGTTCATTGATATTACAGCATGTATCAGAACTTCATCCTTTTTATGCCTGAATAATATTCCATTGTATGTATATACCATGTTTTGTTTGTCCATTCATCCGTTGATGGACACTTGGGGCAGCTCTTCCAATTGTTTTAGAAACAATTTAACAGAAAATAGCAACTAGTGCTCTGCTTTGATGATCTGGCATTGGTGTGTAGGAAGCATTGGAGACAGGTACATTATCAGGAATTTTTGGCTACAAATAACAAACTTCAGTTTAAATTGGCTTTAATAGTATTTTATTATATAATAATATTATATGCTAAAAATCTGGAGTTAAAGTAGTTCTAAGATTTGTTAATTTAGATCTAAAGGACATAATGAAGGGCCTCCCTTGCCTTCCTCCCTCCCTACTTCCTCTCTTCCTTTGCTCCTTCATTTCTTCCCTCCTTCCTCTTTCTTTTTGCCATCTTCACTTCCTTTGGTCAGCATCACTTCCTTATATAATTACTTTCAGAGGCAGAAAAAAACAGTTCCCTCTCAGAAGTATCTTCTTAAGGGCAAATAAGGCCCCCAGTGAACTTGTCTCATAGGTGATTGTCCAGAATTCTGGAGTTACATGCCTAGGCTGAACCAATTTCTGGAAAGAGGATTGGAATTACCATGATAGAACAAGTTGTTGATGAACCAGAATTACGTAGTTTGAGGGGAAAGTAATGTTGTAATAAGATCCCTAAATTGAATACAAAATTGGATCATGTATTACCAGATAGTAAAACTGTAACCTTTGGGGCTCTCTCCTCTTCAGGGTAGGGGAAACAAACAACAAAAACACCACCTTATCATTTTTCTATCTGTTAATTGCTAACTTGACAAGGTTGTAAAACATCTGAGCCCTAACCAGTTTTTTTAGTTATATTTCCTGGGAGAGTCAAGTGTACCTCAGGAGAGCTTATTAGAACTGCATGATATTAAAAGGTCACCCAATCATGTATTTTCCTTATTTCCAACTTCTGAATACTTTTTTCAATAGGAATAAATGAGATTGTCTGAGGAGATGGCACAGGAAGGAAAAGATAGGACAAAAGGCCCAGTTCCAATCTATGGGCATATTCCACGTTAGGCAGTTTTTACCATTTCTAATATCTGGGCTTTACTTTTTCTTTATTTCTCTTATACAGTCTCAAAACATGCTGTAATTTCTAGTCACCCACTCTTCTCTTTCTTGGCTTAATGCACATAGTAGTTGTCTCTGTCACCTTGGCCTGTAAAAACGTTTGAATTTTTACTTAAATTCATAAATAACATCCATAAATGTCAAGCCAAATAAGTGTAATCTTTAGAAAGTAACTCAAAGTGCATGACAGCACCTAGCATAGTATTTAGTGCATAAGTGCATGGTTAAGTGTTTACTAGAATAAGGTCTCTATTGGCGGGGACTGTATCTTATTCATAGGTATGTAATGCCCAGCACAGTGCTTTCAGTGTTGGAGGAATTCAGTATTTGTTGAATGGTTTTTAAAACAAATTCATTTTAAAAATGAAAAAAGCAGTGTTCTTCAAACTCCAGTTGTATAACCTCTAAAATAATTTTTTTAAAAATCCCTACCCTCCACACGTTTTAAAGTTGACATTTAAGTTTCCCATCATAAGTTTAAATAGTTGCAAAGGATATAAGTTCTAGTTTGCAAATATTGACATATTTAAATAAAACTGTTACTTCAATTTTAAAACATATCCAACAGAACATAAATACCATAGAATTTTAAATATCATTCACTTAAAAAAGAGTGAATGAACCCTTCACTAACCATTACAATTTTAACATTGTTTCTTTTTCTCCTTGAATTTTTATTTCTATTCTCATTCTCCCAGAGTTTCATCCAAATGTAATATATTTCTATGCTGGAAAAAATTTCCTGATCTTCTTATTCATTAAAATTAAAATATTTAAAAATTTTCTGTGATTTCTGGGTTGAGTTGTCATAATAATTATTAATGATATGCAGTTGATCAAACAGCATGAACATGTTATAAATTTTAGCAAATTATTTCCAAACAAAAAAAAGTAAAGTGTTAATGGGAGTGATCTTTTGAACAAGATGAAGCAGAGCATATTTTTGGACTCGATGAAATGAGATTTGCCTAAGTGCAATATTTTGAATTATCCCTTTGTTTGGCACATTGGAGGTTTTTATACCTCTGGGCAATGTGCTGTTATAAGACTCAGGGTACGGCTTTGATGGGAGGAGATATGCTTTACTGTTGTGAAGTTGGAGAAAGGACCACAGTGAAAGGGAAGTGGGAAGGGGACCTAGCATGATTCTACCATCATAGCATGGTATCAGGCTTATCAGTTTTAACAAAGGGTATATATGAGAATTAAGGATCTCAAAATTCATTCCCTTAAAACTCTCTGGACTCACATATACAAATCTTTGTGTACCTGTAAGGCCACAGTTAGAAGATTGCTACCTAAAAGAATAATTTGTAGAGATCATGTTAACTGGATTGTCACAAATGTGATTAAGTGGACAAGATGGTTGTAATGAGCACGTACTGTTTTTTCTCTCTTCGTTTTCCATTCCATGTGGTTCTGTTAGGAAAGTCACACTACCTCATCTCCCACAGAGGGCTTGGCCTGGCCAGTCATATTAATCCTATTCCCCACAATACAGTAACTTGTCTAGCAATAGTCATAAAAACCAAGCAGATAAATCAGTCTTTCCCTGGAATTGGTATATAAACACTGAAGAAAGAAATTTTACTTTCTTTCTATTGGGAGCTGCTGAGCTGTGAACATGTGAATCTGGAGCTGTTGGTAACCAACTGTAAATGCCTGTCTACAGAATGAAGGCAAGCAAAGCTAAGCAAAGAGTCAGGGAGGCCAAACTAAGGACCTTATGGCGAATGGAATTTCAGTCCTTGAGACCTTGGTTCTTGTAGCTTTTTTGATACTGTGAGTTTTCCAGTATCCTTTTCAGCTGTGTGGGCCACTAAATTACTTTTTTTGCTTGAGTTAGTTTGAGTTATATTTTTGGTGCTACTGAAAATAATTTTATTAACAACTGAGGAAGTAAACACAAAGATTGTGAAAATCTCTCTTATAAAATGAGTAATTTTGAAAACTTTCTCTTCTAGATTGTTGGACCTTCAGATGGAAGTAGTTACATCATAGATTATTATGGAACCAGACTTACAAGACTGAGTATTACTAATGAGACATTTAGAAAAACACAGTTATTTCCATAAACATTTTAAAAAAGAAACAGTAAGTGATATTATATGTAAGCATAATTATATTATTTGTATACAATTATGAGAATTTGAAAACAATAGGAAATTTAAGAGATCATCTAGTGTTCTGAACCTCTTATTTTGGTTATCAGGAAACATAGATCTGCATATGCCTGGAATATCTCTGACCTTTTGCAAAGCATTTTTATGTGTGCTCATTGCTCCTGCAGTTCTTAATTCAGTCTCTTTCTTTGCAGTGAATATGGTTAAAGGACAAAGTTCACATACACATACAAAAGATAACATCAAACAAAAAGATAGTATTATGTGATGGTTATGTAAAGTGTGTGTTGTAGATAGTTCAATACAGCTTATCTTCTCTACTGTCCTTTTCTCCTAGGGTCATTATTATCCTTAAACCTCTTTCTTATCTTCTCCTTCCCCAAACCTGAAAGTTGAAAGAGTCTCAGCCCTGAACTACTATATGTACTTATTCTAATGTAAAGTTTGGCCCTGACTATGACTGTTATTAATTGGTCTCAGCTTTAAATAGGTGATATACCTGGAGAAGTCAGAGAAACCATCCGTCTTCTTAGTTCAACCTTCTGATTCTTTAGGACTCTGCTACTATGAGGTTTTTATTTCCGTGACTGTACCTTAGTCTGTTTTAGCACATAATCTTTCAGTAGTGCTAAATTTTTCTCAGTATTTTTGTAGACTATCAGGAAAACAATTCCCAGGTACAACCATCTCTGCAATGGAGAAGGCCCATATAACATGAGGGTGCCAGCTACTTTTAGGCGATAGTTCGCTTTGAATAATCTAGCAGCTTTCAGAGAGAGGAGGCAGAAAGACAGACTAGATGTTTTAGCCACAGTCAGAGTCCTACGGTTTTCAGTCGACTCTATCTCAAGAGTGCTTCTAGCGGCCAGGAAGGGAATACACGTTCATTTTCTATGTTGTATGGTATAAATAGGATATGAAGTATAATTTTGCCCTTAAGATAGATTTTTCCTTTCTTTTCTCATAGTAAAATTATGGGATACGCTTTATAGTTATTGTCATGAGAGTTGAACAGCAACAGACTGTCAGATCTCATGAATTTATTCAAGTGATTGTCCCAAAAGTTTTTTCTATCCTTTCTTAAAAACTGCAAGAGTCTTTGGGTTTAAAATTGAAATGAAGCTTAGAGATCCATCTGCCTCTCCTTACCAGGGAATAAACTGGGACCTAAGAAAGTTGCAACTAAGACACACAACTAACAATCAGTGCAAAAAAACAGTCTAGAATCTAGATTCAGTGCATTCCACTAGCTGTTCTGTACCTTTCCCCCCATCCCATTCCCCACCAGCTGTATCACTTTGTATAGGCATCTTCATTTTAGAAATTGTTACTCCTACTTTATGAGAAGGGTTGTGTAGTTTCATTGTCTCTTTCAAAAGTACTTAGATTATTTTTAAATGATAATGTTTAAAAATTAAGCAAATGCAATTTCAAAAGCAATTCCAGCTCAGTAGCCTACTATATAAACATTTAATTGGGATTCCAGGCTCAAAACTGAAATATAAAACTCGAGGGGCCTATTGAGAAGGCATATCTCTGCTTGTCATTCATATGGTCTTTCTATGGTATGTTTTACTGTAGATGTACTCCAAGAATAAGAAAAAATTAAGCATTAAAATGTGCATCTATTGGATATTGTAAAAAACTCTTGTAAATTGGACTTTTTAAAAATAAAATACTGTGTTTTAATGTGCTTCTTTTTTCTGTTTTAGGATTTGGGCCTCCTTGATTTTAATGAGAACTCTCACTATGTGGATTTCCAGATTTTCCTTTTTTCTTCTTTACATACCACTTTATGGATTCTGTATGATTTTTTTTGTTGTTGATGTTTCTCTTTTGTTGTTTTAGTTAAAAGCGTATTATTCTGAGATTTATTTAGTAGGACTTTCTTTGAGAGCTGTATGATAATAGTCTTTCTTAGGCTGCTGTCTCTGTGAGATAGCTTATTACCTCGATATTCTTCAGTGTCTTTTCCAAAGGCAAGTTGGCACTTGTCATTTTCGCTTCTAAAAATAAGAATTTGACTTATTCACAATTTTTAGTGCTTTATTAAAACCTTTTTAAATGTTGAATGTAGCTGTCTTCTGCGTTTTGATCTTTCAAAGTGGTTAATCCATGGTGTGAACAAATGTCATTTATATTGCCTGGGGCTGCAGTCTTATGTGTGACGACCTACCTGATTTTCTGCAGCTTTCAGATCTGTCTTTGCTTTGGTACCCAGGGAGCTAAAGATCGTCAGGGAGTCTGAGACCTTGAGGCAACATGGATACTTCTGGCATTGGTTCAGGCCCCTGAAGTGTGAACTTTTACCTTTTTGTTTTTGGAGTGGTGCACTAGCTTTTGGAAGACCAGATGCTGACTCATTTAGCTCAGTGCGGTTATATTTGAAGCTGGATGGACAAGGTGGGAACACTGAGCAGATGATTAATGTCTTCCATCTGTTAGGCCTGCCCGCATCTGCCAGCACAAGTGCCTTAAGTGATGCACCAGATCTGAAGGAAGTCGCACCTGCACATGAGCTCTGGTTTTCCTTACTATGTTTAGAAGGGTTTGAAGAAGATGGAGCTATATGAAATATATGTCCCGTAATACCATCATGCTCTCTCTTTAGTAATAGGCATCCCAATTTCAAAATTACTGGGGTCTGGGCTCCTTAAGAGTAAAGGCCCTAATTTTTTTATCACTCATTTTACTCAAAAATATATAGTATAGTACAATTAGCTTCATAATATGCTAGTTATTCAGTAATAGCTTCTCTAGTTCATGAGAGATTATTAAGTAGTGATATGTGAAGTGAATTTGGATTGAGTCATACTGTACACCAGGAATGGTTTCTTTGATTCATTCATTAATTAAAATATTGAATGTCTACCGTGTTGGAGGCACTGTTCTCGATGCTAGGATGCAGCAGTGAAGAAAACACAAACATCCCTGCTCTTAAAGAGCTTATATGTCCTTGGGATTCACTTTTTTCACAGTGATAGTAGTTTTGGCCCCAGTTAAGCTAGTTGGTACGTGCCCGTTTTCTAGAATTCCCTAGTTCCTTTTGATTGCAGACAGTGTTTTGAAGTTTACTTCAGGATTATCTAAGCCCAGATTTGAAAATCTTTAAGTTTCCACAGCCACATAAGTTCAATTATGTAAGAAATACCTACAATAAAATCTTAAAAAGTAATCTTGGTTCTTGAATAATTGTTACAGGTATTAACTTGGAAAGTCTGTTTAAAGCAGGTGCTTCTCAAAATATTTACTCAAATAAGCTGCACTCCAAAAGGGTTGTTGATAAAATCTAGAAATAAAGTCCCTTTACAATACAGTCTTAAACCTTTAGACTTTATTTTCACTATAATTTCCTAAGTTTACATGACAAAACACCAGTTTTTCCAGATTGCCTTATTTCCTGTTGCCTAATTCTTTAACAAATGATTTTTCTGTCTGATTTTTATTTTATTTTTATGTGAATGCATTTAGTGCATGTGAATGCACTTTTTTGTTTACTTTCATGGAGCACTGTTTTATTACAGCTATTATTATTAGTGTGTGTGTGTGTGAGCACAAATTATATGTTAAGGCCTCTGTATGAGATGCTTTACATGATAATCCTACTTATAAAGCAGTGACAAAAATTGTGAGATGGATTAGCTCAGTCATTCCTTGGGTTACTCCTAAACCCTCTAGGATGGAATGGAATGGATTCTTTCAGTTCTACAGAAAGTGTTTCTATAGAAACATTTACAAATGGTACTACTTTATTTAGCCTGAAAGGATTAATACAACTTCCAGAAGTACCTCTTTACCCCAGAAGATTTCTTATTTACACTGTATTAAACTAAAGGCCCTGTTTAAAACTTCTAAGATTCTGTTATGTGCACAGCCAGCATTTGTTCATGGAACCTCTAGGACTGTAAGAGATAATACTTTGGGGATATGTTTTTTTTCATGAAGAATTTCAGTGTCTTTTACCCTTATTTTAACCCACATGCTTTTAAGGCTAAGCTAAGTATTATAATACTGATAAGGAACCAGGAAGTTAAAAACAGATCTAAGAAAGAAACTAGAAAAGGGAAAATTAGTTTTTCAGAAGTATAATTCTAAAATGTTGGTTCATCTTCCTCCCTCAGACAGCTTAAATATAGATATTCTTCAGAGTTCTGGCACCTTCCCTCTTTCTTTCTCTAACTCAGCATCCATTTTGTTTTTTTCCCTTCAAAAACTAATACAAACTTAATGAAGAAATTTTGGGAAAACAAAAAGTGCAAAGAAAAAAAACCTCATTCTACAACTTACGGATAACAATATTAATACTTTATATATCCTATTAGTTTTTCCATGCATGTATGTACATTTTTCTTCTCAAGAATACTATATTATCCATACTGCTTCTTCACTTGTAAAGATTTTTTTCTATTTATAAAATTATTTTTAATGGCTGCAGAGTGTTCATGTCTGTATCATAAATTGTCATTTCTTATTGTTTAGTATTTAAGTTATTCCAATAAATGGACAATGCACATTTCTGTTTTTTTCTCTAGAATTGTAATTCTTACTCAACAAATAATTATATATTAAAGTTTTTGATGCATACATATAGTCTTAGTTAACTAATCAGGGTAATGGAGAAAGAATGAAGTCAAATAGCCCAAACCAGAGTTCAGACAAAACCACAGTCACCTCTCCATTACCCTGGTGCAGATTAACTGCGGATAAGACACTGCAGGGACCTGAACTACTCTTGCTCTGCAGTTAGGCCAATGCTTATTCAAGCTAATTGCTGGCCTTCTCATCCCAGGGACTAGAGAAGAAGAGCAAAGCTTTGAGAAAGAGATAGCTGCTGGAGGAAGGGTGCTGGTGAAGAGTATGGGGGAATGATAGCAAATAATGCATTTGGTACAGGATGTCAAGTGGTTGACTGAATCATCTAATTGCCCTCCAGAAAGCTTGAGGACAAGAGAAGAGTTTTAAGAAGGAGTAAATAGGAGGCTTATTCATAATGGTCTGTACTCTCCTCTGCTGAGAGGAAAAACAAGGTAAGTAAATTTGAAAACTGAGAAAAATTACTAATTAGGAATGAATAAAATAATTTTGAACCGCACTGAGTACCCAACTGAGTCCTGGAATAATGCATTTGTAGTTGTGTTAATCAGTGTGTTGATAGTTACTCATTTCTATTTTTTTTTAATAGAGCCTAATATCTTAATTCTTAGTAAATGTAGCAAAATGCTTTTAAAGGTAGTCATTATATGATGGATAAAGAATGATATTTACTTCCCTGGAAAATAGGTATTTTTAAGAAAAAATATTTATAAAGAATATTAAGATTTAAAATCTTAAAATTTCAAGATTTTAACTTGCTAAAAGTTCCTTTTATTGCTCTCCACATGCAAGCTATTATGCTAAGCTCATTATATAGTTTGTGTGATTTTGTCCTCACAGCATTTCTGTAGAGTCCTAAAGAGTCAATATTATCCCCATTTTGCAGATAAGTAAATTGAGTATCACAAAGTTTGGATGACTTGCCTTAAGGTCAAGAAGTAAGTGGTGAAGCCAGAATTTAAACCTGTCTACTAACTGCTATCCTGCCAGCAATTTGATGGTTACAACTATCTAATTCTGTGAAATTCACTGCTAGTGATTGTGTAATAGGAGATTTTTCTTTTTCTTAAAATGTTTAATGTTTTCATTAGAGATGGAGTTAATCTGCCTATACTGAGCCATTTTGCTTAACATGGTTTGCTGGTAGAAAATAACTTATATATTCAAACTTATGAACTTTACATCAGGAAAATGCCAAAATGTTTTATGAATATCAAATGAGACTATGATAGAGTAGTGATTATTGTCCAAAACCCAAAGATTTTTCTGCTGTTCCCTCATCTGACATTTGTAGCACTTTCTGGACTAAAAGTCTGATTATGTTTGTATGACAAGGGGAGAGATGTTAGGTAGGACCATCCTCACATTTTGCTTGGTCTTGCTGAGGTCAGATGAAGCTAGAGACAGCTGTAGGTGTTGGGATTGCAGGTGATATTCATTTAGTTTTTCTTTTGGCCTATCTGAACTTAAGAATTTTTCCATAATACATCTGCTGTACTGCATATTTCACTTCCTCTGTCCTCCTCAGGATACATTTACTCTGACTTCTGATGTGAGTCTGACTTTAAAGGATAGATATATTTCAAAGAAAAGGGCATATTTAACCATGATATCAAAGATTTGACATCCAAGCAGCCATTTGATGGGAAAAGCACAGACTTTTGGAGTCAGGCCTGAGTTTGTATCCTGTCTTTGACCCTTGTTTTGTGACTGAGCATATATGGTTCTGAGCCCCTCTGTCTTCATATAAATACATATAATAATATTAATCAGGTAATGTTGGAAGATTAAGATGACATAGATAATAGTCATCATTTATTGAACATATTTTTTAATTAAAGTATCATTGATATACAATCTTATGAAGGTTTCACATAAACAACATTGTGGTTTCGACATTCACCCTTATTATCAAGTCCTCCCCTCTCCTCCCCATTGCAGTCACTGTCTATCAGTGTAGTAAGATGCTATGGAGTCATTACTTGTCTTCTCTGTGCTGTATTGCCTTATTGAACAATATTTTAAAGGAATGGAATGGTGACATTAGGCATCTGTGAGGTCCATCTCAAATTTGCAAGGGGTTCCTCACCTTGCAAATACAGTGTGGTTATACCTTCGGTGAAATACCAGTGAAATCAAAACAGTTCCTTTTCAGAATGAAGGTTAAGTTGTGAGATTTGGATGTTTTTTACCTATATTTTAAAATCTTCACTATTTTCATTATCTGTAGCCACTGCGTAGAAAGGGCCAAAATTGTCTCCTTTCTCAAGAAAGTACTTACACTCCTACTGGCGCCTTCACTGCTTTCAGTCTCTACTTACATAAGGGAAAGCTGCAGTATTGCAGGTTGTGTTTTTGTTGCTTTTTAATCTAAGGTTCTCTGGAGATATTTAATAAGTTTAGAAATGTTGCTGTGAGGCAGCTGATCAGTCTACTTTCAGCCTAAATTAAGGTTAATTGCAAGCAATCGCTATGCATAGGACAGAATGTTGCTTTTAACCTGTCAATGTTATCAGAATATGTCAAGCATGTGGAGATTAAAACTTGAAAAATGATTAAGGTTAGAGCTATTTGGACTGCATATGCCAAAGCGAAACATTCTTTTACCAGAACACTTTAGAAAGTGTGCAGTGTTTGGAACTTTTAACCATGTGAGCTAATTTCATATTTAAGAGGGTATGATTATGAAGGCTCATAATCCCACCTTTGATTTTCAGACAAACCTCAAAATTTGACCTCCTATTTGAATGAATAATGAAATTCATTTATTATTGCAACATTAGAAACAGTAATAAGAATGGCATGTCATTATATGATTTGTGATTGAGGCAAACTGCTGGAGTGAAGTGGTCTGAGACATGACACAAATTGCTTTAAATAAGCACAGCAAATCTTCAAGAAGGTATTCAGAAGAAATGAATTTTTTGTTTATCAATTCTCAACTACTTATTGACCTACTATGTACCCTCTTCTGCTACAATATATTCTCCATATAGCAGCCAAAGTGATAAAAGTAAATGAAAACATGTCCCTTTTCTGACAATTTTCTGATGGCCGCCTGTCATACTTCAAATATGCCAAATTGGTTCTCACCTCAAGATCTTCATACTGGCTCTTTCTTTGCTTGGAGTGCTCTTTCCCAGGTCTTTGCAAGCTTACTTCCTCACTCTCAACTATTATCCCTGACAGTCCTTTCTAAAATACTACCCCAGTCTTCTGCCAGGTCACTGTGAATCCTTTTCCTGCTTCATTTCCCTTCAAAGCACTTATTACTACCTGAAGTCACATAAGTTTATTGATTTTCCCTTTCTCTCCCCTACTAGAATATAAGGTTGGTAAGGGCTGAGACTTTTCCTTGGATTTAACTGTGTCATTAGTGCTGAGAACTGCCTAGAACATGATAGGTGCTCAGAAGATAAATTCCCACTAAAATGGGTTAATAGGAATATGAATTTGTCTGAGATTAAATAACCTTCTGCTTTGAATAATTTACTTTAGGATTTTGCTTCCAAAAATGATTGCAGTCCTAATTCTTGTCTACAGGAGGTGGATGAGTCAATGAGCCTCTGCTGATTTATTCAAGTCCTTGGTGGTCCCAGTGCTTATAACAGTGCCTGGTACAACATAAAATTTTATAAACATTAAATTCTTACCTTAGAGTAGGTGACTTCTCCACACTGGGCTTTTCCGTAAGTCTGTAAAAACATCTGACAAGTATCCCTTTCAGATTTTCCCCCTCTGTCCATTTACTTCAGCTTGAGAGATATTAGCCCCTGCCTGCTTCTGCTGCCTGTTCTAAAACCACCCAAACCCTAAGCCAGTACAAAGCAGACCTGGAAGGTGGTCTCTCCCCAAGGAACAGTGGTATCTGGAAATGTCCACTATTTACATCCCCAGGGAACACTGGTCCTTAGGAAGGATTTAGCACCAGGAATATCTGATGGAACATCAGACTATAGCTTTCATACTGAGGCTACATTTGAGAAAGCACTGTTGGTCTGTCTACCTTTTCTCCCAATAGTCTGGTGGTAGGCAGATATAGCACCCCAAAGATATCCATGACCTAATTTCCAGAACCTGGGAATATATTACCTTACAGGACAACAAGGACTTTGCATATATGATTGAGTCATGGATCTTAAAGTGGGAATCTTATCCTGGCTTATCTGGGTGGGTTCAATCACTAGAGCTGTAAGGGAAAGAGAAGAGCCAAAGATGAGATGACTGAAGCAGAGGTCAGACTGGAGAAATTTTTGAAGATTCTGCACCACTGTTTTTGATGGTTGAAGGGACGATGAGCCAAGGAATGTGGTGGCCTCCAGAAGCTAGAAAGAGAAAGGGATTCTCTCCTAGTACTTCCAGAGGAAATGCCACTCTGCTACTTTGCTTTTAGTCTAATAAGACCCACGTCAGACTAATAACCTCAATAACTATGAAATTTTAAATGTGGGTTATTTTAAGTCACTAGTTGTGGTATTTGTTACAGCAGCAAAAGGAAACATACATTGTTCAGCTCAAAGTGAGTTTACATTTTAATTCTTGCTATGTGGGGCTTAAGTCTGCCATTTTATTACTTGTCTGTTTTCTCCCTCTGTTTTTCATTCTTTCTCTTTTTGCCTCATGGGTATTACCTGGACATTTTTTTAAAAATCAATTGTCCTTTATTTACAATGCATAATTTTCTTCAGTGGTTGCTCTTGACATTACAGTATACACACATGACTTACTTAGCACAATCTAGTGGTATCAACATTTTGCCACTTTGAGTGAAGTTTTGAAAGCTTACTTCCATTTAGGTCCCTTTATCTTTTGCACTTTTAACATGGCACAGTAGTGATAGGAAACTTAAGATAGGCCTCAAAACCTCATATGGGCTGGTGAGTTAAACTTCCTGAATTCAAATTCTACCCTCTGTACTAAATGTGCTATGTGACCTTGGGCAAGATACTTTACCCTTCTAAGCCTCAGTTTTCTCATCTATAAATTGGGGATGAAGTAATAAAACCAAACTACCTATTAAAACATTTCTACTTATATTTCCTCAGGATCTTTATACAA
This sequence comes from Smutsia gigantea, assembly GCA_032199065.1. NCBI lineage: Eukaryota > Metazoa > Chordata > Mammalia > Pholidota > Manidae > Smutsia > Smutsia gigantea. Next base: position 122,103 of record JAVSCE010000759.1, on the reverse strand, counting down.
CATTTTCAAAATTGTACTCATCTTCATTAAAAAAAAAGGACATATATTAGAGCAATTTAGGTTCACAGTGAATTGAGCAGAAGGGACAGAGATTTCCCATATACCTCCTAGCCCCACATATGCATGGCCTCCCCCATTATTAATATTCCCCCAACAGAGTGGCACTTTTGTTAGAATTGATGAACCTACATTGAAACATCATTATAATCACCCAAAGTCCACAATTTACATTAGGGTTCACTCTTGGTGTTGTATGGGTTTGGAAAAATGTCTAATGACATGTATCCACCATTGTATCATGCAGATGTGTTACACTGCCCTAAAAATCCTCTGTGTTCTACCTATTCGTTCCACCCTCCCCCACCCTTCAAGTCCTGGTAATCACTGATCTTTTTGCTATCTTTATAGTTTTGCCTTTTCCAGGATGTCATATAATTGAAAACAAAGTATGTAGACTTTTCAGATTGGCTTCTTTTATTTAGTAAAATGCATTTAAAATTCCTCCAGGTCACTTCATGGCTTGATAGCTTATACATTTTTTAGAGCTGAATAATATCCCATTGTCTGGATGTACCACAGTTTCCTTATCCATTTACTTACTGAAGAACATCTTTGTTGCTTCTGAGATTTGGCAATTATGCATAAATCTGCGGTAAACATCTGTGAAGGTTTTTGTGTGGACAAAAGAACTCCTTCGGGTAAATACCAAAGACATGATTGCTGAACTGTGAGGTAAAAACATCTATAGTTTGGTAAGGAGCCTTTAAACCTCTTCCAAAATGACTGTATCATTTTACATTTCTGCCAGCAATGAGAGTTCCTGTTGCTCTGCATTCTCAACAGCATCTGGTGGTGTCAGCATTTTGATGTTGGCCATTTGAATACGCATATGGTGGTAACTTTTTGTTTTAATTTGCATTTCTGTGATGACAAATGATGTGGAGCAGCTTTTTGAATGCTTGTTTGCTATCTGTGTATCTTCTGTGGTGAGATGTCTGTTAAGGTCATTGGCCCATTTTTTAATTGTGTTGCTTGTTTTCTTACTGTTGAGGTTTTTTTTTTTACTATCATTAATGTACAATTACATGAACAACATTATGGTTACTAGACACCCCCTATTATCAAGTCCCCACCACATACCCCATTACAGTCACTGTCCATCAGTGTAGTAAGATGCTATAGAATCATTGCTTGCCTTCTCTGTGTTGTAGAGCCTTTCCCGTGCCCACCCCTCCTACATTATGTATGCTAATTGTAATGCCCCTTTTTCCCCCTTGTCCCTCCCTTCCCACCCATTCTCCCCAGTCCCGTTCCCTTTGGTAACTGTTAGCCCATTCTTGGGTTCTGTGAGTCTGCTGATGTTGTTCTTATACTCCACATATGAGTGAACTCATTTGATACTTGTCTTTTTCCTCCTGGCTTATTTCACTGAGCATAATACCCTCTAGCTCCATTCATGTTGTTGCAAATGGCAGGATTTGTTTTCTTCTTATGGCTGAATAATATTCCATTGTGTATATGTACCACACCTTCTTTATCCATTCATCTACTGATGGACACTTGGGTTGCTTCCATTTCTTGGCTATTGTAAATAGTGCTGCGATAAACATAGGGGTGCATATGTCTTTTTCAAACTGGGATACTGCATTCTTAGGGTAAATTCCTAGGAGTGGAATTACTGGGTCAAATGGTATTTCTATTTTGAGTTTTTTGAGGAACCTCCATACTGCTTTCCACAATGGTTGAACTAGTTTACATTCCCACCAGCAGTGTAGGAGGGTTCCCCTTTCTCCACATCCTCACCAACATTTGTTGTTGTTTGCCTTTTGGATGTTGGCCATCCTTACTGGTATGAGGGGATATCTCATTGTGGTTTTAGTTTGCATTTCTCTGATGATTAGTGATGTAGAGCATCTGTTGGCCATCTGAATTTCTTCTTTGGAGAAGTGTCTGTTCAGCTCCTCTGCCCATTTTCTAATGGGCTTCTTTGCATTTTGTTTGTTGAGGTGCATGACTTTTTTATATATTTTGGATGTCAACCCCTTATCGGATATGTCATTTATGAATATATTCTCCCATACTGTAGGATGTCTTTTTGTTTTACTGATGGTGTCCATTGCTGTACAGAAGCTTTTTAGTTTGATATAGTCCCACTTGTTCATTTTTGCTTTTGTTTCCCTTGCCCAGGCAGATATGTTCATGAAGAATTTGCTCATGCTTATGTCCAAGAGATTTTTGCCTGTTTTTTCCTAAGAGTTTTATGCTTTCATGACTTATATTCAGGTCTTTGATCCATTTTGAGTTGACTTTTGTGTATGGGGTTAGACAGTAGTCCAGTTTCATTCTCTTACATGTAGCTGTCCAGTTTTGCCAACACTAGCTGTTGAAGAGGCTGTTGTTTCCCCATTGTATATCCATGGTTCCTTTATCGTATATTAATTGACCATATATGCTTGGGTTTATATCTGGGCTTTCTATTCTGTTCCACTGGTCTATGGGTCTGTTCTTGTGCCAGTACCAAATTGTCTTGATTACTGTAGCTTTGTAGTAGAGCTTGAAGTTAGTGAGCATAATTCCCCCCTCTTTATTCTTCTTTCTCAGGATTGCTTTGGCTATTCAGGGTCTTTTTTGATTACATATGTATTTTAGAACTATTTGCTGTAGTTCATTGAAGAATGCTGTTGGTATTTTGATAGGAATTGCACTAAATCTGTAGATTGCTTTAGGCAGGATGGCCATTTTGACAATATTAATTCTTCCTATCCATGAGCATGGGATGTGTTTCCATTTATTGGTATCTTCTTTAATTTCTCTCATGAGTGTCTTGTGATTTTCAGAGTATAGGTCTTTCTTTCACTTCCTTGGTAAGGTTTATTCTTAGGTATTTTATTCTTTTTGATGATGCAATTGTGAATGGAATTGTTTTCCTGATTTCTCTTTCTGCTAGTTGATCATTAGTGTATGGGAATCCAACAGATATCTGTGTATTAATTTTGTATCCTACAACTATGCTGAATTTAGACATTAGATCTAGTAGTTTTGGAGTGGATTCTTTAAGGTTTTTTATGTACAATATCATGTAATCTGCAGACAGGGGCAGTTTGACATTTTTCTCGCCAGTCTGGATGCCTTTTATTTCTTTGTGTTGTCTGATTGCTGTGGCTAGAACCTCCAGAACTATGTTGAATAAAAGTGGGGAGAGTGGGCATCCTTGTCTTGTCCCCAATCTTAAAGGAAGAGCTTTCAGCTTCTCACTCTTAAGTATAATGTTGACTGTGGATTTATCATACATGGCCTTTATTATGTTGAGGTACTTGCCCTCTATACCCATTTTGTTGAGAGTTTTTATCATGAATGGATGTTGAATTTTGTCAAATGCTTTTTCAGCATCTATGGAGATAAGCATATGGTTTTTGTCCTTTTTGTTGATGTGGTGGATGATGTTGATGGGCTTTTGAATGTTGTACCATCCTTGCATCCCTGGGATTCATCCCACTTAATCATGATGAATGATCTTTTTGATGTATTTTTGAATTCTGTTTCCTAATATTTTGTTGAGTATTTTTGTGTCTATGTTTATGTTCATCAAAGATGTTGGTCTGTAATTTTATTTTTTGTGGTTCCTTTGCCTAGTTTTGGTATTAGAGTGGTGTTGACTTCATAGAATGAACTTGGTAGTATTTCCCTCCTCTTCTACTTTTTGGAAAACTTTAAGGAGGATGGGTATTAGGTCTTCACTAAATTTTTGATAAAATTCAGCTGTCAAACCATCTGGTCCAGGAATTTTGTTTTAGGTAGTTTTTTGATTACCAATTCAATTTCTTTGATGGTTATTGGTCTATTCAGAATTCCTGTTTCTTCCTGGGTCAGCCTTGGTAGGTTGTATTTTTCTAGAAAGTTGTCCATTTCTTCTTGGTTATCCATTTTATTACCATATGATTTATCATAGTATTCTCTCATAATTCTTTGTATTTCTGTGGTGTCCGTAGTAATTTTTCCTTTCGCATTTCTGATTCTGTTTATGTGTGTAGACTCTCTTTTTTTCTTGATAAGTCTGGCTAGGGGTTTATCTATTTTGTTTATTTTCTCAACAAACCAGCTTCGGCTTTCATTGATTCTATTTTATTCATCTTTATTTTATTAATTTCTGCTTTAATCTTTATTATGTCCCTCCTTCTACTGACTATGGGCCTCATTTGTTCTTCCTTTTCTAGTTTCCTTAATTGTGAGTTTATACTGTTCATATGGGATTGTTCTTCTTTCCTCAGGTAGGCCTGTACTGCAATACATTTCCCTCTAAGCATGGCCTTCACTGTGTCCCACAGATTTTGCGGTGTTTAATCATTGTTGTCATTTATCTCCATACATTGCTTGATCTCTGTTTTTATTTGGTCATTGATCCATTGATTATTTAGGAGCATGTTATTAAGCCTCCATGTGTTTCTGGGCTTTTTCATTTTCTTTGTGTAATTTATTTCTAGTTTCATACCTTTGTGATCTGAAAAGCTGGTTGGTACGTTTCAATCTTTTTTAATTTACCGAGGCTCTTTTTATAGCCTAGTATATGTTCTATTCTTGAAAATGCTCCATGTGTACTTGAGAAGAATGTGTATCCTGTTGCTTTTGGATGGAGTGTTCTGTAGATGTCCCTTAGGTCCATCTGTTCTAATACTTTGTTCAGTGCCTCTGTGTCCTTGTTTTCTGTCTGGTTGATCTTTGGAGTGTGTGGTGTGTTGAAGTCTCCTAAAATGAATGCATTGCATTCTATTTCCCCCTTTAATTCTGTTAGTATTTGTTTCACATATGTAGGTGCTCCTGTGTTGGGTGCATAGAAATTTATAATGGTTATATCATCTTGTTGGGCTGACCCCTTTATCATTATGTAATGTCCTTCTTTGACTCTTGTTACTTTCTTTGTTTTGAAGTCTAATTTGTGTGATGTAAGTACTGCAACTCCTGCTCTTTTCTCACTATTAGTTGCATGAAATATCTTTTTCCATCCCTTTACTTTCAGTCTGTGTATGTCTTTGGATTTGAAGGGAGTCTCTTGTTGACAGCATATAGATGGGTCTTGTTTTTTTTATCCATTCACTGACTCTGTGTCTTTTGATTGGTGCATTCAAACCATTTACATTTAGGGTGATTATCGATAGGTATGTACTTATTGCCATTGCAGGCTTTAGATTCGTGGTTACTGAAGGTTCAGGGGTAATTCCCTTACTATCCAACAGTCTAATTTAGCTCACTTCGTATGCTATTACAAACACAACCTAAAGTTCTTTTTTTTTCTCTTCCTCCATTCTTTATACGGTAGGTATTAAAGTCTGTACTGTTTGTCTATCCCTTGATTCACTTTGAGGGTAGTTTATTTGATTTTGTATCTGCTTAGTAATTTTTTTTTATTAAGGCATTATTGATATACACTCTTATGAAGGTTTCACATGAAAAAAACAATGTGGTCACTACATTTACCCATATTATCAAGTCCCCACCCATATCCCAATGCAGTCACTGTCCATCAGTGTAGTAAGATGCCACAGATTCACTATTTGCCTTCTCTGTGCTACACTGATTTCCCCGTGATCCCGCACACAATGTGTACCAAACAAAATACCCCCCAATCCCGTTCTCCTACCCTCCCCACCGGCCCTCCCACACCCCTCCCCTTTGGTAACTAGTAGTTTCTTCTTGGATTCTCTGAGTCTGCTGCTCTTTTGTTCCTTAAGTTTTGCTTCGTTGTTATACTCAACAAATGAGGGAAATCATTTGGCACTTTCTTTCTCCCCCTGGATTATTGCACTGAGCATAATATCCTGCAGCTTCATCCATGTTGTTGCAAATGGTAGGATTTGTTTCTTTCTTATGGCTGAATAGTATTCCATTGTGTATATGTACCACATCTTCTTTATCCATTCATCTATTGATGGACACTTAGGTTGCTTCCATATCTTGGATATTGTAAAAAGTGCTGCAGTAAACATACAAGTGCGTATGTCTTTTTGAATCTGAGAAGTTGTAATCTTTGAGTAAATTCCAAGGAGTGGGATTCCCGGGTCAAATGGTATTTCTGTTTTTAGTTTTTTGAGGAACTTCCATATTGCTTTTCACAATGGTTGAACTACCTTACATTCCCACCAGAAGTGTAGGAGGATTCCCCTTTCTTCGCATCCTCACCAGCATTTGTTGTTCTTAGTCTTTTGGATGCTGGCCATCCTTACTGGTGTGAGGTGATATCTCATTGTGGTTTTAATTTGCATTTCCCTGATGGTTAGTGATGTGGAGCATCATTTCATGTGTCTGGTTGGCCATCTGAATTTCTTCTTTGGAGAACTGTCTCTTCATATCATCTGTCCATTTTTTAATTGGATTATTTGCTTTTTGGGTGCTGAGGCATGTAAGTTCTTCACATACTTTGGATGTTAACCTCTTGTCAGATGTGTCATTTACAAATATGTTCTCCCATACTGTAGGATGCCTTTTTGTTCTGTTGATGGTGTGCTTTGCTGTACAGAAACTTTTTAGTTTGATGCAGTCCCATGAGTTCATTTTTGCTTTTGTTTCCCTTGCTCGAGAAGATGCGTTTAAGAAGAAGTTGCTCATGCTTATATTCAGGAGATTTTTGCCTACGTTGTCTTCTAAGAGTTTATGGTTTCATGACATACATTCAGGTCCTTGATCCATTTTGAGTTTACTTTTGTGTATGGGGTTAAACAGTAATCCAGTTTCATTCTTTTCCACGTAGCTGTCCAGTTTTGCCAACACCAGCTGTTGAAGAGGCTGTTATTTCCCCTTTGTATGTCCATGGCTCCTTTATCATATATTAATTGACTGTATATGGTTGGGTTTATATCAGGGCTCTCTAGTCTGTTCCATTGGTCTATGGATCTGTTCTTGTGCCAGTACCAAACTGTCTTGATTACTGTGGCATTGTAGTAGAGCTTGAAGTAGGGGAGCATAATCCCCCCAGCTTTATCTTCCATCCCAGGTTCCTTTGGCCATTCCGGGTCTTTTTTGATTACATATGTATTTTTGAACGATTTTCTCTAATTTGTTGAAGAATGCTGTTGGTATTTTCATAGGAATTGCATTGAATCTGTAGATTGCTTTAGGCAGGAATGCCATTTTGACAATATTAATTCTTCCTAACCATGAGAACAGGATGTGTTTCCATTTATTGGTATCTTCTTTAATTTCTCTCGTGAGTGTCTTGTAGTTTTCAGAGTATAGGTCTTTCTTTCACTTCCATGGTTAGGTTTATTCCTAGGTATTTTATTCTTTTTGATGCAACTCTGAATGGAATTGTTTTCCTGATATCTCTCTCTGTTAGTTCATTGTTAGTGTTTAGGAATGCCACAGATTTCTGCGTATTAATTTTGAATCCCGCAACTTTCCTGAATTCAGATATTAGATCTAGTAGTTTTGGAGTGGAGTCTTCAGGGTTTTTTATGTACAATATCATGTCATCTGCAAACAGGACAGTTTAACTTCTTCCTTGCCAGTCTGCATGCCTTTTATTTCTTTGTGTTGTCTGATTGCTGTGGCTAGGACCTCCAGAACTATTTTGAATAAAAGTGGGAAGAGTGGGCATCCTTGCCTTGTTTCTGATCTGTGGAGAGCCATGAGAGCATAAGCACAACCATCTTAAGTTCAGCAGGCATTCTAGATGTGGGGAGCCGTGTTTGGTTACTGCTTGCCATAAGTGAAGCCATGTTGTGAACTTCCTGCATATTGTAGAGAGAACTTGTTTATCCTGCAACTTTTGTCCTTGAACAAGTTGTTTTGAGACATGAATGTCTGGGAACAGAGTAACCGTTCCTTGGTCCTGGGAACGGGGAACTTGATTAAGAAAACAACTCTCTGTATGATAAGGTAGTGTCTTTGTTGTAATGCCAAAATACTTTGGATAGTTTCATAACAAGACTGCATATATACCGAAGAGAAATAAAGCGTTTTGGTTTTCTGCACTGACAGACTGCCCTCCTGTGATCTTTGTATATACAAACCCTAGCCCCCCCATTCAGGCACTATTCGACTCCTGCTGGCAGGCTCTGGCAGAAAGTGGCACCCGAACAGGGACCTGAATACAGGGGACAATGGCGATGGGCCACTGCAGGAAAAGGACACGTCCGCTTAGAGGCCACAGCAAGCCGGGGGTGGAGCAGTGAAGCACAGGATCGGTAAGAAGAGCATCAGACACAGTGAGTACTCATGGGGAATGGAAGTAGCAGGATGCTCTTTGTAAATATGCTTAAGAATATTCTCCAGGCCCTTGGAGCAAAGGTAGGGCAGCAAGAGTTAACCCAGTTTTTAGAATTTGTAGAGAAAGTTTGCCCTTGGTTCCCGGAAGAAGGGACCATAGACCTTCAAGTATGGGCCCATGTAGGAGAAAAATTACAGGAGCATTATGATGTTCATGGACCAGAAAAGGTCCCAGCAGATGCTTTTGGACTATGGACCTTACTTAGAGATAGCCTCGATCCTAGGCATGAGAGATACAGATTAGACATAAAAACCACCAAGAGAGAGGACGCGGAGCTTTCTGCCCTGCCTGAACCTATTTGTGCAGAAGTGGTAGAGGATGCTGAATGGGACAGTGAGCAAGAGACTTTGATTGATTCAGAAGACCCTCCTAGCCACGAACCTCCTTCTCCTCCTTTGCCTGAAGTTTGCCTGTGTAAAGCATTTAGCAAACTTATGTGCAAACCCATGAGAAATCCATCTTCTGTAGTTGCTGGGCTAGACCCGAAAAAGGGACCTGGCGCCTCGCCAGTCCTGCCCTTGCCCAATATGACACCTCCCGAACAAAGGCAGGGGAAGCCAGTTAAGCCAGAGCCTGTGTTGAGCCATGAGCTCACCCCACTTCAAAAGGCTTTAAAGAAAGCTGATGAAAGAGGGGAGGACACTGACGGGTTTACCTTCTTCCCCGTTTTGATAATCCAAATCAGCCAGCGGGAGCCAGGCACAGATTCCATGTCCCGGTACCTTTCAAGCAGTTAAAAGAACTTAAAACTGCTTGTGTCTCCTATGGGGCGACAGCCCCTTTTACACAAGCTCTGCTTGAGGCATTGTCTGCTGATGCTCTTCCACCCTCAGATTGGAAGAATATTGCTAAAGCATGCTTGTCAAGTGGTGATTACCTGTTGTGGAAGTCTGAATTTGCAGACCAGTGTCTAAGAACTGCAGACATTAATAGAGCACAAAATATCCCTGTGAATTTTGACATGCTTGCAGGAGAGGGCCCGTTTAGTGATGTTCACGCACAGCTTCAGATGGAGCCAGGTGCCTATGCTCAAATAAATACAGCCGCTAAATGAGCTTGGATGAAACTGCCTATGGGTGGGCCTCGCTCTGAAGATCTTTCAAAAATAAGGCAATGCCCCGATGAACTTTTCCAAGATTTTCTCTCCACACTGATCTTAAAGGAAAAGCTTTCAGTTTCTCACTCTTAAGTATAATGTTGGCTGTGGGTTTGTCATACACGCCTTTAATATGTTGAGGTACTTGCCCTCTGTATCCATTTTGTTGAGAGTTTTTTTCATGAATGGATGTTGAATTTTGTCAAATGCTTTTTCAGATGATCATGTGGTTTTTGTCCTTTTTGTTGATGTGGTGGATGATGTTGATGGATTTTTGAATGTTGTATCATCTTTGCATCCTTGGAATAAATCTACTTGATCATGATGGATGTGCTTTTTGATGTATTTTTGAATTTGGTTTGCTAATATTTTGTTAAGTATTTTTGCATCTATGTTCATCAGGGTTATTGGTCTGTAATTTTCTTTTTTTGTGGTGTCTTTGCCTTGTTTTGGTATATAGAGTGATGCTTGCCTCATAGAATGAGTTTAGAAGTGTTCCGTCTTTTTCCACTCTTTGGAAAATTTTAAGGAGGATGGGTGTTAGGTCTTCACATGTTTGATAAAATTAATCGGTGAAGCCATCTAGTCCAGGAGTTTTGCTCTTAGGTAGGTTTTTGATTACCAGTTCAATTTCATTGCTGGTAATTGGTCTGTTCAGATTTTCTGTTTCTTTCTGGGTCAGATTTGGAAGGTTGTTATTTTTCTAGAAAATTGTCCATTTCCTCTATGTTATCCAGTTTGTTGCCCTATAATTTTTCATAGTATTCTCTCGTAATTCTTTGTATTTCTGTGCTGTCCTTAGTGAGTTTTCCTTTCTCAATTCTGATTCTGTTTATGTGAGTAGACTCTCTTTTTTCCTTTATAAGTCTGGCTACGGGTTTATCTATTTTGTTTATTTTCTCGAAGAACCAGCTCCTGCTTTCATTGATTCTTTCTATTGTTTTATTCTTAATTTTATTTATTTCTGCTCTAATATTTATTATGTCCCTCCTTCTACTGACTTTGGGCCTCATTTGTTCTTCTTTTTCTAGTTTCATTAATTGTGAGTTTAGATTGCTCATATGGGATTGTTCTTCTTTCCTGAGGTAGGACTTTATTGCAATATACTTTCCTCTTAACACGGCCTACTCTGCATCCCACAGATTTTGTGGTATTGAATTAGTGTTGTCATTTGTCTCTGTATATTGCTTGATCTCTGTTTTTATTTGGTTATTGATCCATTTGTTATTTAGGAGCATGTTGTGAAGCCTCCATGTGTTTGTGGGATTTTTCATTTTCTTTGCGTAATTTATTTCTAGTTTCATACCTTTGTGATCTGAGAAACTGGTTGGTACAATTTCAATCTTTTTGAATTTATTGAGGCTCTTTTTGTGGCCTAGTATATGCTCTATTCTTGAAAATGTTCCATGTGCACTTGAGAAGAATGTGTATTCTGCTTTTGGGTGTAGAGTTTTGTAGATGTCTGTTAGGTCCATCTGTTCTGTTGTGTTGTTCAGTGCCTCTGTCTCCTTACTTATTTTCTGTCTGGTTGATCTGTCCTTCAGAGTGAATGGAGTGTTGAAGTCTGCTAGAATGAATGCATTGCATTCTATTTCTCCTTTTACTTCTGTGTTTATAATGGTTATATCTTCTTGTTGGATTGACCCTTTTATCATTATGTAATGTCCTTCTTTGTCTCTTGTGACTTTCTTTGTTTTGAAGTCCATTTTCTGGTACAAGTACTGCAACTCCTCCTTTTTTCTCCCTATTAGTTGCATGAAGTATCTTCTTCCATCCCTTCACTTTTAGTCAGTGTATTATGTCTTTGGGTTTAACATGAGTCTGTTGTAGGCAGCATATGGATGGGTCTTGTTTTTTTATCCATTCAGTGACTCTGTGTCTTTTGATTGGTGCATTCAGTCCATTTACATTTAGGGTGATTATCGATAGGTATGTACTTATTGCCATTGCAGGCTTTATATTCGTGGTTACCAAAGGTTCAAGGGTAACTTCTTTACTATCTAACAGTCTAACTCACTTAATATGCTATTACAAACACAATCTAAAGGTTCTTTTTTTTTCTTCCTCCTCCATTCTTTATGTATTAAGTTTCATATTCTGTACTCTTTGTCTATCCCTTGATTGACTTTGGAGATAGTTATTTTAATTTTTGCATTTGCTTAGTGATTAGCTCTTTTGCTTTCTTTACTGTGGTTTTATTACCTACAGTGACCACTATTAAACCTTAGGAACACTTCCATCTATAGCAGTCCCTCCAAAATACACTGTAGTGATGGTTTGTGGGAGGTAAATTCTCTCAGCTTTTTCTTATCTGGAAATTGTTTAATCCCTCCTTCAAATTTAAATGATAATCTTGATGGATAAAGTATTCTTGGTTCAAGGCCCTTCTGCTTCACTGTATTAAATACATCATGCCACTCCCTTATGGCCTGTAAGGTTTCTGTTGAGAAGTCTGATGATAGCCTGATGCGCTTTCCTTGTATGTGATCTCATTTCTCTCTGACTACTTTTAATAGTCTGTCTTTATTCTTGATCTTTGCCATTTTAATTACTATATGTCTTGGTGTTTTCTTCCTTGGGTCCCTTGTGTTGGGAGATCTGTGCATCTCCATAGCCTGAGAGACTATCTCCTTCCCCAGATTGGGGAACTTTTCATCAATTACCTCCTCAAAGACACTTTTTATCGCTTTTTCTCTCTCTTCTTCTTCTGGTACCCCTATAATGCGAATATTGTTCCGTTTGGATTGGTCCCACAGGTCTCCCAATATTCTTTCATTCTTAGAGATCCTTTTTTCTCTCTGTGCCTCTACTTCTTTGTATTCCTCTTCTCTAGTTTCTATTTCATTTAGGGTCTTCTCCACCATACCCAATCTGGTTTTAATACTGTCCATTGTGTTCTTCAACAATTGGATCTCTGACCGGAATTCATTCTTGAGTTCTTGAATATCTTTCCATACCTCCATGAGCATATTAATGATTTTTATTTTGAACTCCCTTTGAGGAAGAGTCATGAGGTGGATGTCATTTTAATCTTTATCAGGTGTGGTATTGATACTTTTACTCTGAACCAGGTTCCTTTGGTGTTTCATATTTGTATGTGGCGCCCTCTAGTGCTCAGAAGCTGTACTCCCTGGAGCTGTTCATCCCCTGAAGCAATGTCAGGGGTGGCAGGCGAGTGGTATTAGTGCCTGGGGGGAGGAAAGAGCTGTTCGCTGCTACCCGGCTGCTGTGCCTGTCTCCACTGCCTGAACCAGTGGGCTGAGCACACAGGTAAAACCTCTATGCTTTGCATTTGTATTTGCTGTAGACAGATCTTCCCTCTGGCTGGCCTAACGCCAGGGTAGGGTTTGCTGGTTTGCGAGCCAGGTGGGGTGGTCGGGAGAATGGCTCAGTAGGCTGCATACCACAGAGGGATTCTTGGAGCTGTGTTGCCAGCCAGGGGGCTGGAGCACCCGAAGATCATCTAAGGAGGAAGATTTTTTTTTCCTCCTTAAATATGAGAGTCTATGTGGCAAAGCTCCCAACCTGCTGGGCAGAGTGCACCTGGACAATTTTGTCTACCTGTCATCTCTCCTGAGCAGTAAGCTCTGTGCAATCCTTGCCCCTTAAGCAGCCCTTTTGCTAAGGGCTTGTTAGGAAGTCTCTCAGACTGCCCACCTTTCTTTTGTCACAGAGCAGCTTGATACGGATCCCTGCTTTCCACCAGCGGCTGGAATCTCAGTCTCCCTAGGAATTTTGCCTGTCTTAGCTTTCCAACCCCATAATCACGAGAGTATCATGCAAGCATCATGAATTGTAGGTTTGTGCTCCCAGAGCAGATCTCTGGAGTTAGGTATCCAGCAGTCCCAGGCCTCCACTCCCTCCTTGCTCAGTTTCTTTTCCTCCCGCCATTGAGCTGGGCTCGTGGAAGGGCTTGGGTCTCACTGGACCACAGCTTTGGTACGTTACCCTGTTCTTTCAGGTCTGCTTTTTTCTGCAGGTGTATGCAGTCTGGCACAGTCCTCTTTCCTCTTGCTGTCTCAGGATTAGTTGTATGAATTATATTTTCGTATTATATGTGGTTTTAGGATTAAGCCTGCGTCTCACCACTCACGCCGCCATCTTTCCTGCTTAGTAGTTGATTGTTCCACTTTGCTGTGGTTTTATTTCCCCTGGTGACATCTATTTAGGCTTAGGAATACTTCCATCTGTAGGAGTCCCTCAAAAATGCACTGTAGAGGTGGTTTGTAGGATGTAAATTCTCTCAGCTTTTGCTTATCTGAAAATTGTTTAATCCCTCCTTCAAATTTAAATGATAACCTTGCTGGGTAGAGTATTCTTGGTTTGAGGCCTTTCTGCTTCATTGCATTAAATATATCATGTCACTCCCTTTTGGCCTCTAAGGTTTCTTTTGAGAAATCTGAAGATAGCCCGTTGGGTTTTCCTTTGTATGTGATCTTTTCTCTCTCTACCTGCTTTTAAAAGTCTGTCTTTATACTTGATCTTTGCCATTTTAATTATTATATGTCTTGATTTTGTCTTTATTGGCTGCTTGTGTTGGGAGATCTGTGCACCTCCATGGCTTGAGAGACTATCTCCTTCCCCAGATTGGGTATGTTTTCAGCAATTACCTCCTCAATGACACTTTCTATCCCTTTTTCTGTCTCTTCTACTGGTACCCCTATAATGTGGATATTGTTCTGTTTAGATTGGTCACACAGTTCTCTCGATATTCTTTCATTCTTAGAGATCCTTTTTTCTTTCTGTGCCTCAGCTTCTTTGAATTCCTCTTCTCTAATTTCTATTCCATTTACCGTTTCTTCTAGTACGTCTAATCTGTTTTTAAATCCCTCCATTGTATGTTTCATTTCAGATATGGAATTTCTTAATGACTGAATCTCCGTCTTAAATTCATCCCTTAGTTCTTGAATATTTTTTTGCACCTCCATGAGCATGTTTATGATTTTTATTTTAAACTCTCTTTCAGGAAGATTGGTGAGTTCAGTTTCGTTTGGCCTTTTTTCTGGAGTTTGTGAGATTTTGGTCTGACAGGTTCCTTTGACGTTTCGTAATTCTGTGTGCTGCCCTCTAGTGCCCAGTAGCTCTCATCTCTGGAGCTGCTCAGCCCCTAAAGTGAGGTTGGGTGTCATAGGGGAGTGACACTGGTGCCTGTGGGGAGGAAAGAGCTGTTTCCTGATTCCTAGCTGCAGTGCCTGTCTCCAGGATCAGAGCCAGTGGGCCAAGCACTAAGGTGTAAGCCTCTGTGCTTGGCGTCTCTAGCTGTTGTAGGTGTGGCCTCCCTCTTGCTGGCCTGACGCCAGCGCAGTGACTGGTGGTTTGCGAGCAGGTGCCGGCAGCCAGGAGGAAGGTACGGCAGGCTGCATGTCACAGTGGGGGGCCTCGGACCTAAGTAGGTAGCCAGGGGGATGGATCGCCTGAAGCTCCTCAAAGTTCCCAATCTGCTCGGCAGAGTGCGCCCAGACAACCTTGTCCCCTATCCCTTCTCCCCCTTAGCAAGCTCCATGCAAACCCTGCCCTTTAGCAGCCTTCTTGCTCCTAGGAAACCTGTCAGATTGCCTGCCTTTCCTTTGTCCCAGAGCGGCCGGATGTTGATCCCCGTCCTCCACAAATGGCCGAAATCTCGGTCTCTCAGGCACTCCGCCTGTACCAGTTCCCCAATCCCACCAACCTCCAGGTTTGTGCTCCAAAGCAGACCTCCAGGGCTGGGTGTTCAGCAGTCAGGCTTCCACCCCCACCCCACTCCATTTCTCTTCCTCTGGCTGGTGAGCTGAGATGGGCGAAAGGCTTGGCTCCTTCCGGATCAAGGCTTTCATACGTTACCCTGTTTTATGAGGTATGTTCTGTTTGTGAGGTCTGTATGCAGTCTGGTGCAGCCTTCTTTCCTGTTGCTGTTTTAGGGCTAGTTGTATTAACTATATTTTTCCACTATATATGGTTTTGGGAGGAATTCTCTGTCTCACCTCTCAGGCCACCATCTTGAATCACCTGGAATTACTTTAACTCTCTTATTGTTGCGTTTTAAGAGTTCTTTGTAAACTTTGAATACCAGTCCTTTATCAGATGTGTCTTGTGCAAATATTTTCTCCCAGGCTGTTGTTTTCTTGTTCTCTTGACATTGTCTTTTTCAGAGAAGAAATTTTTAATTTTAATGAAGTCCAGTTCATCAGGTATTTCTTCCCTGGATCGTTCCTTTGTTTTTATGTCTAAAAAGTCATCCCAAACCAAGGTCATCTAGGTTTTCTCCTATGTTATCTTCCTGGAGTTTTATAGTTTTACATTTTACACTTAGCTTTGTGATCCATTTTGAGTTACTTTTTTGTGAAGGTTGTAAGGTCTGTGTCAAGGTCCATTTTTTTTTGCACAATCATGTCTAGTTTTTCCAGCACCATTTGTAGAAACCTCATCTTCATTTTTAAACTTATTTCTCCTGGGTTCCCTATGGCAGGAGATAGCACCATATTCACCAGGAGAGAAAGTCACAAGTTGTCTTCAGTGCTATCTTTTTTCTACATGTGATGGACCACCAAGCTTTTAAATTCCACCCTATAAATACTCTAAAGTCATTACTTCATACTCACTGCAACTCTGTTATTTCAGGTCGCTGCTTATTTCTCATTTGGGATCCTGTGGTAAACTGGCTGAGTCCCATCTTGCTCTCAGTTCACCTTTCCTACTCCCACCACAGTGATCTTGTTGAAAGGCAAATCTGATCATCTCTATCCTGCTTATAACTCCCCAGAAGGTCTCTATTTCATTTAAGATAATATCAAAATCCCTTTTCCTGGCTTAAAAGGTTTATCCTGATTTAGTTCCAGCCACCGTTGATCCCCCTCTTCCCCCCTTCACAGTAAGCACTTGGGAACCAATCCCTTGAGATTGCAGGAATGTGCTCTGATCACCCTTCCTCAGACTTTTGCTTCCTGCCGCTCCTTGTTCTGAAACACTCTGGTCATCCACTTCTCTTACAGGTTCTTGAAGACATGCTGGAGGTCAGAATTCCAATCAGGTCTCACTAGGCCAAAATGAAAGTATCTGAAGGGATGTGTCCTACTGGAGGCTCTCGGGGAGAACCCATTTCCTTACCTTTTCCAGCTTCTCTTTAAGTTGGGTTACATGTCCCTCTCTTGTCGTTCTGTAATGTCCTGTGTTTCCCTCTTGCATGGCACTGATGATTTACTATTGTGATGATCTCTTTTAAAAGCAATAATGATACATAAGTTCATTGATATTGGCCTTACTGTGATATATTAAAGACAAACTAAAAAGAAAAAGTAATATAAAAGACTTCCGGGAGATGGCGGTGTGAGTAGGGCGGTGAAAATCTCCTCCCAAAACCAAATATATTTATGAAAATACAGCAAATACTACTATTCCTAAAAGAGAGACAAGAAGATACAGGATGACACCCAGCGTGCAGCTACACCTGAGAGGACTCAGCACCCCACGAAGTGGGTAAGATAAAGAGCTGCAATCCAGCGGGACACGAGCACTCCCCCACCCCAGCGCACCGGAAGGAGGAGAGGATTCAGAAGGAGAGAGGGAGTGGAAGTACACCCCGTGAAATAACCAGCCCAGGTGATCTGCACGGGGAGTGCTGACACACATTGCGCGGTGTAGCGGAGATTGGAGAGACAGAGGTGCAGGATCCAAGACGGCAGGTCCACTCAGCCGGTTCCCCGGGACAAAAGAAAAGCGTGCGCTTTTTTAGGGGTCTTAAAGAGATAGGGGCCCAACGGAGGAGCAGGATCATCCCAGCGCACTCAGCCAAGCAGGACGGGAGTCCTGGGGAATTTCGGACACCTTGGACTGCAGCTGGGTAAAGCAGTCGCACCAAGACTTCCCACAGAAATCAGCAGCCTCCCATTTGTTCCCTCCCTGGCCAGAGTCACAAAGGGCCCGGTGGAGCGGTGTCACCTGGCTGAAGGGCTGCGGCTGCGGAATAGTGGAGCAGCAGTGCCACCGACAGGATCCTCACAGAAACTACACCCGGTGGGTGTTTTTTTTTTCCTCTATTTTCCCTTTCTTCTTTTTTCTTTTTCTGACCACTTCTATCGCCATGAAAAGACAGAAGAATATGGTACAAACAAAGCTTACCCAGACAACCCCAGACCAGACAACCCCAGAGAGGGAGACTGATGGGATGGACATGCACAATCTTCCTGAAAAAGAATTCAGAATAAAACACATAACCATACTGATGGATCTACAGAGAAATATGCAAGAGCTAAGGGAGGAAGTGAGGGAAGTGAGGAAAGACAATGAAGAGATGAGACAAATGATCGACAGGCTTAGCAGCACACTGGACAAGATACAAAAGACTGTTAATGGAATAGGAATCAGAGAACAGGAATACAGAGAAGCTGACGCAGAGAGACATAAAAGGATCTCTAGGAATGAAAGAATTTTAAGAGAACTGTGTGACCAATCCAAACGGAACAATATTCGCATTATAGGAGTGGCAGAGGAAGAAGAGAGAGAAAAAGCGATAAAAAGTGTCTTTGAAGAAATAACTGCTGAAAGCTTCCCCAAGCTGGGGAAGGAAATAGTCACTCCAACCATTGAAGCCTACACATCTCCCAGCACAAGGGACCCAAGGAAGACAACACCAAGACACATAATAATTAAAATGGCAAAGATCAAAGATAAGGACAGAGTATTAAAGGCAGCTAGAGAGAGAAAAAAATCACCTACAAAAGGAAATTCATCAGACTATCATCAGACTTCTCAACAGAAGCTTTACAGGCCAGAAGAGAATGGCATGATATATTTAACATAATGAAACAGAAGGGCCTTGAACCAAGAATACTGTATCCAGCATGATTCTCATTTAAATTTGAAGGAGGAATTAAACAATTTCCAGACAAGCAAAGCTGAGAGAATTTGCCTCCCATAAACCACCTCTACAGGATATCTTAAAGGGACTGCTCTAGATGGAAGGACTCCTAAGGCTAAAAAGATGTCACCAGGGAAAATAAAATCATACCAAAGAAAGCAGACCATGCAAATACTAACGAAAGGCAAAGATTAAAACACCTAGTATATAAAGAATGGAGGAGGAAAAATAAGAAGAGAGAGAAATAAAGAATCATCAGATTGTGTTTACAGTAACTTAACAAGGAAGTTAAGTTAGACTGTTAGATAGTAGAGAAGCCACCCTTGAACCTTTGGTAACCACGAATCTAAAGCCAGCAATGGCAATAAGTACATATCTATCAATAATCACACTAAATGTAAATGGACTTAATGCACCAATCAAAAGACACAGAGTAACAGAATAGATGATAAAAAAGCAAGACCCATCTATATGCTTCTTACTGGAGACTCACCTCCAACCCAAAGATATACACGGACTAAAGGTGAAAGATGGAAAAAGATATTTCATGCAAACAACAAGGAGAAAAAAGCAGGTGTTGCAGTACTTGTATCAGACAAAATAGACTTCAAAACGAAGAAAGTAGCAAGAGATAAAGAAGGACATTACATAATGATAAAGGGGTCAGTCCAACAAGAGGATATAACCATTTTAAATATATATGCACCCAACACAGGAGCACCAGCATATGTGAAACAAATACTAACAGAATTAAAGGAGGAAATAGAAAGCAATGCAGTCATTTTAGGAGACTTCAACACACCACCCACTCCAAAGGACAGATCAACCAGACAGAAAGTAAGTAAGACACAGAGGCACTGAACAACACACTAGAACAGATGGACCTAACAGACATCTACAGAACTCTACACCCTAAAGCAGCAGGATACACATTCTTCTCAAGTGAACATGGAACATTTTCCAGAATAGACCACAGACTAGGCCACAAAAAGAACCTCAGTAAATTCAAAAATTTGAAATTCTACCAACCAACTTCTCAGATCACAAAGCTATAAAACTAGAAGTAAATTTTAGAAAGAAAAAAAAAGGCTCACAAATACATGGAGACTTAACAACATTCTCCTAAATAATCAATGGGTTAACGACCAAATCAAAACAGAAATCAAAGAATATATGGAGACTAATGACAACAACAACACAAAGCCACAACTTCTGTGGGATGCAGCAAAGGCAGTTCTAAGAGGAAAATTTATTATAATCCAGGCCTATTTAAAGAAGGAAGAACAATTCCAAACGAATAGTCTAAAGACACAATTACTGAAATTGGAAAAAGAAGAACAAATGAGGCCCAAAGTCACCAGAAGGAGGGACATAATAAAGATTAGAGAGGAGATAAATAAAATTGAGAAGAATAAAACAATAGAAAAAATCAATGAAACCAAGAGCTGGTTCTTTGAAAAAAATAAACAAAATCGATAAACCCCTAGCCCAGACTCATTAAGGGAAAAAGAGAATCTACACACATAAACAGAATCAGAAATGAGAAAGGAAAAATAACGACGGACCCCATAGAAATACAAAGAATTATAAGAGAATATTATGAGACTCCATATGCTAACAAGCTGGAAAACCTAGAAGAAATGGACAACTTCTTAGAAAAATACAACCTTCCAAGAATGACCAAGCAAGAAACAGAAAAACTAAACAGACCAATCACCAGCAACGAAATTGAATCGGTAATCAAAAAACTACCCAAGAACAAAACCCCCGGACCAGATGGATTCACCTCTGAATTCTACCAGACGTATAGAGAAGAAATAACACCCATTCTCCTTAAAGTTTTCCAAAAAATAGAAGAGGAGGGAATACTTCCAAACTCATTCTATGAAGCCAGCATCACTCTAACACCAAACGCGGGCAAAGACCTCACCAAAAAAAGAAAATTACAAACCAATATCCTTGATGAACAGAGATGCAAAAATACTCCACAAAATATTAGCAAACCGAATTCAAAAATACATCAAGAAGATCATACACCATGATCAAGTGGGATTCATCCCAGGGATGCAAGGATGGTACAACATTCGAAAACCCATCAACATCATCCACCACATCAACAAAAAGAAGAATAAAAACCACATGATCATCTCCATAGATGCTGAAAAAGCATTTGACAAAATTCAGCATCCATTCATGATTAAAACTCTCAACAAAATGGGTATAGAAGGCAAGTATCACAACATCATAAAGGCCATATATGACAAACCCACAGCTAACATCATACTTAACAGTGAGAAGCTGCACGCTGTTCATCTAAGATTGGAAACAAGACAGGGAACTCCATTCTCTCCACTGTTATTCAACATAGTACTGGAGGTCCTAGCCATGGCAATCAGACAAAACAAAGAAATACAAGGCATCCAGATTGGTAAAGAAGAAGTCAAATTGTCACTATTTGCAGATGACATGATACTGTACATAAAAAACCCTAAGGATTCCATTCCAAAACTACTAGAACTAATATCTGAATTCAGCAAAGCTGCAGGATACAAAATTAACACACAGAAATCTGTTGCTTTCCTATACACTAACGATGAACTAACAGAAAGAGAAATCAGGAAAACAATTCCATTCACAATTGCATCCAAAAGAATAAAATACCTAGGAATAAACCTAATGAAGGAAGTGAAAGACGTCTACCCTGAAAACTACAAAACACTTTTAAGAGAAATTAAAGAGGACACTAACAAATGGAAATTCATCCCATGCTCTTGGTTTGGAAGAATAAATATTGTCAAAATGGCTATACTACCTAAAGCAATCTACAGATTCAACACAATGTCTATCAAAATACCAACAACTTTCTTCAATCAACTGGAACAAATAATTCTAAAATTCATATTGAACCACAAAAGACCCCGAATAGCCAAAGTAATCCTGAGAGAGAGGAATAAAACAGGGGGAATTACGCTCCCTGACTTCAAGGTCAGTACTGCAAAGCCACAGTAATCAAGACAATTTAGTATTGGCACAAAAACCGACCCACAGACCAGTGGAACGGAATAGAAAATCCAAACATTAACCCTAACATATACAGTCAATTAATATTTGATAAAGGAGCCTTGGATATACAATGGGTAGATGACAGCCTCTTCAGCAGCTGGTGTTGGAAAAACTGGACAGCTACATGTAAGAGAATGAAACTGGACTACTGTCTAGCCCCATACAAAAAGGTAAACTCAAGGTGGATCAAAGACCTGAATGTAAGTCATGAAACCATAAAACTCTTGTGAAAAAACATAGGCAAAAATCTCTTGGACATATACGTGAGCGACTTCTTCATGAACATATCTCCCTGGGCAAGGGAAACAAAATCAAAAATGAACAAGTGGGACTATATCAAGCTGAAAAGCTTCTGTGCAGCAAAGGACACCATCAGTAGAACAAAAAGACATCCTACAGTATGGGAGAATATACTCATAAATGACATATCCGATAAGGGGTTGATATCCAAAATATATAAAGAAGTCATGCACCTCAACAAACAAAAAGCAAATAATCCAATTAAGAAATGGGCAGAGGATATGAATAGACACTTCTCCAAAGAAGAAATTCAGATGGCCAACAGGCACATGAAAAGATGCTCTACATCGCTAATCATCAGAGAAATGCAAATTAAAACCACAATGAGATATCACCTCACACCAGTGAGGATGGCCACCATCCAAAACAGAAAGAACAACAAATGTTGGCAAGGATGTGGAGAACAGGGAACCCTCCTATACTGCTGCTCGGAATGCAAATTAGTTCAACCATTGTGGAACGCAGTATGGAGGTTCCTCAAAAAACTGAAAATAGAAATACTATTTGACCCAGGAATTCCACTCCTAGGAATTTACCCTAAGAATGCAGCAGCCCAGTTTGAAAAAGACATATGCACCCCTATGTTTACCGCAGCACTATTTACAATAGCCAAGAAATGGAAGCAACCTAAGTGTCCATCAGTAGATGAATGGATAAAGAAGGTGTGGTACATATACACAATGGAATATTATTCCGCCATAAGAAGAAAACAAATCCTACCATTTGCAACAACCTGGATGGAGCTAGAGGGTATTATGCTTAGTGAAATAAGCCAAGCAGAAACAGACAAATATCAAATGATCTCACTCATATGTGGTGTATAAGAGCAAAGAAAAAAACTGAAGGAACAGACAGTAGCAAACTTACAGATCCCAAGAACGGACTAATAGTTACCAAAGGGTAAGGAAATGAGGAGGATGGGTGGGAAGGGAGGGACAAGGGGGAAAAAGGGGCATTAGGATTAGCAGACGTGATGTTGTGGGGGGTGTGGGGAGGGCTGTACAACTCAGAGAAGACAAGTAATGATTCTGTAGCATCTCACTACGCTGATGGACAGTGACTGTAATGGGGTTGGTGGGGGGGACCTGATGAAGTGAGTAGTTTAATAACCATAATATTGCACATGTAATTGTAGATTAATGATAATAAAATAAATTATATTAAATAAAGAAGAACAAGAAGTCTAGGGACAATCCTAACTGAAGTAGAAATCTGGGGAGGGTCCAGAAGAGTTAATAATGAGCCTATTTAAACAGAAATTCCCAACACTGTTCTTAGGAAAATATCTAAATGGATAGATACCTATTTTTTAAGTATAAGATGTGTAAACAAGAAACAAATAAGCATATAAACAATTATGAAAAAAGATTGTTATCTCAAAATAAATATTGTTACAAATGTGTAAAAAAAAACAAAATAAACAAAATAAATTATAAAAAAAAAAGAAAAGGTAATATAAAGGCACCTGTGTACTCAGCACTGAGATTAAATTTTTGTTGGTAATTGTGGGAAACGAGTTCACTGGTCCAAACTTAGTCAAAGAGAACAGCAGAGCGAGCCTGTAATGAGAGTGTTGTAAGATTGGGTGTCTGGTGAGCAGGCACACTCAGGGCAGTTACAACAGCAGTTTAGTCCTTAGCACTCGAGGCTCTCCCCTGGTTCCTCATTGGCTGAATACTACAGGGTTCACATTCTTTTCCCAGACATTGCCTAAGCAAGTTATATCTGTATTAGACATATTTTACATTTGTCTTAATTTTATTAGCTGGTTTAAAATTTTTTCTGCATGTTTTTTGGAAGTGATGCATAGCCCTCTCTTTGTTATCTTTATCTCTCTCCCCCTCCCAGCCAGAGTGACTCCCTGGTACATGTTCTGACTTGTAGGCTTCCTGTCAGTACCCTTTTGTTTAAACATTAATGCCTCTGGGAATAAATCACAGTTTTATGCCATTTCTAACAGTAATTTGCCATATTGTTTCAGATTTTTCTTTTCTCTTATGAAATAAAAGGTTATGACATAACTAAAGCTCCACCCCTCCCAAACGTTTCTCCATCTTTCCTGCCTTAACATAAACACTAACCTGGAGCTGGCCAGGAAATCTTTTTACTCATCAGTCTCTGTCACTGAACAGTTGGCGGCACAAGGACAGGGAGAGAAGATGTGTATTGTTTTGCTGTGATTCTCTTACCATTGCTTAGCACAGGGTTGTGTCAAGAAAAGCTCATTAAGCAACCAGATGGGTAAAGCTAGCCTTAGCTTGCTTGCTTCTACCTCATCACCTTGCAAAGCAGTTCTTTCCAGTGTTTAACAGCTCTGCCTGTCCTTCTTACTTTAATGGGAATTCGCTCTTTTTCCAAAAAGGGCTGAGATTATGATGGTGGCAAAAAGAAACAAAGGACAGAGCATGAATTTTGGAATCAAATTTACTGGGTATGTGCCTTTCCGCAATTACTTAATCTCTCTGGAAGTTTAACTTCCTCTTTTGTAAAAATGAGGCCAGTAATACTCATTTAGCAAGGGTTTTGTGAGGATTAAATAAAATACCAAATGTGAATGTTCTCTTTGTGGTGGAATATCTGCTCAATAAATGTTACTGTTCCCGTAAAAATAATTAGTATTTTATCTTCTTGTACTTCTTTTTCAGATTTTTCCCCTTGTGGGCTTTTTCTTTTCTTTTCCCATTTCCATACTCATTTGCACCACATTCCTTCTCTCATCCCATTTCCCTGGCCTGGAAGGGAGCTCCATATGCACTGCCTATTCATAGCCCACATATCCTTCAGGGTTCAATCCTGGATAGTCCCACCTTGTCCTCTTTTCTTCATTACATGTAGATCATAGATCATTTCATATCTGTGGTATTCTCTCTAATAGAGCATTTATGTTGGAGTGGTCTTTCCCATTCTATTTGTTCATTGAAGGCCAGGACTGTGTCTTACAGTTCCCTATTATTTTCCATACTTCTCAGTACTTGCATGGGGGGTAGTATAACATGGAGTCAGAGTGCCAGAGTTCATACCCTTGTTCTGCTGCTTGCTAAATGTGTGATCTTGGTGAAGTAATTTAACTTTCCTACCTTGGTTTCCTTAGATATAAACTGGGAATAATAATAATACCTGCCTTATGGTATTGTTCTGAGAATGAATAAAATATATCTGTAAAGCATCTTTTGCTGTGCTTCCCCCTAAGTGCTCAATAAATGCTGGCTGTCATGATTATTGCCCTTTAAGTAATACAATGTTATATGTCAGTTATATCTCAGTAAAGAACATAATGTGGATTACTAATATTAGTGCTATGTATTAGTATCCTGTTGCTACTGTAAGAGATCACCACAAACTTCTGGCTTAAAACAATAATTGTTTTATAATCCTAGAGATCTAACGTCCAAATTGGGTTTTCCTGGGCTAAAATGAAGGGGACTGCAGGACTGTCCTTGTGGATGCTCTAGGGGAGAATCTGTTTTCTTGTCTTTTACAGCTTTGACAGCTCACATTCTTTGGTGAATGGCCCTGTATCACACCACTCCCTGCTCTTGTTGTCCCATCTCCTCTGCCTCTGACTCTCCCTCCTCCCTAATTTCATTTATAAGGACCCTTGTGATTACCTTGGGCCAACTCAGAGAATTCATGATAATCTCTCCAACCCAATAATCTTAACTTAATCACATCTGCAAAGTCTTTTTGCCATGTAAGATAATATGTTCAAAGGTTCTGGGAATTAGGATGTAGACATCTTTGGGGGGCATTTATTCTGCCTACCATACCAACATGGTATAACTCATTCATTCAACAAACATGTATTCATTACCTGCTCTATGCCTGGCCTTGTTTTAGTCCCTGGAGTCAAAAACACAAATAAAAATAATAGGTACCCCTCACATGGCTTTTAGTCTAGTGGAGAAACTTTGCTGGCATAGTTCTATCTTATGATGGTATTTCCCAAAATGTGGAGAGGAAATAAAAATATCTCACATTTAACCGTTACCCAAAGCTTATTGCCAGTTTGATTGATGAAGAAGCAGAAAATGCATGCACTTACTAGGTTATGCATACCCTTGACTTGGGTGTGTGAATACATGTCAATTAAATTGAGGTATTCTTGAAATTGCTCTCCCAGACACATAATTTTCAAGTGAGAAAGAGAATGTAGAAGGAAAATACTGCCTTTTATTTTCTATTTAGCACCAAGGTTGTATATGTGCACTGCAAGGAGTAGGGAGAAAGGTTTACCTTGGGCGTCGTCTCTACAACAGAGTAAGCTTATTTCATTTATTTCACACTGTTTAGAATAAACACACCAATTTGTTTTTGTTTTCACATCCACACTTTCAGCTGTTGATTGCCAGGATGATCAGGGGCATCATCACATCCTATTCATAAGAAGAGAAAATGGGAGAATGATCACAGGACTAGGAAGTACCTGCCAGAAATCTTAGAAATATGGGCCTTGGTTGGCAAGGCAAAATTCTAGAAAAGAGAACAAACTAAAAATATCTAAGTGTCAAGGTAAACATGACTTTATTCCTGTTTCCTTTTCAGAAATGGACAAATACACCCTTCTATAGGCCCCATATTTCCTATCTCATAATTCTGCCAAATATTTTGAACCCAAACTTTTCCTCCAAACTTCTCTACAGGCTTCCCCCATATGACTGCTAGGATAACACCAAAGGCAGAAGCACAAACGGTTTTCCTTCTTTTTAAGTAGTTGGCAACATGTCACATTTTTTTTTGATTGAGCCTGTTCTTGTTTGTATTTTGTCTTCTTTAGCTCTGAAAGGTCCATAAGTGGCTGGAATGGCGTTCTTAACATGCAGAAGTTCACTCTCTCTGCCCTTTTGTTTATTCATTATTTTAAAGGTGAGACCTTTGTGAATCACTTTGGTTTTTCAGAGATCACACAGCTCATTTTGTGAAGGTTACAGTGACATTCTCTCATTCAACAAATGTTTTGGTACCTACTGTGTGAAAGATAGGTGTAGTAGGGTTGGAAGTGGGGGAGGGAATTAACATCTACTGACCTTCAGTGTGTGCCTGCACTGTGATCTTTTATGCTTATTTAATTTGCCTAAGATATATAAGACATTACCCTCAAAGTTGTTCAGTATGGCAGATAGGTTTCTTCTCCCATGCCAGCTCCAGTTGTCTGTCTATAGCACTGTGTCAATAAAGATTGTGAGGCTGAGCTCATACATGATAAGAAAGCTTGGTGAGATAAATGAATAATGTTTGTCATAAGTGTGAGAGGAGAGAATGGTGACACATATGTCATGTAAACTTGCATTTACTCATTGAACTCTTACTGAGCACCAACCTGTACTGAGCACCATGAAGGCAAATGTGGATGCAAATGCAATACGTAACTAATGCCAAAGGATAGCCAAAACACCTTGGGACAAATGTCCAGAAATTGCTCTGGAATGGTCAAGAAGTCATCAAGGAACAGCTTTTATGTGAACTGAGCCTTGTGTTTCAGTCAATGTTTCATCAGAGAAGCAGAACCACTGTAAGAGTTATGGAATAAGGGTTTGATTATAGAAAATAGATATTAAATAATTGTGGGAGACTCTGGAGGAGAGGGACCCAAAAAGGGGAGCTGGAGCATCAGAAATAAGATCACTAACTAACCTTCTTAAAACACTGACACTGGTAATTGAGTAGGAAGTTGTAAGGGAAACCTGGGAAGCCAGATGCATTTAGCTTTTAAGATGGGACCACCAGGGGAACTGCTGGAGAAGTCCATGTAAGGTTGTTCACTTGTATCTGGTGGTGAACTGGAGGAATGGGTGGTCATCAGGGCCAGCAAGTGGGCACAAAGGCTGGGTGTGGAGAAGGAGAGAGCTAGGACAAGTTTGAACCTACTAGTGCCTCTGCTGTTGTCTCTCATCACATTTAATCAAGACTTAAACCTTCCAGAATACTTGCACATTTGTCTTTTGGTCAACCCTAATGTGTAATCATACAGGAAAGACATCCGAAGAAATATAGTTCCAGCTAAACCAAGTTGACACAGTTCAAAACATCACACCTTAAAAAGTGGGACAAATTTGCAAAAAAGATGGAGTAAACATAGCATGTGGGAAAGACTTGTGAGCAAGAGTTTGGAGGTAGGAATGAGTAATTTTAGTATTTAGGGAAACCACGAGTTGATTGACCTGGGTATAGTGAAGGGCTCATGCTGAAAAATAATTGTAGAAACAAAAGTTGGAAATCATTTATTAGTGAATTAGTTAACTTATTCAATCACAACTTATTGAACATACATTATTCTACCATGTGCTAGGAGTATCGTGATGAATTAAAAAGCCAGATTTTGGAAGGATGTTAGACTAAAAAATTTGTTCAGTTTTTGATACATCTCTTGAGACACAGTAGACTCTTCCAATTGAGACAACTGGTTAGTTAATTTCTGCCCTCAGTTCAACAGACCAATACTTAATTAAATTCAACCAACATTTAAACTCCTCTGTACAGCTCTCTTTAAGGCACACTGTCACTATCCTTTCAGACATGAAACATGGCTGCACCTGATAATATTGGTAAGAGTAGAAATACTGAGTCACTTCTTTCCCTGGCAGTTTTTGAGAGTGATTTATGCTCACATTTTATGGCATGATGTCTTTCTTCCAAAGCAAAGGTACTTTATTAGACACTTAGACAAACAGCATGCAGATTAAATTGCCTAAAACCTCCAAGTTTTTGTTGAAATACGGTCTCATTTAACCCTCACAAAACCTGAAAAGATGGATACTATTATTGGTCCCATTTTGTGGAAAAGGAAATGAGGTTAAGTAACTTGCCCAGGATTATATAACTTGTAAGAGACTGAGTTAGGAATCCACTCTGCTTAACCACTCCACAGCCAATAAATGAAGAGCCAACTACCCTATAGTTTGGTAACTGGTGACTTTAAGTGTCCTGCAGGTAACTCGGGAGGAATATTTTACAAGCAGGACAGGTGTCTAAGAAATATCACCCATAATCTTAATTGATATAAGTTGAGGATAAAACATCTGTAGAAGGAAATCTGCAAAGAGCACAGAGAGGTCTTTGAAATCTTTAGGCTGCACTCCAATGGTGCAAGTTGGCCTGTAAGCATTTCCTCTGGATTCCAAGGTGCAGGCACCTGCATGTCACACCCTTCCTTGTGACATTTGGATAGCTTTGAACATTGTGTAGTAGGTACTTTTTTCTTTATAACTAGTCCCTGAACTTATAACTAAATAATGTGGATATGCCACAGTAGTAGCCTCTCCTTCATTTTCATTTCTATTGTAGCACTTTCTGTTGCCCCAAAACCTTACAGAAGTGTTTATCAGCTTGACAGATAATTTGTATTCCTTGAACCTAGTCCATCATCCACACTTTGCTGTATCTAATAATAGGTTTCTACGTTACTTTGTAGGTTACCAAGCAGTGTTGCATTTAAGCCTCATAACAGCTTAGTGAGGTAGACAAGGCTAGTACTACTCTTTCTAGTTTACAGAGGAGAAAACTGAGGCCTAGTGAGATGAAGATTCAACTAGTTAATGGCAGGACCAAGACTATTTGCATGCTGACATCCTGTTTTCTTTTGGACCATTTAAAATTAATTTTTGAATGGGGACTACATGTTGAGGGGGAAGAGGTGTAAATGAAACTGAAGCACACAGGCCTATGACCAGTAGGCTGCCTCCAGTGGGCTGCCTTCTTTACAGCTGACTGTCCAAACCAAATGTGACAAATGGGCAGAATCTCATAAGTATTCCAGCTCTTCACTTCCCTAGTTTGATTACATTGTACTGGATGGCATTTGGAACTCGGTTCAGGGTGCATAGAGTTGAATTATGCAATTTGCCAATATGCAATTAACTGGAGTAGCAACACATTCAATCTAATGGGGGCCAGACAGGGACTGCATTATTCTTGGGAGCACAAGCTGATTATGCAGTTAAGTGATATGCACTTAAGCGAAGTGCACCACATCTATCTGATCCCATTTTGTCCAGTAGATTCTTCATTGCACTTTACTCCAGCCTTTCTGCTTTTATGGTCAAATATGTTCTAACCTGTATCCACATGAAATAAGAACTTTATAGTTCATATGCAGATTTGGGATTCATTTCTTTTAAAAATTAACCTTTAAAAATCTTAACTCTTGGATGCAAAAATGGGTAGGCATATGAAAAAGGGAAGGGACAAATTTTGGACCCAGTATGTCTAGGCTTTAGAACAGGGAACAAGACCTGATTGTAAAATTTAGGATGCTTTGTTTTTTATGTTCTATTTTTTTCTTGGTTAAGAAGTTGTTTTCAAATGCAAATATATGAGGTGCATGAAGAGGATTTCTTTTTAAAAGTAAAGGCCTTTGCAGTCAGTATTTTTTTTTAACTTGAAAATGGATATTGTAGAAAGGGGACACTCTTACGAGAAATACCAATTAGATGACAGTTCATTGAGCATAGCCAGTTTTAGGTTACTCTGATGATGATGGATTGTTAATTTCATTTGGCAGGTTTTACTGGTTTACTGTATGCTTGCTGTATGCCCTGGATTAGCCTAAATCCTTTGGAGGACCCCCAGAAGTATAAGATATGGCTGCCTGTCCTTGGCCTCCTTGGGAGGTCATGACTCATGCATACAAAGTAATTGAGGAACAATAAAACACAGCATATGATTAGGTGTCCAGATTGGTTGTTAAAGAGAGTAAAAGACAGTAGAAATCAGAAAGGAGAGAATGAACTGGGCTAGAGTTTTTCATCACTAGGGGGAGACAGAGGGAGAATAAAGGGTCAGAGATGCACATGTAGTAGGTCTATCGAAACTTCTCTGTAAAGGTATCACCATCCCTAATTTACAGAGGAAGAAACTGGAGCTCAGGGAGGATAAGGAACTTGCTTAGGATGCACAGGTAGTAAGAAACAGTCAGAATTTGCAATCAGTCTGTCTATCTCCATATTTTCTCCTTAGAGTTAATTAAGCAAGAGTCCATGGCCGACAGGCTGTGGAGGATTCAGCTGTCTGTTACAAAGTCAACTGCATGACCATCATGATCTCTCCCAACTCTGGGATCATGGGATCTGGAAAGATTTTGAGGAGCAGTGGGAGTTGTGATCTCAGTTTGGGGAACACCTTGTCCATTTTGCAGAAGAGATGCCAGTCCCACAGATACATCTTTTCCTGAATTGAATAAATTTCTGCAAGTTTAGCAAAACCAAATGTGGTGACTGAGCAAAGAGCAGAACACTTTGGCATTTGGGACTGTTGTGGTAGGCAAGAAAGAGAGAACCACAAAGATTAATTGTCACAGTGTTATCAAATTTCCTTTTCCTAAAGGTGAAACTGCCCACAGCCCAGGAATAGGGAACCAGGTGTGGCTGGGCCCAGGTAGGACCAAATTGGTCCTCATCTTTTAGGTTTGTATCAAAAGCACTTCAGAGCTTTCTGCCACTCAGTAATTTAGGTCAAAGTATCATCCAGTTCTTCACCTGTATTAGTTTTCTACTGCTGTGTGACAAATTTCATAACTTAGCAGCTTGAAACAACACCCATTTGCTGTCTCGTGATTTCTCTGCATATGGAATACCTGCATAGGTTACCTGGTTCCCTTGTTCAGGATCTCATAAGACTGCAATCAAGATGTCATCCAGGGCTGCATTCTCATCTGGAGGCTCAACCAGGGAAAAATCTACTTCCAAACTCATTCAAGTTGTTGGTAGAATTTAGTCCTTACAGTTCTCAGACTGGTGGCAGCTTCTCTCTTCAGTGTCAGGTTGCTTTTGGAGAACACTTTGTAGTTTGCAAATACTTTTCCATTCTAAAATTAACTACACACATGCTCTTCCTATTCTCAGCTAAGGATTCTACCATTTAAACAACTGTCTTAACCAAAATTCTGAAGGTTACCTTTTATTCTTCCATTCACTAACAAGTCCTATAGGCTATAACCCCAAAATAAATACCGAATTCAACAGCTAGTTTCCATTTCATAGTCACCACCATTGGCTAAGCCACTGTCATCTCTCACCCAGTTTACAGCAATGAGCTTCTCAATGTACTTCCTGCTTTTCCTCTAGTCTTCTCCAAGTCCATTCTCTTCTGTGCAGCCAGGGTGATCTCTGAAAGATGAAAATAACATCATGTCACTTCCTCACTCAAAATCTTCCCATGACATCTCACTGTAATTACAATAAGATGCAAATTCCAATCCCTCCATGATCTAACCTCTGCTTACCTCTGATTTTATCTCCTACTATTCTTTCTCTTGTTCATCATGTTTTGGCCACACAGGCTTCCTTCTCTTCCTCAAATGTGCATGACCTTGTCTGCCTTCGTCTTGGCACTTGTTCCTTTTACCTGGAATTCACTGTCCCTGGAACTGAATATGCTGACTACTTTTCGTTATTCAGGTCTCAGTTCAATGTCATCGCCTTACAGAGACATTTTGGACCACCTTTTTCAGAGTAACAAGCACCTCCCAATTAAAAATCACCCTCTATCCCATTTCTTAATTTTCTTTTTTTCATAGCACTTATTATTGTCCAAAATACCTTCCTTCTTCCTCCTTTTCATCTTACCTTCCATCCTTTCTTCTCTCCTTCCTTCCTTCAGTGATTAATTTTATGTGTCAACTTGACTGGGATACAGGGTACTGAGATTAAACATTATTTCTTGGTGTGTCTGTGATGGTATTTCCAGGTGAGATTAGCATTTTAATCAGTGGATTCATAAAGCAGATTGGCCTCCCCAGTGTAGGTGGGCCTCATCCAATCTGTTGAAGGCCTGATTAAACAAAGGAAGGGGAATTTGCTGTCTGCCTGACTGTTGAGATGGGACATCAGTCCTCTCCTGCCCTCCACTGAGAGTTACACCATTGGCCCTCTGGTTTTCAGAACTGTAGCTGGCTTTCCTGAGTTTCCATCTTGCAGACAGCAGATCAGGGCACTTAGCCTCCATAATTACACAGACAAATTCCTTATAATAAATCACATCTTCCTTATAATTAAATCCTTGTATGTCCTGTTGGTTCCATTCTCTGGAGAATGCTGACTAATCACCTTTCTTCCCTCATTCCCTTCAGCACTCCCTCTCTCCATCTCCCTCTTTCTCTCTCCTTACTTACATATTCATTTCCTACATGATTATTGCTTTTTCAAATTCCTTCTAGAATATAAGCTCCATGGAGGACTTTCAGCACTGTGCCTGTCATATAATCAATGTTGAATAAGTATTTGTGGAATAAGTAAATGAACCTTGTAAAGAGGGCAAGGAAAAGGTTATTCTCATTTTAATTATAAGTATTAGGTCACTTGCCCAAAGTGAGAGTATTGTCCAGTGTTTACAGCCATGAGCTCTCTCAAGGCTGGGTCCATGTTTTATACATTTTTTTTTGCCCAACACAGTCCAGGCATATAGTACCTGGGAACAGAATAGAGTAGTGGTTAGTGACTCTGCCATGACTCTGGGTAGGATATTTAACTTCTCTGGGGCACAATTTCCTCATATGTAAAATGGGAATGAAAACAGTAAATACTTCATAGGGTTATGAAGAGCTGCTCAGTTAATACAGGCAAAGCTCTTTGCCCAGTGCTTGGCATATACTGAAGGCAATAGATTTTCTTCTTTTACTTTAGCCTTCTTTTTCTCATTGTAGGCATTCAATTAATTTTGAACTAAATTGTTGAACTTTCTATAGTTTTCAAACTGTTTCAATGAATCATCTTATTTATTTTTAGTTTCTCTAGTCCCAAGCAAGGCTTCTTTCTTAACTTCAAACACAAACATGAATGGCATTCATGCCATGAAAAACAGCAATGTTGCCCAACAGGAAAGGTGTTCCCACTCTCCTTTCTAGCATTTTAGGGGGAAGGAGCTGCTAAGGTTGGATGAAGTTTTGCCTTCAATTGTGATCAGAAATATTTCAGGTCTCAGGCCATTCCCATTCTCCATTCTGGGTTTTTAGAATCCTTATGGTGCCTTCTTTAGAGATGGAGAGAATGCTCTTCTCTCTTCTCTTTTATTCTTTCTTATCTCTTTTCTTTTTTTTCTCTTTACCCAGTCACTGCCACCTTCGCTCTTCAACACAGTACCCCCTCTATATCAACACAATACCTCTTATCCTCTGCCTTCAAATCTCCGTCTTTACCAAGCCTTCTACCAGAAATGGAACAATTACAAGCAGGGTTGCAGAATGTCAGACAAGAGTCAGACAGTCCAGTGTTCAAATTCCTGGACTTGCTACTCATTAGCCTGTCACTTTGGGCAAGTTCTTTAACTTCTTGATGCCTCTATTTTCTCATGGGTAAAATAAGAATAATATGTCCCTCATGGTTTATTGTTCTTATGAAGATTTAAGAGACAAATGTATATTGATGAGTACTTAAGTTTGTGCCTAAAATACATTAGTTTTATCTCCCATTTCCATGTCCCAACCAGACGGATTTGAATTTCACTTCAAAAATGAGACAAACTAATGTTCACAGCAGCTTTATTCATAATAGCTGAGAATTAAAAGCAACCAAAATGTCCTTCAATAGGTGAATGGCTAAACTGTGGTTATAGCATAGCCATACAATGGATACCATTTGCAATAAAAAGGAACTGTGATGTACACAGCAACATGAGTGAATCTCAAAACTATTATGCTGCGTAAAGGAAGACAAAAAAGGGTACATACCATGATTCTATTTAAATGAAATGCTAGAAAAGACAAACATAACCTGTAGTGGTAGAAAGCAGATCAGTGGTTGTCTGGGGCTAGGGCTGGGAGATGGGGGTTGACTGGCACAAATAAATGTTTTTGGATGATGGAACCATCGTGGTGGTTACATGAATGTATTACTTTGTAAAAACTCAAGCATATGTACAATTAAAACGAATGCATTTTACTATAAGTAAACTCCCATAAAGTTGATTTAGAGAAATAAGAATAAAGAGAAACTGACAATTTGGATAACTCATACTTTTCAGGACCTGGTAATGGTGCGTTCATTTAACACCCATCATCAGAAAAAGAATTCCTTTGTTGAACAGATATTCCAGTAAGAGGTATTAGCCACTCCTTGGAGTGAGGAGGAGTTGGGGTGTAGAGTGTTATGCTTTCATGGTTTGGGAAGGAGAACATCTGTTGTCTCCCATCAGCTTTGTTCCTTTATTCCCAGAGGGTACGGGGTGTGTTACATTACATTATAAGCCTTCTCAAGTTCTGCCCATCTTCTTTCACTACCCCCTTCTTCCCCCTTTCCTTTTCTTCCTTTCTTTGTATTTCTTTGCCTGCCAAGTTCTGTGAGGTTCTGAATCACAAAAAAACAGATCACTTCACATTAAGTTGAAAAGCCAGGTTCAAACAGGAAAAATAAGCAGGATATTTTCAGGCAATTGTCTTGAAATAATCCAAGACAAAGTTCTGCTTTTTACCTTGTTCTTATAATAATCTGGGTTTCTTAGCTTGAATAATTAAAACCAGTTCTTCATTACTCTTCTCATCACTAGTGGAGAAACACGGTGAGTTCCTGGGTGTTTTCAATTTGTAGATCATAAAAAATGTTTACAAAAATATAGAATTACTTTGGAGTCAGTTGTAGTAAACATATTTTTACAAGAAACTACTAAAAAAATTATCATTATAAAAGGCCCAGAAATAACCATGTTAACTCTTTGGTGAGTCTCTTTCTTGTTTATTCTATATTTTGGTTTCTTATGTTTTGAACATCAGTATATCATACAATAACTATGTACTGTTCTGCAACTTGCTTTTTTCAGTCACCAATATGCTTAGAAGTTTTTCATGTATGTACATTTATTAAATTGAACCATATGAAATTGCTATTTCTGTAGACCTAAACAAGAAAGAGTTGGCAGTCTAATACAGTTAGCCTAATACATCTACTCCATTATTTAATGGTATTGCAATGCATGGTTGTACCATTATTTTAAAAAATCATTCCCCTATTGGGCATTAGGTTGTTTCCACTTTATTTTGCAAATACAAACAGAACTGTAATGAATATACATACACACATATATATAGGCATATATCTGTATGGATATCTCTTTTTGTATATACAGCATTGTATATAAATGTATTTATGTTTTTGTGTGTATATATACACACACATTTTTGTATATATATGTATATGAACACATACATATATAAAATCTTTGTGTGTGTGTGTGTGTGTATATATATATATATATATTCACAGTTCTGTGGAATAGATTGAAGAGACTCCTAGATATGTATCTCTAGTCAAGGTCAACATATTTTCCTATTTTGATAATTTTTGTCAAAGTGTCTAACATGACTAATAATTCATATCCCCAGAATATCCTTTTCTCCCCACATTATCAGTAATCTGATGGGTGAATTGGTTTTTGAAGCATTTTTTAATTTACTATGTTATTCAGCAGACAGGTAAGAAAGACATACTGTGTGTCCAGCTACATGGTAGGCCTGAGAAACAAATATGTGCATAATTAATATGGTCACTGCCTTCTCAGTTTGTGTGTTTTGATTGGTGAAACAGGACTAATGCACACACGCATGCACACACACGCAGTGGTAGTGATTTCACTGTCATAATTACCAATCATCTCTAGCAAGATGAACTGAAAATATACCAACGAGCCAAACTGAGGGTCCACTGGAGTCAAACAGAACCAGTGTCATTCCAGTTCCTGCACTTAGAGTCTGCATGACCCTGTGTTTGTTTATTTGTAAAAGGGAGATAATGTTCGTAGTGCCCTCTAGGGTTGTTGTGCAAATTTAATGTTTGGTCCAAGCACAGTGCCCAGCACTTAGTAAGGACCCCACTAATGCCAGCAACTGCCATTTGCCTTCATTTCAAGATCATTTACCAGCTTCACTTATCTATTGCTATCCCTGTTATAATGGGACATTAAGTACTGTATAAAAAATATTTCTTATGCGTTTTGTCTAACACTATCACTCCCCTCATTCTGAGCATTATGCTTTTGTTAATGCAACCTGGTTGCTAAGGTTTCTGCTGTGAAGCTTTTCTATTCTAAGAACTTTAAACATTGCCTGCATCCTCAAATGGAAGGATTACACATTGCTATTTCTCAAGCCCCTGATTTTTTGACTGAAGAAGAGCCATTTCAATTACCACTAGTGTAGTTCAGAAGGAAGATGGTGAGGGGCAACACTAGATATTTTTAACCAAAAAGGAATGGTGCAAAATTCAGCCATGGAGATCTTTACTCATAACAGATAATTTCCATGCATTTGTTATTAATGTTTCAGAAAATATTGTTTTCTTCCAGGTATGTAAATTTTGTGTTCACTGTGGTAGCATAAGCAGGTGGGTGGAAAAGTGTCTGGTCCATTATGCATGACTATGAAAGTGCTGTAGTCCATAAACATACAGCTTCTGTCTCCAGTACATTTATTAAATCTGTTCCAATTAACTGCCTGTTCAATGCTCAGGTGGCTGTAGCAACTGCTGCTCAATGGAAACTGAGAAGAAAGATCAGAGAAATAAAAACAGTTGACAGTCTAACAAGAGGGCATTGTCCCCACTGGAAACTCATTAGGAGAAAGGGCTTTGGTGCATATAAATAGTCTTTGGAAGGAGGGATATCCATTGGCTGTTAAGTATACCCTGACAATGTGGACAGGTCTGGATTGATAAGTAGCAGCAAGAAAATGCTAATGTCACTTAAAGACAGAGCTGAAACCATTCCAGCTCACTTAGACCCAAGGTTTTCTGTGTTAGGATTCCATTGGCATAATTATTTGTAATCAGTAAGTGATTCATAGGCTACCTAGAATAGGCTACCTGTTCTCTCCCAGGTCTTAACCTAGTCAGGGACATTGGACTCCTTTGACCATCTAATGAAAGTTCTAGTCCCTTTTCTCAGAAAAACAGCCCTGCACATATACACTTAGAATTTTCCATAAAATTTATGAGACTTCATAGATGCCCCAGAAGCTCCATGGGCCCTCAATTAAGAAACCCTGACATGTGCTCATTTCCTCCTTTGCTCACTCTTCACTCTTAGAAGTGACACTGATAGTTTTTCTTCCCTAGGACAGATGTCTTCCGATCTCCCCTACACCCCACAGATTCTACCCTTCCTTCAAACCCAGTGTTTGTTCACACCCATTTGCAGCTCTGTGTGGCTCTGAAACCTTAGGGCACTTGGAGTTGGGAACACTGTTTAGTACCCAGTTATATCTAAGATGGCCTGAGCCTGTCACTAACACAGCATTTATATATTCATCCATTTAACACATATTAAATGAGTGCCTACTATGTGCCAGGCACTGTCCCCAGACGATGATTGTACTGTATTAAAATCAGGATCTTTTGTGTGTTTTCATATACAACAATAATATTATACCCTGCCGTAGTAGTATATACACAACTCTTTTTGGGTTCCCGGATCCAGTTCCAATCCATGTGTGTGTGTGGGAGGGGGGTCTTTCCACATGTGCAACAGCAAGCAATTCTCAAATACCAGCAGGGTGTCCAAGAACTCAATTCTGATGCTATCTGCCCAGACAGCACCAGATTCCCTAGGTTAAGGGCTGCGTCCTGTAAGACTGCCCTCCTCCTGTCACTCGAGATGCCTGCTGCAAGCCCCAGACAGTTCTCTGTGCTTCTGACCTATCAGCTACAGCTTGGAGGTTCCCACGACCTCCCCCTTGGGTTCAATAAATTTTCTAGAACATCTCACAGAACTCAGGAAAACACGTTTACCAGTTTAATAAAGAATACAAGGCAATAGCCAAATGAAGAGATACATAGGGCAAGGTCCCAAATAAAGGAGCTTCTATCCTCTTGTAGCTTGGGGCCTGGCTTCGTGGCCTGTGGATACGTTCTGGTTCCCCAAGCCTAGACGCTCGCTCTCCAGAAGAGAAGCAGGATCCAAGGCAGCAATACTCTTCTCCGGGGTTTTTGTGAGGGCTTCACTGCATAGTCATGACTGACTAATTTATTGGCTATTGGCTGATTCAATCCCCAGCCTCTTGGGTGGGGTCCAAAAGTCTCTCATTAACATGACAAGACATCTATGTCACCTTTAAGACTCTGCAGTGTTTTCAGGAATTGTGATTAATTCCAAATATACCTGGGAAATATGTATTTCTTATGACTCATCACTTCGCAGGATCTACAGTACAACTTGTCACCTTCCTCACTACACTGCGTGGCCTCAGAGGCAAGGACCAGATCTCTTACCTTGCCACATCTTTCTTGCTTTATTCCCCCTGTCTGTCAAATCTCAGTGCAAATTCTCTCTCCTAGGCTGGGTTAGGTATGGTATCTATCATCTTCGGTACTTCTCTGGCACTCAGTGCCCACCCCTTTCACAACTCTTGCCGCATTATTTTGATGTCATTGGTTTCCATATCTGTCACCCTGTCTAGGCTCTCCTCCAGGGCAAGGTCTTGTACCCTGTACAGAGCATGGAAATGGTAAAACTGAAAAAATATTGAATATTTAAACTTTCTCTCATCTCCAGACCTTTAAACGTGCTGTTCCCTCTGCCTGAAATAATTTTCCTCCTTTATTGTTTGCAAATTCCTGTCAGCCTAAACTTCACTTCCTCAGGAAAGCTTTTTTTTTTTTTTGATTCTTAAGTGAAGTAAGCCCCTTCATAAAATGATCCCCTAAAACTTTGAACATCCCATAACATTGTGCTTTATTGTAATTCCTGGTTTCATATTTATATTAATTGTTAGAATATCAGCTTCATTAGAACAGGGCCATGGCTATCTTCCTTATTCCTGTGCAGCAAAGGGCTGAGACTATATTCAAAAGAGTGTTTCATGGACTAGCAGCATTGGCACTCCTTGGGAGGTGGCTAGAAATGCAGAATCACAGGCCCCACCCAAGGCTTATCAAATCAGGATCCCCAGGTGATTTATACACACATTAAGGTTTGAAAAGCAGTCGTCTAAGACAAATGCATTCAATAAATATATGCCAAATGGATAACAAGTGTTTGAACAAAATGGAACCAATTCAGCTTTGTACCCCTGCTGTCTAGTGTAGGGCCTAACTCAAAGTAGACACTCTGTAAGTGTCTGAGGCATGAATATTACTTTCCACTGGTCTAAATTCACTGTGTTTCCTTTAACTAGCTTATAAGCCAAACTTTGGGGGCCAGGGTCCTATTTTGACCTTTTGTCTTCCCTCTATAACTTCTAACTCTGCACTCTATGCATAGTAGATACTCAAGAAAGACTTGAAGCCAACCTATGCTTTGAAGTTAAGGAATATATTGTCCACCAGATTAGATTCAAGCAACCTAGTTTGAAGTGTGGGGTGTGTGTTAAGTGGCCAGAGATGTTTTCAGTTGTCTGGAGACCCTTGGGCCCTGATAGCTATGCTTTTAGTCGCAAACCTTGTTTCCATAAGGAACATTCCATGTAGGGCAACAAAATGGAGAGGCCATAGCAATGAGAACTTTGATTTCTGGTTTTCACTCTTTTCTTAGGACACTGTTTGGTTTGAAGAGGCCTAATTATGCTACTTACAAAAACAAAACAGTGAAACAGCTCCTTCTGAGTAGTATGTTTTAGTATAATTGCCTCTTCCAGATTTTTCTCAAGGAAAAAACATTTGTTCTTTGGCATTTGGTCTTGGTATTAGGACAACTTACAGACTGTGGGCAAAGGCTTTGTGAAAACAAGCATAAGGTTAGGCTTTTTCTTTTTTTTTAACTAGGTGAAAATAAAATTTGGATTTAAAAATTATATTAATGTATTTAGTGAATATTCTTGATGTTTTGGAGAATGTTGAACTGAGTTAAACTCAGCAGATACTTTTGAGCACCTCCTGAGTTTAATGCTGCCGATTCAGTCCCTGACCTTGAGGAGATTACATCTAGTGAGGAACTTGTAGCCTGAGTTTTCTAAAAAAGAGTTAGAAGTTATAGAGGGAAGACAAATGTCAAAATCTAAGAGATTATGGCAAGAATTTGTTTCTTTAAAACTGTGGGAGTTTAGAAAGAAGAATTGGAACCCTGGGATCCTGGAGACTTTGACCTTTAAATTGCAGATCATGAACTTTCCAAACCAGATTAAAGATTATTTTGTGATGGAGTCACAAAGAGCCACAAGGATGGCCATCAAATGCCAGCCAAGTTTCTCTGACTCTGATTCTGCTCTGTGAGAATTTCGACCACCTCAGCTCCCTTCCGATAGTCCTGGAGGTCTTCAAGGAGATCCTCATGTGTATTTCACCTACTGGTCCTTGGTTGTTCGGTGGTGGCATTTTGGTCTTTCCTACTGCAGCTCCTTGCAATGAATCTTCTTTCATGACAAAAGTTAGAGCCCTGGGTCAACAAAGACACTCTAGTTGCAGGCTCACCAGAGGCCCACCACACTGCTGGTGCCAGCTGGTGTTCATGGCCATGCCTCTGTCAGCACCTCCACCTACCTTAAAGCTGCCACCCACTATGTCTACAGATGTGATCAACACCTTTCTTCACCTTCCCTGCCTTGGCCAAAAGGCTCTAAAACAAAACCAGAGCACATACCTGCATTCAGTTATCAATGTGTTCAAGAGCCAAGGAAATGAGGAATTTCTGAGTCACAGCCTTTCTATCCCCCATTTCTTATCCTAGCTTGCTACCTCATTAGGCAAGAGAGGTCTGGCGTGAGAAACTTGCTCTTTGCTTCAGATGTCCCAGGCAGTGTCCTATTTTTGCTCTCATTTACCATCTCCCTCATCCGCTGGAGGAACTAGTTTAACTACAAATAGATTTGGGGACTCTCTTGTGTAGATGTATTTGTAATAAAGCATATGCCTACCCATCCCACACCCCTAAAATTACCCCAGAGAAACCCTCCCTTTCTCCCTACAGTCAGCTCTGGCTGCCAAGGATAAGCAGATTTCCTGCGGCTGCTAGTACCAGACCTTCCATTCTCAGTGGGGGTCTGGCCTGCTTTATTTTATTGGCTGCCTTAGAAAGGAGAATAGTCTGGTTTGGTTAATACGTTAAGAATCCCAACCAAGTACCCAGCACACAAAGCAGTTAGGAGCACAGGCTTTGGCAGCCAGATCCTGACTCTGCTGCTTTCTGTCTATTCTAAGGCTGTCCGCTCTTCTGTAAAATGGGGAAATCCTTGTTGAGATTTTCCAGTGGGGAGTACTCTGTAAGTTTATATATTTTGTGTTTAGCTTTGATTCACAATAATCACTCAATTATTGGTTGCTATTAATAATAACAAAACTAGCCATTTTTTAAAATAGTAAGATGTATGGGGCAGTAGTGTTATAACATGTCTTCCTGTCCCCAGCTTCTTATTCTTTGCAATCTATTTTCTGTCAGCTGTTAGGTTCATCTCCCCAGAACATTTTGGCCATATTAATCCCGTGTGAAAATGCTGAATGGTTTCCCATTACTTACAGATAAAGCCCGATGCAGTTCTCTTTGCACTCAAAGCTCTTTGATCTGACCCCAACAAAAACACTGCCTCCTTTTCTCCACTACTCCTCTTCACAGCTCCTCACTCCCATTAAAATAAACCAACATTCCTTGCGTACACCCACACCCTGCACAGTTTGTTTTTTTATCTTAAGTCCAGATCTTATCTCTTCTTTCACCTGGCTCAAGTGCCACCTCTTCCACCAAGCCTTCCCCAACCCATCATAAACCCTATGGCTCTTTATGGACTTTGGGGCATTTACCCCTTGTCACCACCACTCAGCTATCTTTGTAAACTTTGTGCTTAAAATGTATACATACATCTCCTATATTGGATGATGGATGATGATACCTGTCTGATTCATCTTCGTATTCCTAAACCAGGGTTTCTCAACTCCAGCACTATTGACATTTGGGGCTGACTAATTCCTTGTGGTGGAATGTTGTGTGTAATGCAGACTGTTGAGCAGCAGCCCTGGCCTCTGTTCACTAGATGCCAGTAGCATCCTAGATGTGACAACCAGAAAAGTCTCCAGATACTGCCAAATGTCTCCTGGAGGGCACATCACCCTCAGTTAAGAACCGCCTAAACCAAGCTTGGAGGTTTGAACATGGATGGTTCTTAGTAAATGCTTATGGAAGGAAGGAGTTTTTTTTAAGGCCCTTTTAAGTTTAAGCAATAGTAGAATATATAATTAATGATATTCTTTCAGTAATTGGAAATAAAAGTATAGCATTCCCATGAGAACTCAGAGCTAGAGATGAAGATTTGAATGCTACCAGCATGGAATCAGCTCGTAGGTATTTATGGTGTAACATAATGTTTAGGAGTCTGGAGTCAGGAGTTGGGTTCCTCTGCAGGCCTCACCACTGCAAGCTGTCACCACAGGTGAGCATCTTGACCTTTCTGAGCTTCAGTTCTCTCATTCTGTAAAATGGGGATAATAATTGTAACCCACATGGAGTTGTTATGAAGATAAATAGATAACACACGTAAAGGGTTTAGCAGAGAGCCTGGAACGTAGTGAACATTTAGTAATAGTTTGAAGCTATTATTTAATATTGTGATTATTATTGTAATAGTGATTCATTTCTAATCCTTCCTAGGTCATGACAGCATTATTTCCATTTTATAGATGGGTTGTGGTTAGAATCTGGATCTTGTGATCTCCGTACTTCACTGAGTCATATTCTTCTGCCATAATGCAAAGGGAGTCTCATTTACAAGAAAGATCTTTGCTCTTTTATTTGGAAACAGAACTAACTGCCTATGGCAAAAATTCCTTTTCAGTTGGCAAATAGCATCTTCATCTATAACCATCACTGGGAAACTTGCTGACTGCTTATTAAGCACTTCAGATAAGTAGATGTGCTTTATACTGGATATAAGACACCTGTGTTACTAAAGCAACGCATTGCCTGTTTGCAGCTTACAAACTCACAATCTCAAAGATTCTGTCCTTTGGGCCTTAAGAAATGAATTCAGAAGTTTAGCAACCAGTTGGCATCAACTTCAGGCAGCATTTGATTTTTGGAGTAAAACAGCATGAGTAACTGCCTTGACCCAGAGCAGAAGCTGGGACAGAAGCTCAGAGACAGGACAACAGGTAGGTGGGGAGGCCGCCTTCCTCCTGAGAGAGCCAGTCAGCTAAGTGCATCCAAGCAGGCCAATCTACAGGAAGGCAGAATAATTCTCTGGTCTTAAAAAAACACACAGCAGAGAGAAGGTAAGGAAAATGAAGCCCCAAACTAGTTCCATCACCAACAAAACTAACTGACCTGGGAAAAAACTTCTCCAAGCCTCTGTTTACTTTTCTGCAAAATAAGGGCAGCAGATGAAATTAGTGGTTCTTAATTAGTGTTACCCATAGTGGGGCTGGAACACTGCTAGTCTAGATGGTGCTGGATTTTTATAGGTATTATTTTTTTCATTCTGTAAAATGGGGATTTTTGTAAAATTTGTGCTTTTAGCCATTAACAAAATGCTTGACAACTCATAAATATACCTGGGGAAAAAAGGGGGGTTATTTTATCATATTAGGTCTCTATTGTTAGAGGGATTATTCAGTGGGCTAGATTCATGTGTTTGCTCCTTCCTTCATTTCACATTTGAGTGTATGCTATGCGCCCGGCTGATACAGGGACCAGTACTGCTTTTGCCCTTAAATAGGGCTTACATTTGACCAGTTAAATTAACTTACAGGTTGTAGGAGGGGGCATGATGTGTTTTCTCCAGATACAAATCCCTGTGCTGATTGTAATATGCGACTCTTGATCTG
Source organism: Smutsia gigantea (assembly GCA_032199065.1). Lineage (NCBI taxonomy): Eukaryota > Metazoa > Chordata > Mammalia > Pholidota > Manidae > Smutsia > Smutsia gigantea. The sequence continues at coordinate 77,893 of JAVSCE010000759.1, read as the reverse complement.
GTGATGGAGACCCCCCAGCCCCTCACTCCCCACCGCTTCCCGGCCCCTTACTGCCACATTCCTACTCCCTGGGAAATTCTCCTGGCAGCTGTCAGAGTTCCCTCCACTGCCACTTGGTTTCTGTGGAAGCCGGGGGTCTAATTGGTTTGCCTTCTCCTTCCTGTAGGTGGAGCCAACCCCATGGCTGAGAGGCTGTGGGCAGGCTCCGGGGCAGTCGCCGGTCGTCCCCCCTTCCATCTCTTCTCCTTCTCCTCCTCCTCTCCTGTGCGGCCTCCCTCAACATCCAAACCAACCGAGTGCGTCTGAGGTGAAATCCTGCCAGACTTGGAGAACGGCTGCCAGGTTTCTCTCAAGTCTTGGCTTAACAAAGGAAAGCAAATTACAAAAATGGAAATTTTCAAACTAGCGTTCAGTGGTATTTAATTCGACGTTTGGGTGGCACGCTGGCACAGCCCGCGTTCGTGCTATTTTGTGATTAAGATGATTCCGAAAATACCTCCTTGCTTTGATTTCCCTCTTCGAAGTACCTATGCTTTGGGGAGCGGCAAAGCCCTGTCCACTCTAGAATCGCTAACATTTGGATCATCGTCTGTTGAAATCTTGACTCTGCTGACTTTTCTAAAGAGTTGAACTTTAAAAATGCCTGTGCCTTTCAGCCTGGAGAAATACAAAGATTTCTGGGTACTTAGCCCGGAAGTTCTGTGTTTTGTGTAAGGGGCTAGAGTTCTATGGCAGTGCGTGAATCGTCTTTACATTTCATTGTCGTGAGGGAGAAGTCCTGAATGTGTGCCTGGCCAAAATGCATGTTACCACGTTTGCCCTCAACTTGAATTGTGTGCTCTATCTTGTCCTTTAGAAAATGGCGTTGAAGTGGCTGTTGAGTAGGGTCTTGAATGATTTTACTTAAAGTGAACTTTTTTCTTAAAAGCTGATTGTTAAAGTCCTCCGTGTTAATTTTTGCATTTACTACACAGGCCATGTCCCAAGTGGGTTTGCGAGAGAGGCCCTCCCATTGCTTTCCGCCCCCGCCAATCCTGACTGTACCATTTCTTTCCTTGGAAGTTTTGACTGTCTCCTTCTTACACAGCTGTGTGTGCAGTGCAGGGAGACAGGTGGGGGAGCAGCCTCCAGGCTGAAGCTGCCAATTCCCTCTCTAAGGACTGTTTGAATCTCCATTATATTTTTTTCTTTTTTAAAGATTGCGCACACACGTACACATGTACATACACACACTTAATTTTTTTGGTGGCACTCGCTATGCCTGACTGTTGTATAAGGGCAGCTGTACCAATTTGTCAGACTAAGATGAAAGGTCAGAGTCCTTTTATTGTCTGTACTCACCAGTTCACATTAGCATTACCTGGGGTCGCTGCTGTATCTTTCTCGTCACCTTAGAAAGCAGGGTCCTATGGCCTTGTTGGACTGAATATGACTGTGGGCAAGAGGACGGCCCCTCTCAGTAGGTAAACACCAAGCTCACATTAACACAGGCACTACTGAGGCAGTAGTCACATTAAGAGGTCTTTGTAGTTTAGGCCAGTGCATTATTTATTTTATTTTATTATTTTATTTTTAATAATTTATTTTGGTATCATTATTCTACAATTACATGTGCAATATTATGGTTATTAAACTACCCCTTCATCAGGTCCCCCCACCAACCCCATTACAGTCACTGTCCATCAGCGTAGTGAGATGCTATAGAATCACTACTTGTCTTCTCTGAGTTGTACAGCCCTCCCCACGCCCCCCCAACATTACATCTGCTAATCGTAATCCCCCTTTTTCCCTCTTATCCCTCCCTTCCCACCCATCTTCCCCAGTCCCTTTCCCTTTGGTAACTATTAGTCCGTTCTTGGGTTCTGTGAGTCTGCTGCTGTTTTGTTCCTTCAGTTTTTTTTCTTTGTTCTTATACTCCACATGAGTGAGATCATTTGATATTTGTCTTTTTCGGTTTGGCTTATTTCACTGAGCATAATATCCTCTAGCTCCATCCATGTTGTTGCAAATGGTAGGATTTGTTTCCTTCTTATGGCTGAATAATATTCCATTGTGTATATGTACCACACCTTCTTTATCCATTCATCTACTGCTAGACACTTAGGTTGCTTCCATTTCTTGGCTATTGTAAATAGTGCTGCGATAATCATAGGGGTGCATATGTCTTTTTCAAACTGTGTTGCTGCAGTCTTAGGGTAAATTCCTAGGAGTGGAATTCCTGGGTCAAATGGTATTTCTATTTTGAGTTTTTTGAGGAACCTCCATACTGCTTTCCACAATGGTTGAACTAATTTGCAGTCCCACCAGCAGTGTAGGAGGGTTCCCTTTTCTCCACATCCTCGCCAACATTTGCTGTTGTTTGTGTTTTGGATGTTGGCCATCCTCACTGGTGTGAGGTGATATCTCATTGTGGTTTTAATCTGCATTTCTCTGATGATTAGCAATGTGGAGCATCTTTTCATGTGCCTGTTGGCCATCCGAATTTCTTCTTTGGAGAAGTGTCTATTCATGTCCTCTGCCCATTTCTTAATTGGATTGTTTGCTTTTTGTTTGTTAAGGTGCGTGAGTTCTTTATATATTTTGGATGTCAACCCATTATCAGATACATCATTTATGAATATATTCTCCCATACTGTAGGATGTCTTTTTGTTCTACTGATGGTGTCCTTTGCTGTACAGAAGCTTTTCAGCTTGATATGGTCCCACTTGTTCATTTTTGCTTTTGTTTCTCTTGCCCAGGGAGATATGTTCATGAAGATATGTTCTCATGGTTACGTCCAAGAGATTTTTGCCTATGTTTTTTTCTAAGAGTTTTATGGTTTCATGACTTACATTCAGGTCTTTGATCCACCTTGAGTTTACCTTTTTGTATGGGGCTAGACAGTAGTCCAGTTTCATTCTCTTACATGTAGCTGTCCAGTTTTTCCAACACCAGTTGCTGAAGAGGCTGTCATCTCCCCATTGTATATCCAAGGCACTTTTATCAAATATTAATTGACTGTATATGTTTGGGTTAATGTTTGGATTTTCTATTCTGTTCCACTGGTCTGTGGGTCTGTTTTTGTGCCAATACTAAATTGTCTTGATTACTGTGGCTTTGTGGTAGAGCTTGAAGTCAGGGAGCGTAATTCCCCCTGTTTTATTCCTCCCTCTTAGGATTGCTTTGGCTATGTGGGGTCTTTTGTGTTTCCATATGAATTTTAGAATTATTTGTTCCAGTTCATTGAAGAAAGCTGTTGGTAGTTTGTAAGGGATTGCGTTGAATCTGTAGATTGCTTTACACAGTATAGCCATTTTGACAATATTTATTCTTCTTAGCCAAGAGCATGGGATGCATTTCCATTTGTTAGTGTCCTCTTTAATTTCTCTTAGGAGTGTCTTGTAGTTTTCAGAGTACAGGTCTTTCACTTCCTTTGTTAGGTTTATTCCTAGGTATTTTATTCTTTTGGATGCAGTTGTGAATGGAATTGTTTTTCTGATTTCTCTTTCTGTCAGCTCATCATTAGTGTATGGGAGAGCAACAGATTTCTGTGTGTTAATTTTGTATCCTGCAACTTTGCTGAATTCAGATATTAGTTCTAGTAGTTTTGGAGTGGAGTCTTTAGGGTTTTTATGTACAATATCATGTCATCTGCAAATAGTGACAATTTGACTTCTTCTTTACCAATATGGATGCCTTGTATTTCTTTGTTTTGTCTGATTGCTGTGGCTAGGACCTCCAGTACTATGTTGAATAACAGTGGAGAGAGTGGGCATCCCTGTCTTATTCCCGATCTTAGATGAAAAGTTTTCAGCGTCTCGCTGTTAAGTATGATGTTAGCTGTGGGTTTGTCATATATAGCCTTTATGATGTTGAGGTACTTGCCCTCTATACCCATTTTGTTGTTGAGAGTTTTAATCATGAATGGATTTTGAACTTTGTCAAATGCTTTTTCAGCATCTATGAAAATGATCGTGTGGTTTTTGTTCTTTTTTGTTGATGTGGTGGATGATGTTGATGGATTTTCGAATGTTGTACCATCCTTGCATCCCTGGGATGAATCCCACTTGATCATGGTGTATGTTCCTCTTGATGTATTTTTGAATTTGGTTTTCTAATATTTTGTTGAGTATTTTTGCATCTACGTTCATCAGGGATATTGGTCTGTAATTTTCCTTTTTGGTGAGGTCTTTGCCCGCGTTTGGTATTAGAGTGATGCTGGCTTCATAGAATGAGTTTGGAAGTATTCCCTCCTCTTCTATTTTTTGGAAAACTTTAAGGAGAATAGGTGTTATTTCTTCTCTATATGTCTGGTAGAATTCAGAGGTGAATCCGTCTGGTCCGGGGGTTTTGTTCTTGGGTAGTTTTTTGATTACCAATTCAATTTCATTGCTGGTGATTGGTCTGTTTAGTTTTTCTATTTCTTGCTTGGTCAGTCTTGGAAGGTTGTATTTTTCTAAGAAGTTGTCCATTTCTTCTAGGTTTTCCAGCTTTTGGCATATAGATTCTCATACTATTCTCTTATAATTCTTTGTATTTGTGGGGTCTGTCGTTATTTTTCCTTTCTCATTTATGATTGTGTTTATGTGTGTAGATTCTCTTTTTCTTTTAATAAGTCTGGCTAGGGGTTTATCTATTTTGTTTATTTTTTCAAAGAACCAGCTCTTGGTTTCATTGATTTTTTCTATTGTTTTAATCTTCTCAATTTTATTTATTTCTTCTCTAATCTTTATTATGTCCCTCCTTCTGGTGACTTTGGGCCTCATTTGTTCTTCTTTTTCCAATTTCAGTAATTGTGTCTTTAGACTCTTCATTTGGGAATGTTCTTCCTTCTTTAAATAGGCCTGGACTGCAATATACTTTCCTCTAAGAACTGCCTTTGCTGCATCCCACAGAAGTTGTGGCTTTGTGTTGTTGTTGTCATTAGTCTCCATATATTCTTTGATTTCTGTTTTGATTTGGTTGTTAACCCATTGATTAATTAGGAGAATGTTGTTAAGTCTCCATGTATTTGTGAGCCTTTTTGTTTTCTTTCTAAAATTTATTTCTAGTTTTATACCTTTGTGATCTGAGAAGTTGGTTGGTAGGATTTCAGTATTTTTGAATTTACTGACGTTCGTTTTGTGGCCTAGTATGTGGTCTATTCTGGAAAATGTTCCATGTGCACTTGAGAAGAATGTGTATCCTGCTGCTTTTGGGTGTAGAGTTCTGTAGATGTCTGTTAGGTCCATCTGTTCTAGTGTGTTGTTCAGTGCCTCTGTGTCTTTACTTATTCTCTGTCTGGTTGTTCTGTCCTTTGGAGTGAGTGGTGTGTTGAAGTCTCCTAAAATGAATGCATTGCTGTCTATTTCCTCCTTTAATTCTGTTAGTATTTGTTTCACATATGCTGGCACTCCTGTGTTGGGTGCAAATATATTTATAATGGTTATATCTTCTTGTTGGAGTGACCCTTTTATCATTATGTAATGTCCTTCTTTATCTCTTGCTACGTTCTGCTTTTTGAAGTCTATTTTGTGTGATACAAGTACTGCAACCCCTGCTTTTTCCTCTTTGTTGTTTTCATGAAATATCTTTTTCCATCCCTTCACTTTTAGTCTGTGTATATCTTTGGGTTTGAGGTGAGTCTCTTGTAAGCAACATATAGATGTGTCTTTTTTTTTTATCCATTCTGTTACTCTGTGTCTTTTGATTGGTGCATTCAGTCCATTTACATTTAGGGTGATTATTGATAGATATGTACTTATTGCCATTGCTGGCTTTAGATTCGTGGTTCCCAAAGGTTCAAGGGTTGCTTCTTTACTATCTAACAATCTAACTTAATTTCTTGTTAAGTTATTGTAAACACCATCTGATGTTTCTTTATTTCTCTCCCTTCTTATTCTTCGTGCTCCATTCTTTATATACGAGGTGTTTTATTCTTTGCCTTTAGTTAGTATTTGGATGGTCTGCTTTCTTTGCTATGATTTTCTTTTCTCTGGTGACATCTTTTTAGCCTTCGGGGTGCTTCCCTCTAGAGCAGTCCGTTTAAGATATCCTGTAGTGGTGGTTTATGAGAGGCAAACTCTCTCAACTTTCGTTTGTCTGGAAATTGTTGAATCCCTCCGTCATATTTAAATGATAATCATGCTGGATACAATATTCTTGGTTCGAGGCCCTTCTGTTTCATTACGTTAAATATATCATGTCATTCTCTTCTGGCCTGTAAGGTTTCTGTTGAGAAGTCTGATGATAGTCTGATGGGTTTTCCTTTGTAGGTGATATTTTTCTCTCTCTAGCTGCCTTTAATACTCTGACCTTATCTTTGATCTTTGCCATTTTAATTATTATGTGTCTTGGTGTTGTCTTCCTTGGGTCCCTTGTGTTGGGAGATCTGTGGGCTTCCGTGGACTGTGAGACTATTTCCTCCCCAGCGACGGAAAGTTTTCAGCAATTATTTCTTCAAAGACACTTTCTATCCCTTTTTCTCTCTCTTCATCCTCTGCTACTCCTATAATGCGAATATTTTTCTGTTTGGATTGGTCACACAGTTCTCTTAATATTCTTTCATTCCTAGAAATCCTTTTATCTCTCTCTGCCTCAGCTTCTCTGTATTCCTGTTTTCTGATTTCTATTCCATTAACTGTCTCTTGCATCTCATCCAGTCTGCTGTTAAGCCCGTCGATCACTTGTCTGATTTCTGCATTGTCTTTCCTTACTTCCCTCACTTCCTCCCTCAGCTCTTGCACATTTCTTTGTAGATCCGTCAGCATGGTTATGACTTTTATTTGAATTCTTTTTCAGGAAGACTGTGCATTTCCATCCCTTCAGGCTCCCTCTCTGGGTTTGTCTGGCTGATCTTAGTCTGCACCATATTCCTCTGTCTTTTCATGGCTATAGAAGTGGTCGCTGGTAGTTGCCACATATGTCAGCTGGGCTCTTTAAGACTTTAAAAAGAAAAAAAGAGAGAGAGAAAGAAAGAAAGAAAAGAAATAAAGAGAAGAAAAACCCAAAACAAAACAAAACAAAACAAACAAAAAATGCCCAGCGGGAGTAGATTCTGTGGGGATGCTGTAGGTGGCGCTTTTGCTCCACTATTCTGCAGCTGTGTCTGCCCCGCTCCGCAGGGCCCTTTATAGCTCCGCCTCGCAGTGTGCCATGTCCTCTCAGGTGTAGCTGCACGCTGTGCGCTTTCCTGTATTTTCTGGTCTCTCTTTTAGGAATACTTATATTTGCTGTATTTTCATGGATTTATATAGTTTTGGGAGGAGATTTCTGCCACCCTGCTCACGCCGCCATCTTCCCAAAAGTCTCCAGTGCTTTATTTTAAAACATAACTTCACCAAAATACAAGGCAAGCCCTACTGTAATAACCTCAGTTTTAAGACCATCTGGCTGGTCTTCATCAGTTAGAGATTTAGAATTCTGTACCTAAGCCAAGGGATAGCAGATAAATCAGACTAACCTGATAGTGTTTTTCAGACTTTGGAATGAAAGGACGGCTTCTCAGGTCTTGGTCTCAGCTGGGACTCCAGCTCTGAGCACCTAGTGTTCTTCAGGAACCTCATGCTCTGGCTGGTGCTGTTGTCTCCTCTTGGAATTTCTCCCCCAACCTTTTTGCTTAGCAAACTCTTGTCTTTCAAGACTTGTCTCAGATGCAACTTGTCTCTGAAGTCTTGTAGCCATGCCCACTTGCCAGCCCTCTTTGGAGTTAATGACCTGGATCTGTTAAATAGAACTCTATTGCTTGATCTGTGAAACATCCTATACTGTGTTACATATGTTTTTTTATGCCGCTTTCTCCCCTGATAGAATATACTCTTTGCCACATCAGGGAGCATATCTTATTTACCTCACTCCTCACACTAAAAATGCTAGGAAAAATCTGATGAATAAATAAGGAAACATACTTGTTATTTAAATGTTTTCACAGGGGCTATTTGTTTTCTTTAAGGTTCTCTGAGTTCAACAGCCAGGCATCTATGACTATCTTTACAGAATTGAGAATAAAAATTATAAGTTAATGTTAAAGTCTGATTTTCATATCTTTTCATATCTTCTGCTTATGTAAGGAAAGTTTGATGTGCATGTAGGTGGAAAATTTATGTATCCCCACCATCTGATTAATGCATCTGTTCCTACTAAATCCAACGAGAGCAGAATATCACTGCAGACATGAGAGATTGTGAGAGTATATAGTTCTATTGCTTTGGGTAGCCTTCGGAGTTATACTTACAAGTTGTTATTTGTTATTGTTATTCATTAACTTGTATAAGCTGGAAAACTGGAAATGTCCTTGGAACCTCCCTATTCCTCTCTTCCCACATTTAGTTATCAGTAAGTCATGTCTCTTCTCCAAAATATCTCTCAGATTTGTCCACTGTTCTTCATCTCTGCCATTGCTCCATTCCAAGCCACTGTCACTTCCCTTCTGGACAGTTGCCAAGGACTTCTAGTTAGTCTCTCTGCTTCTTGTCTTGTCTGGCTCCCATCATGTCACTCCCTGGCCTACCACTTTTCAATGGCTGCACTCACCGTAATCCTTTACATGGCAGTGTAGTCTGGCTTCCACCTACCTTTTTAGCCTTGTTTTTACTGAATATACTAGCCTTCAGGTTCTTGAACTTGCCAACATCTTGCCTACCTCAAGCCTTATCCATATGCTTATTTATGCTGGGAATATTCAGTTACTCTTTCTTGGAGAGGTGTTCCCTGCTTCTCTTCCTCACTCCATCTCTCCTGGATAAATCAGATCCCCATTATTGTTTCTACTGATGCCTGCTTTTTCCTTCATGTTATTTATCACATTTTACAATTATAAATTCATTAATTTTTTGTTTATCTTATGTCTATCTCTCCATCCATAATAGATCACAGGAAGGCAGGGATCATGTCTTTTTCTTCAAGAGTTTACCTGTATACCCAGGGCTTAACATATAGTAGGTTGTTAAGAAATACTCTTTGGATAGGGCTGCAATGAGAAATGCTAGTAGGTAATGTGTAATAGGCCTATGACATGAAAATAGTTTCATGCAAAAAAAAATGGTAATCTGAAATGAGGTTCAAAGATGTTTATGCACATGGAGCAAGCAAGGGGAAGACTTGAGTTATGATATGATATCCCACAGCCTTTCTCCACTGCAATTTGAAAAATAAGAAGAGAACAAGAACAAAAATATTTGTTTTATAGCTCTACCAAGACTCAGCCCTCCCCTTTCTCTCCCCCTTGCACCAAGTACATCCTGTACTTTTGGCAACATGTTGACTGGATATTTAAAAGCTGTGAACTGTTCTGAAAATTTCACATACTGGGTTATGGGCCATGTGTGTTTGATCAAAATTCAATTACTACACTGTACCATACTTGGAAACCTATCATCCCAAGTTATGAAGTATGACGAAATAGGCAAACCTAATTGGTTCAGTATGGGAACAGTATCAACCAAGCTTGTTATGATAAATAGCTTCCTGTGTTAAAGGTTCTCTAGAGCTTCTAAGTATCTTGGCTCACCTCCTTCAGTGGAATATTGCTCCCAGGGACCCCCTACATCACTGTCCCTCCAAGGCAATGGCAGTTCACAGTTTTCTTCAACTTACTACCCCTGAAAAAGAAAAATGCTGTTCAATTTTCCTCTTCCTTCTCATTTCTTCATTTAGAATTTGATTTGAGCTCCTGGTAACCTCTTTAGATATTTTTCACTTAGAAAAATAATTTTTAAAATTATAAAGCATCCCATCTGTACAGCAAAGGACACCATCACCAGAACAAAAAGGCAGCCTACAGTGTGGGAGAATATATTTGTAAATGATTTATCTGATAAGGGGTTAACATCCAAAATATATAAAGAACTCAGACGACTCAACACCAAAAAAACAAATAACCCAATTAAAAAATGGGTGGAAGACCTGAACAGACATTTCTCCAAAGAAGAAATACAGATGGCCAACAGGCACATGAAAAGATGTTCTATATCATTAATCATCAGGGAAATAGAAATCAAAACCACAATGAGATATCACCTCACACCAGTTAAAATGGCCAATAACCAAAAGACAGGAAATAACAAATGGTGGTGAGGATGTGGAAAAAAGGGAACCCTCCTACACTGTTGGTGGAAATGTAAATTGGTGCAGCCACTGTCAAAAGCAGTATGGAGATTCCTCAAAAAACTAAAAATAGAAATACCATACAACCCAGTAATTCCACTTGTAGAAATTTACCCAAAGAATATAAAATCCCTGATTCAAAAAGATATATGTACCCCTATCTTTATTGCCACATTATTTACAATAGCCAAGATACAGAAGCAACCAAAGCACCCATCAATAGATGAATGGATAAGGAAGAGGTGGTATATATACACAACAGAATATTATTCAGCCATAAAAAAAGAAATCCTGCCATTTTGCAACAACAGGGTGGACCTAGAGGGTATTATGCTAAGTGAAATAAAACAAGCAGAGAAAGATAAATACCATATGATTCACTTATTTGTGGAACCTAAAAACAAAACAAAATGAACAAAATAACAGTAGACTCACAGACACTGAAAACTAACTGGTGGTTACCAAGGAGGAGGGATTCGGATGGGTAGGTGGGGAGGTTGAGGGGAATAAAGGGACACAAACATTCTCAATCATAATATAAGTTGGTCATGGGGACAGTAGTATAGCATTGAGAATATAGCCAATGATTCTGTAATATCTTCCTATGTTGACAGATAGTAACTGCCCTAGTGGGGGTGAGGATTTAATAATATGGGTAACTGGTGAATTACTGTGTTGCATACTTCAAACCAATATAAGATTGTATATCAACTATACTTCAATTAAAAAAGATTTGCTAAAATAGAAAAAAATGTATAAAGCACTCTAAACACAGAAAATAGAACAGCAGACATCCTTGTGCCCACCACTCAGAGTTAACAAATAATGCTTTTCCTATTTCCATCAGATCTTTTGTCTTTGTTTTCTATGTGTCCTTTCTCTTGCTTCTTAGGACCAAAGATGGACTACAAGTTATAAACCACAGTATTGATGAGATTAATAAATTAAGTCTTGACATACAGTAACATACTGGAATCAAGAGGATGTACATTGTATTACAGAGAAGCACCTGTTTGGTTGTAAGTCTTTTCAGGTGTTGAAATGGACTCAGTGAGAATTCTTGGTCTATACTGTAGATGAAACTACAAGGATCCACAGAGGAGGAGGATTGTTGCAGGTGTGGGGAGAGGGATCAAGAAATTGTCTTAATGTTTCAGAAAGGATAAAAAACAATAAAATATTTCCATGCTTTGTGGTCCTAATGAGTTTTTCTTTAGAAGTGACATTTAGGGTTGGGTTAGAAATATTTCCTTCTAGTGATCTTAGCAAAGGGCAAAACAATTGGGTTATTGCCATCTTCTAAAATACGATCAGTAGCGCTGGCATTTTCCTTAGAATACAACTTTAAGGCCAGAAAAATTTGCATGTACTTACCCTTAATTCAAGTCAACCACTTGTAGTTGCTTTCCCAAATGTGCTCTCATTTTATTCACCATTTGTATTAGGCCATCACCCTTAACTTAACAAAAATGCATAATACTGCATTTCTCCCCTGGAAAAAATAGTGTGTTCCATAAAAAGTTGTTTTGGTAAGAAGCAAGAGCCTTCACTTGTCCTTGACAATAATTCATTAATCATGAATGCTACAATACATAACCAAAGCACAGAGAAAGATCCTTGATGAAGGTAAGTATGCATGCCCCCCACAAAGGAAAAATGGATATACTGTGTTGTTTAGCAGTTTAAAATCACAATGCTGCCAAGATTAAATTAGAGATGTTCTTGTTCTCTGCAATACCATTAGGTTTACTTTAGAAATTGCAATTAGCTTAAAAGTTGTGATTTCTAAAATGGCCCACTTGCCTATCTTGTTTTCCTCTATCAGGTGGATGTTAGTATCATAATCCTTCCATAATTTTTAAATAGAACTTCCAATAAGAAGTGTTCATGAGAGCTATAAACTTCAAAAAACAGAATGTAGCTGTAGCCACTTACGGTAATAAGTTCCTTCATAATATTTTTCACTTAACAAATGTATGATTTTGGCAAATCAGCTCTTTTTTGTTTTTGTATTCAATCTTGCCTGATTGAATGACAGAGGAACTAACAGAATAAATGCTATTCTCTATGTACAATAATTAAGGAAATAGTCCTTGTTACTCTAATAGGGAACAGGCTCTGCCTGACTGTAATAAAATTAAACGATAAAGAATTTCTAGAGTGTAGCAAAAATAAAGGGAAGTCAGTTACTAGCATGTGGTTATTCCAGATGGATAGTAGAAAGAATGGAGTGGTGTGTTTTATAGAGAGTGATGATGGAATTAACAAAATATATCAACTTTTCCAATTTAATGAAATAATTATTTCAGGAAAAGATGCTCTTCAGTTTCTGTCTTTGGGAAATGTTGATGTGTCCTTCATAAACTTCAGTGTATTATTTTAAAACATAATTTCACCAAATACAGGTAAACCTTACTATAGTAAACATCAGTTTTGAGGCAATTCTTTCAGTAAACACAATCAACAGTTTACTCTAATAAAAATAGTACCAATCTTTGGAAAAGGCCACATTACATACTTGATTCTGACAAAAGAAAAACTTCCTTTTTGGATTCAGTGTGCCTGAGTGTGGTGCCCGCGTTTTTCCCCTGTTGGTCTCTACCTCTCTCCTTCTATTTCTATCTGTATATTTATCTATCTTAGCTACTATACATCTACTTGTTTCAAAAACAGCAAAGAGGAACCTAAGGGCACTGGTGAGTCTTGGAGTAAACCTTGCTCTGAAGCCCTGGAATATAAGAAACACGGTTTGTTTTCTTTAGAAGAATTTGAAGTGAAGGAGTGGTGCTCTGCAAAGGGAGGAAGCAACACCATATCAACCACCATCCTAAAAGTTGTTGTGCTCTGTCCCTGGAAGCTCTGTGCTGGGGTCAGCAAACTTTTCTGTAAAGGGCCACTGCGTTGTGCTAGTCACAGCCTATCAATAACTAGTGTTGCAGTTAGCCCACCCCTTGGTGTGTTTATCATGACTGCAAGATAGCCTTTAGCAACAGCCATCAGGAAGCTTTGAAACGATAAAGTTTTTTTTGCGGGGGGGGCTGGTTTTATTTATTTATTTATTTATTTATTTTTAATATAATTTATTTTATTATCATTAATTTCCAATTACATGTACAATATTACGATTATTAAACTACCCCTTCATCAGGTCCCCCCCATCAACCCCATTACAGTCACTGTCCATCAGCGTAGTGAGATGCTATAGAGTCACTACTTGTCTTCTCTGAGTTGTACAGCCTTCCCCGTGCCCCCCCAACATTACATCTGCTAATCGTAATGCCCGTTTTTCCCTCTTATCCCTCCCTTCCCGCCCATTTTCCCCAGTCCCTTTCCCTTTGGTAACTATTAGTCTGTTCTTGGGTTCTGTGAGTCTGCTGCTGTTTTGTTCCTTCAGTTTTTTTCTTTGTTCTTATACTCCACATATGAGTGAAATCATTTGATACTTGTCTTTTTCGGCTTGGCTTATTTCACTGAGCATAATACCCTCTAGCTCCATCCATGTTGTTGCAAATGGTAGGATTTGTTTTCTTCTTATGGCTGAATAATATTCCATTGTGTATATGTACCACACCTTCTTTATCCATTCATCTACTGATGGACACTTAGGTTGCTTCCATTTCTTGGCTATTGTAAATAGTGCTGCGATAAACATAGGGGTGCATCTGTCTTTTTCAAATTGGGCTGCTGCATTCTTAGGGTAAATTCCTAGGAGTGGAATTCCTGGGTCAAATGGTATTTCTATTTTGAGTTTTTTGAGGAACCTCCATACTGCTTTCCACAATGGTTGAACTAATTTGCAGTCCCACCAGCAGTGTAGGAGGGTTCCCTTTTCTCCACATCCTCGCCAACATTTGTTGTTGTTTGTGTTTTGGATGTTGGCCATCCTCACTGGTGTGAGGTGATATCTCATTGTGGTTTTAATCTGCATTTCTCTGATGATTAGCGATGTGGAGCATCTTTTCATGTGCCTGTTGGCCATCTGAATTTCTTCTTTGGAGAAGTGTCTATTCATGTCCTCTGCCCATTTCTTAATTGGATTATTTGCTTTCTGTTTGTTAAGGTGCATGAGTTCTTTATATATTTTGGATGTCAACCCTTTATCAGATACGTTCTTTATGAATATATTCTCCCATACTGTAGGATGTCTTTTTGTTCTACTGATGGTGTCCTTTGCTGTACAGAAGCTTTTCAGCTTGATATAGTCCCACTTGTTCATTTTTGCTTTTGTTTCCCTTGCCCGGGGAGATATGTTCATGAAGAAGTTGCTCATGTTTATGTCCAAGAGATTTTTGCCTATGTTTTTTTCTAAGAGTTTTATGGTTTCATGACTTACATTCAGGTCTTTGATCCACCTTGAGTTTACCTTTGTGTATGGGGCTAGACAGTAGTCCAGTTTCATTCTCTTACATGTAGCTGTCCAGTTTTTCCAACACCAGCTGCTGAAGAGGCTGTCATCTCCCCATTGTATATCCAAGGCTCCTTTATCAAATATTAATTGACTGTATATGTTTGGGTTAATGTTTGGATTTTCTATTCTGTTCCACTGGTCTGTGGGTCTGTTTTTGTACCAATACCAAATTGTCTTGATTACTGTGACTTTGTAGTAGAGCTTGAAGTCAGGGAGCATAATTCCCCCTGTTTTATTCCTCCTTCTCAGGATTGCTTTGGCTATTCGGGGTCTTTTGTGGTTCCATATGAATTTTAGAATTATTTGTTCCAGTTCATTGAAGAAAGCTGTTGGTAGTTTGATAGGGATTGCATTGAATCTGTAGATTGCTTTAGGTAGTATAGCCTTTTTGACAATATTTATTCTTCCTAGCCAAGAGCATGGGATGCATTTCCATTTGTTAGTGTCCTCTTTAATTTCTCTTAGGAGTGTCTTGTAGTTTTCAGAGTACAGGTCTTTCACTTCCTTCGTTAGGTTTATTCCTAGGTATTTTATTCTTTTTGATGCAATTGTGAATGGAATTGTTTTTCTGATTTCTCTTTCTGTTAGTTCATCCTTAGTGTATAGGAAAGCAACAGATTTCTGTGTGTTGATTTTGTATCCTGCAACTTTGCTGAATTCAGATATTAGTTCTAGTAGTTTTGGAATGTAATCTTTAGGGTTTTTTATGTACAGTATCATGTCATCTGCAAATAGTGACAATTTGACTTCTTCTTTACCAATATGGATGCCTTGTATGTCTTTGTTTTGTCTGATTGCTGTGGCTAGGACCTCCAGTACTATGTTGAATAACAGTGGAGAGAGTGGGCATCCCTGTCTTGTTCCGATCTTAGATGAAAAGCTTTCAGCGTCTCGCCGTTAAGTATGATGTTAGCTGTGGGTTTGTCATATATAGCCTTTATGATGTTGAGGTACTTGCCGTCTATACCCATTTTGTTGAGAGTTTTAATCATGAATGGATGCTGAATTTTGTCAAATGCTTTTTCAGCATCTATGGAGATGATCATGTGGTTTTTGTTCTTCTTTTTGTTGATGTGGTGGATGATGTTGATGGATTTTCGAATGTTGTACCATCCTTGCATCCCTGGGATGAATCCCACTTGATCATGGTGTATGATCCTCTTGATGTATTTTTGAATTCGGTTTGCTAATATTTTGTAGAGTATTTTTGCATCTACGTTCATCAGGGATATTGGTCTGTAATTTTCTTTTTTGGTGAGGTCTTTGCCCGGTTTTGGTATTAGAGTGATGCTGGCTTCATAGAATGAGTTTGGAAGTATTCCCTCCTCTTCTATTTTTTGGAAAACTTTAAGGAGAATCGGTGTTATTTCTTCTCTATATGTCTGGTAGAATTCAGAGGTGAATCCATCAGGCCCAGGGGTTTTGTTCTTGGGTAGTTTTTTGATTACCAATTCGATTTCGTCAGTGGTGATTGGTCTGTTTAGTTTTTCTGTTTCTTGCTTGGTCAGTCTTGGAAGGTTGTATTTTTCTAAGAAGTTGTCCATTTCTTCTATGTTTTCCAGCTTGTTAGCATATAGATTCTCATAATATTCTCTTATGATTCTTTGTATTTCTGTTGGGTCCGTCGTGATTTTTCCTTTCTCATTTCTGATTGTGTTTATGTGTGTAGATTCTCTTTTCCTCTTAATGAGTCTGGCTAGGGGTTTATCTATTTTGTTTATTTTTTCCAAGAACCAGCTCTTGGTTTCATTGATTTTTTCTGTTGTTTTATTCTTCTCAATTTTATTTATTTCTTCTCTAATCTTTATTATGTCCCTCCTCTGGTGACTTTGGGCCTCATTTGTTCTTCTCTTTCCAATTTCAGTAATTGTGTCTTTAGACTATTCATTTGGGAATGTTCTTCCTTTTTTAAATAGGCCTGGATTGCAATATTCTTTCCTCTTAGTACTGCCTTTGCTGCGTCCCACAGAATTTGTGGCTTTGTGTTGTTGTTGTCATTAGTCTCCATATATTCTTTGATTTCTGTTTTGATTTGGTCATTAACCCACTGATTAATTAGGAGAGTGTTGTTAAGTCTCCATGTATTTGTGAGCCTTTTTGATTTCTTTCTGAAATTTATTTCTAGTTTTATACTTTGGTGATCTGAGAAGTTGGTTGGTAGGATTTCAATATTTTTGAAATTACAGAGGTTCTTTTTGTGGCCTAGTATGTGGTCTATTCTGGAAAATGTTCCATGTGCACTTGAGAAGAATGTGTATCCTGTTGCTTTTGGGTGTAGAGTTCTGTAGATGTCTGTTAGGTCCATCTGTTCTAGTGTGTTGTTCAGTGCCTCTGTGTCTTTACTTATTTTCTGTCTGGTTGATCTGTCCTCTGGAGTGAGTGGTGTGTTGAAGTCTCCTAAGATGAATGCATTGCTGTCTATTTCCTCCTTTAATTCTGTTAGTATTTGTCTCACATATGCTGGCACTCCTGTGTTGGGTGCATATATATTTATAATGGTTATATCTTCTTGTTGGACTGACCCCTTTATCATTATGTAATGTCCTTCTTTATCTTTTGCTACTTTCTTCGTTTTGAAGTCTATTTTGTCTGATACAAGTACTGCAACACCTGCTTTTTTCTCTTTGTTGTTTGCATGAAATATCTTTTTCCATCCCTTCACTTTTAGTCTGTGTATATCTTTGGATTTGAGGTGAGTTTCTTGTAGGCAGCATATAGATGGGTCTTGCTTTTTTATCCATTCTGTTACTCTGTGTCTTTTGATTGGTGCATTCAGTCCATTTACATTTAGGGTGATTATTGATAGGTATGTACTTATTGCCATTGCTGGCTTTAGATTCGTGGTTACCAAGGGTTCAAGGGTTGCTTCTTTACTATCTAACAATCTAACTTAACTTTCTTGTTAAGTTATTGTGAACACAGTCTGATGTTTCTTTCTTTCTCTCCCTTCTTATTCCTCCTCCTCCATTCTTTCTATAAAGGTGTTTTATTCTTTGCCTTTAGTTGATATTTGGATGGTCTGCTTTCTTTGCTATGATTTTTTTTTCTCTAGTGACATCTTTTTAGCCTTAGGCGTGCTTCCCTCTAGAGCAGTCCATTTAAGATATCCTGTAGTGGTGGTTTATGAGAGGCAAACTCTCTCAACTTTCGTTTATCTGGAAATTGTTTAATCCCTCCATCATATTTAAATGATAGTCGTGCTGCATACAATATTCTTGGTTCGAGGCCCTTCTGTTTCATAACGTTAAATATATCATGCCATTCTCTTCTGGCCTGTAAGGTTTCTGTTGAGAAGTCTGATGATAGTCTGATGGGTTTTCCTTTGTAGGTGATCTTTTTTCTCTCTCTAGCTGCCTTTAATACCCTGTCTTTATCTTTGATCTTTGCCATCTTAATTATTATGTGTCTTGGTGTTGTCTTCCTTGGGTCCCTTGTGTTGGGAGATCTATGAGCTTCGGTGGACTGCGAGACTACTTCCTTCCCCAGCGAGGGAAAGTTTTCAGCAATTATTTCTTCAAAGACACTTTCTATCCCTTTTTCTCTCTCTTCTTCCTCTGGTACTCCTATAATGCGAATATTGTTCCGTTTGGATTGGTCACACAGTTCTCTTAATATTCTTTCATTCCTAGAAATCCTTTTATCTCTCTCTGCCTCAGCTGCTCTGTACTCCTGTTCTCTGTTTTCTATTCCATTAACAGTCTCTCGCATCTCATCCATTCTGCTGTTAAGCCCGTTCGATCGCTTGTCTGATTTCTGTATTGTCTTTCCTCAGTTCTCTCACTTCCTCCCTCAGCTCTTGCACATTTCTCTGTAGGTCCATCAGCATGGTTATGACTTTTATTCTAAATTCTTTTTCAGGGAGGCTGTGCATTTCCATCCCTTCAGACTCCCTCTCTGGGGTTGTCTGGTTGATTTTGGTCTGAACCATATTCCTCTGTCTTTTCATGGCTGTATAATTGGTCACTGATAGTTGCCACGTATGTCAGCTGGGCTCTTTAAGACTTTAAAAAGAGAAGAAAAAAAAGAAAAAAAAAAGAAAAAAGAAAGAAAAGAAAAAACAAAAACAGAACAAAAAACAAAACAAAACAAAAAAAACAAAAAAAATGCCCACCGGACGTAGATTCTGTGGGAATGCTCTAGGTGGCGCTATTGCCCCACTATTCAACAGCTGTGACTGTGCCGCTCCGCAGGGCCCTTTATCGCTCTGGCAGGGGTGGGAACGAGTAGGAGGCTGTTGATCTCAGTGAGAAGTGTTAAGTATGGCTACGCTTCCTTAGTCGCCAGCTAAGGCGTCTGAAACTCCCCAGGACTCCCAGCCTGCTGGGCTGAGTGTGCTGGGGCGATCCGGCTCCTCCGCTGGGCTCCTGTCTCTTTAAGACCGCTGAAGAAAGCGCGCACTTTTTTTTTTCCTTCCCGGGAGCCGGCTGCAAGCACCCTGGCGCGTTCCCCGCTCAGATCCTGCCCCTCTGTCTCTCCAATCTCCGCTGCACTGCGCAATGTGGGTCAGCGCTCCCCGCGCAGATCACCGGGGCTGGCTACTTCGCGGGGTGCACTTCCACTCCCTCCCGGCTCTGAATCCTCTCCTCCCACCGGTGCGCTGGGGTGGGGGAGGGCTCGGGTCCCGCCGGGTCGCGGCTCCGTATCTTACCCGCCTCTTGGTGTGCCGAGTCCTCTCGGGTGTAGCTGCACGCTGTGCGCTTTCCTGTGTATTCTCGTCTCTCTTTTAGGAATAGATGTATTTTCTGTGTTTTCGTAGATAAATATAGTGTTGGGAGGAGATTTCTGCCGCCCTGCTCACACCGCCATCTTCCCAGAACTCTGAAACGATAAAGTTTATTACAAGACCTAGAACATACACAGCACACCTGGGGTCACACAGGGAGGTCACAGGCAGAGAGAGAGCATATGGGCCTAACTCCTGCTTTTATAGGGGTTGAAGGTGAAGGCCTAGGGTTTTGTGGGTTCACTCAGTATTGGTGAATTTGTGTATGTATGTATGCATGTATATATATATGTATGTATGTGTATCTTTTTTGTTGAAGTAAAATTGGTGTATAGTATTATTAAATAATATTATATTAGTATATATTATAATGTTATACTAATTAACATAACATTATTAAATTACATCATTAAATAATTCAATATTTGTATATACTACAAGGTGATAACCACAATAAATCTAGTTCCATCTGTCACCATATAATTGCCCCCTCATCCTTTTTGTTCACCCCTGCAGCCCTTTTCCCCTTTGATAATCACCAACTTGTTCTCTACATCCATGAGTTTTTCTTATTTGTATTGTTTGATTTTTTTAGATTCCACATATAAGTGAGAGATCCTATGGCATTTGTCTTTGTCTGATTTGTTTCACTTAGCATAATACTCTGTAGGTCCATCCATGTTGTCACAAAAGATTTCATTTTTTTCATTTATTTTTATGGAATGATATTCTGTTGTGTACATATATGTATATATACCACATCTTTATCCATTCATCTGGCAATGGCCAAAGTCACTTAAATTGTTTCCGTATCTTGGCTATTGTAAATAATGCTGCAATAAACATAGGGATGCATATATATCTCTTTGAATAACTGTGTTTGTTTTCTTTGAATAAATACTCAGAAATATAACAGATGGGTCATATGGTAGATCTATTCTTAATTTTTTGAGAAACATCCATGCTGCTTTCCATAGTGGCTGCACCAATTTACATTGCTATGAACCCTGTATGAGGGGTCCTGTTTCTCTACAACCTCTCCAACATTTGTTATTTCTTGTCTTTTGATATTGGTCATTCTGACAGGTGTGAGGTGATATCTCGTTGTAGTGTTAATTTGCATTTCCCTGATGATTAGTGTTGTTGAGCATCTTTTCATGTACCTGTTGACTATTTGTATGTTTTGGAAAAATGTCTGTTCCGATCCTCTGCCCCTTTCTAAATTGGATTGTTTGGGTTTTTTTTGCTATGAGTTATATGAGTTCTTTATATATTTTGAGTATTAACCACTTTTTGGATATATAATTTGCAAATATCTTCTCCCATTCAGTAAGTTACCTTTTTATTTTGTTGATAGTTTCCTTTGCTGTGAAGAAACGTTTTAGTTCAGTGTTGTCCCATTTGTTTACTTTTGCTTTCATTGCCAGAGCCTTTGGACCAAAATCCAAAAAAAATCACTAAGAATGATACCAAGGAGCTTACTGCCTATATGTCTTCTAGAAGTTATATGATTTCTGGTCTTATTATCAAGTCTTTAATCCATTTTGAGTTAATTTTTGTGTATGGTGTAGGTACTGGTCTGGTTTAGTTCTCTTGCATATGGCTGTCCAGTTTTCCCAACACCATTTATTGAAGAGACTGTCCTTTCCTGTTGTATATTTTTGCCTCCCTTGTCCTAAATTAATTAACCATATAGGCATGAGTTTATTTCTGGGCTCTGTATTCTGTTCCATTGATCTACGTGTCTGTTTTCATGCCAGAACCATATTGTTTTTATTGCTGTAGCTTTCTAGTATAGTTTGAAGTCAAGGAGCATATACTTCCAGCTTTGTCCTTTTATCTCAAGATTGCTTTGGCTTTTCAGGGTCTTTTGTGGTTACATACAAGTTTTATAATTATTTGTTCTAGTTCTGTGAAAAATGCCATTGTAACTTTGATAGAGATTCATTGAATTCAGTATATTGATTTTTATGTCCTGCAACTTTACTGAAGTCATTTATTAGTTCTAAGAGTTTTTTGGTGGAGTCTTTAGGGTTTTCTACATATAGAAGCATGTCATCTGCAAATAATGACAGTTTTACTTTTTCCTATCTTATTTGGATGGCTTTTCTTTCTTTTTCTTTCCTAATGGCCATGGCTAGGACTTCTAATACTTTGTTGAATAAAAGTGGTGAGAGTGGGCATCCTTGTCTTGTTCCTGATCTTAGTGGAAAAGCTTCCAGGTTTTCACTGTTGAGTATTATGTTTACTGTGTGCTTACTGTATATGCCCTTTGTTATGTTGACGTATGTTCCCTCTATCCCCACTTTGTTGAAAGTTTTTATCAAAAATGGATGTTGAATTTTGTCAAATGCTTTTTCTGCATCTATTGTGTTGATCATAGGATTTTTATCCTTCATTTTGTTTATGTGGTTTAATATATTGATTGATTTGTAGATGTTGAACCATCCCTGCAGCCCTGGAATAAAATCCACTTGATCATGGTGTATGATCCTTTTAATGCACTGTTGAATTCAGTTTGCTAGTATTTTTTTGATGAATTTTGCATCTATGTTCTTCAGGGATATTGGCCTGTAATTTTCTTTTTTGTAGTGTCCTTGTCTGGTTTTGGTGTCAGGGTAATGCTGGCCTCATAAAGTGAGCTTGGAAGTGTTCCTTCTTCTTTTTTGGAGAATTTGAGAAGGATAGGTATTAAAACTCCTATGAATATTTGTTAGAATTCATCAGTGAAGCCATCTGGTCCTGGATTTTGTTTGTTGGGAAGTTTTTGATTACTGATTGAATCTCCTTACTAATAATCCATCTACCAGATTTTCTATTTCTTCATGATTCTGTCCTAGGAGATTGTGTGTTTCTAGGAATTTATCCATTTCTTCCAGGTTGTCCAGTTGTTTGGCACACAATTGTTCTAATAATACCCTTACGATCTTTTGTATTTCTGTGGTAGCAGTTGTAACTTCTCTTTCATTTTTTATTTTATTTAAGTGAGCTTTCTCCATTTTTTTCTTGGCGAGTCTAGCTAAAGGTTTGTCAATTTTGTTTATAATTTTGAAGAACCAGCTCTTAGTTTCATTAATCTTTTCTATTGTTTTTAAAAATCTATTTCATTTATTTCTGCTCTGATCTTTTTTTCTTTCCTTCTACTAACTTTGGGCTTTATTTGTTTATTTTTTAGTACCTTTAGGGATAAAGTTGTATTACTTATTTGGGATTTTTCTTATTTCTTGAGGTATGCCTGTATCACTGTGAACTTCCTTCTTAGAAATGCTTTTGCTGTATTCCATACAATTTGGGTTGTATTTCCATTTTCATTTGTCTCAAGATACTGTTTGATTTTCCCTTTGATTTCTTCATTGATATATTGCTTGTTCAGTAATGTGCTGTTTAATCTCTACATATTTGTGTTTTTTTTCCAGTTTTCTTCTTGAAATTGGTTTCTAGTTTCTACCATTGTAATCAGAGAATATGATTAATATGAGTTCAGTCTTCTTAAATTTATTGAGATGTTTTTGTGGCCTAACCTGTGATCTATCCTGAAGAATGTTCTATATGCACTTGGGAAGAATGTGTATTCTGTTGCTTTTAGATGGAATGTTCTGTTTATATCTGTTAAGTCCATCTGGTTTTATGTGTCATTTAAGACTATTTCCTTATTGATCTTTCTGGGTGATCTGTCTGTTGATGTAATGGGGTATAAATATCTCCTACTATTACCTTATTATTGTCAATTTTTCCCATTTTACTTGGTGAGTAGTATTTGCTTTTTGTATTTAGATGCTCCTATGTTCAGTATATAAATATTTATGATGTTATATCCTTTTGTTGGATTGACCCCATTATCATTATGTAATATCCTTCTTTGTCTTTTATTACAGTTTTTGTTTTAAAGTCTGTTTTGCCTGATGTAAGTATAGCTACCCCTGCTTTCTTTTCACTTCCGCTTGCATGGAAAATATTTTTCCATTCCTTCATGTTCAATCTGTTGTGTCCTTAGATCTGAAGTGATCTCTTGTAGGCATCATATAGGTGAGTATTGTTTTTTATCCATTCAGCTAGTCTATGTCTTTTGATTAGAGAATTTAATCCATTTATATTGAAGTAATTATTGATAGGTATGTACTTATTGCCATTTTGTTATTTTCTGGTTGTTTTTGTAGTTCCACTCTGTTCTTTTCTTGCAGTTTGATGAATTTATTTAGTGTTATGTATAGTTTTCTTTCTCATTATCTTTTGTATATATGCTGGAGGTTTTGCTTTGTGGTTGCCATGAAGTTCACATATATCAGTCTCTATATATAGCAGTCTATTTTAAATTAGTAGCAACTTAAATTTGAACACATTCTAAAAACTCTACATTTTTACTTCCCTTCCCCATGTTTCATGTTTTTGATGTCATATATCTTCCATATTTTTTGTATCCCTTAACTAATTATTATAGTTATGGTTAATTTTACTACTTTTGTCTTTTAACCTTTTTACTACTTTTATAAAGCAGTTATTCCACTACTTTTACTATATATTTACCTTTTCTAGTGAGATTTTTACTTTCATGTATTTCCTTGTTATTAGTACCTTTCCTTTTCAGCTTAAAGTAAAAGCTTTAACATTTTTTTTTAATGCCAGTTTAGCAGGGATGAACTACTTTAATTTTTGCATGTAAGGCAAACCTTTATCTCTCCTTCAATACTGAGTGATAGCCTTGCTGGGTGAAATATTCTTGGTTGACATTCTTTCCTTTCAGTACTTTGAATATGTTATGCATTTCTGGCCTGCCGAGTTTCTGCTGAAAAATCAGCTGATAGCCTTATGGTGGTTTCCTTATACATGACAAGTTGTTTTTCTTTGTTTTAAGATTATCTTTAAGTTTTGACATTTTTATTATAATGTCTCTTGGTGTGAATTTCTTTGGGTTCATCTTATTTGTAATTCTCTATTTCCTAAGTACATGTCTGTTTACTTCCTCAGGTCAGGGAAGTTTTCAGCCATTATTTCTTCAATAAGTTTTCTACCCTTTTTTCTCTCTCTTTTCCTTTGTGTTCCCTATAATGTGGATGTTATTCCACCTGATGTTGTCCTGTAAGTACCTTAAGCTATCTTCACTTTTTTGAATTCATTTTTCTTTTTGCTGCTCTGATTGAGTGAGTTCCACTACCCTGTCTTCCAGGTTGCTGGTTTGTTCTACTTCATTTAGTCTGCTGTTGAACCTCTCTAGTGTATTTTTCAGTTCAGTTATATTCTTCAGATTTGTGACTTCCGTTTGATACTTTTTAATATTGTCTGTCTTTCTGTTGATGTTCTTGCTGTGTTCATCTATTCTTCTCCTGAGTTTGATAAGCATCTTTATGACCATTACTTTGAACTCTTTATCAAACAGATTACTTTTCTCTATTTCATTAATATCTTTTTCTGAGGTTATTTCTTATTTGTTTTTCTGGAACATATTCCTGTCTCCTTATTCTGTTGACTCTTTGTGTTTGTTTCTATGTGTTAGTGAAACAGCTATCTCTCTGAGTATTGAAGGATTGGCCTTGTGTAGGAGATGAAACTTACTGTTCAACCTTGCCTTAGCTCTTGGTTGTATCTGGAACTTTTGTGATTGTCTAAGCAGCCTAATTTATTCTTGATAGGTCCTGGTTGTTGAGGGTGTACCAGGACTTGTCAGTGTTCCAAAGGGAGAGGTTTCACTTAGCATCTAGATTCAGGCTGATTGGAAGCCAGACACTCAGGCAGCAGCTTTTATAGTATGCAATACATAAAGGCCTGTGGGATTGTAATCACAGATCCTGCTGGCCTGTGTACTTGGCGATCCGGGGGTGTGCCCTGGGTGACAGTTGCAGTTATCTGGGCTTCAGGTGACTGTATAAGCCCCTTTGTGGGAGGTATCAGTGAGCTGTGGTGAGGCAAAGGAAGAGCATACGGATGGAGTCCCCAGGCCCATATTGCCTGAGGCACTCTGTATTCTTCAGATGTTTGGCAAACCTGAAGCCTGTCCCTCAGGTTGAAGCTCAAGGATAATTAAATGGGCCTTTTTCATGTACAGACAGGGGGTATGTTTCAGTGGGCTGTCTTTGTAGTGGTGTCTGTGTAGTTCCTACCCAGAACTTTCTTTCTGATTGTTATAGTCACAGGTGCCCAGGAGCTCAAGCCCCTCTGGCCACCCAGAGCCAGGCAATCAAGGGACATTCCCTTTGTGGACTGCACTTGCCCACTGGCATTAGTGAGGCTGCAGGAGATGTTGGTGGTAGGGCATGTCTGCAGTTTGAGCAATGCTAGAGAAGAAGCTGGGGATGGGGCACATCTGCAGCTTTAGGGATGCTGGAGGAAAGCATCGAGGGCGAGGAATGCCTTGGCTTAAGTGAGGTTGTGTCCATGCTCACCTGTCTGCACTAGCAAGGTAGAGGTAGAGTGCAAAAAATGTCACTCTTCAGCACCTCTCTCCCCAAGGGAAACCCCAACTAATCCATGCTCCTCTGGCAGATGCTTTAAGGTTAGCAACTGAATCTCCTTCTCATGAACCCAGTCAACTCTCAAACTGTTGCCTTTGTGCTGCATTCCAGGGCAAGTGAGTTCACCTGTGAGCCCCTTGAAAGGAATAACTTGTATTCGCTCAGCCCCATGGGTTTCCTGGACATAAGCCCCACTGATTTCCAAAGCCAGATGTTTTGGGGCCCTTGTCTCTCTGATGCAGGTCCCAGGGGTTGGGGTGCCTGATGTAGGGCAAAACCCTCTGCTCCTCTGAGAGAGAGGTCCTGGGCTTGTGCGATCCCTCCCTATTGTATGTTACCATGCTGGGGGTAAGGTTTTTGGAGAGATTGCTTCTCTGTTTCTCTTACCCATCTTAATGTGGCCCTTTTATC
Organism: Smutsia gigantea; assembly: GCA_032199065.1. Classification (NCBI taxonomy): domain Eukaryota; kingdom Metazoa; phylum Chordata; class Mammalia; order Pholidota; family Manidae; genus Smutsia; species Smutsia gigantea. The sequence continues at coordinate 51,842 of JAVSCE010000759.1, read as the reverse complement.
CTTTGTTTTAGAGGAAGCTATTCAGGTAGTTTTCAGTTCTTTTTCAGCAGGAATTATTCCATATGTATCTATAGATTTGGTGTGTCTGTGAGAGAAGTTGATTTTAGCATCTTCCTATGCTGCTATCTTGGACTGCCCCCATTATTTAATTTAAGACATAATAGTGGGAATTTAAAGCATGGGAAGAGAAATAACAAATGGCCTAAATGGTCATTTATCAAAAATCAACCAAGATCTCTAAAACAAAGGCGCCTCAGTGGGAGGAGTTGGTTTGGCTTTTTATCTAGTTGTGTGGCTGGCCATGTGTTGATTTTCCTCTTTATAGTGGATGATTCTTTGAAATGGATGCCTTGTCAATCAAAGCTTAAGTTGGGTATTTACATTACAAAAAAGAAAAAAGAAACAACTGTCAGGGCTTATACCATAGCTAGAAACAAGTACTTAACTCCGCTGTTGTAGTGCAAAGCATCACAGACAACATGTAAAGGAATGAGCATGGTCATGTTCCAATAAAGTGTTTTTTATGGACACTGAAATTTGAACTTTATATGTTTTCCTTGTGTCATGAAACACTATTCTTCTTATCATTTTTTTTTTCAACCATTAAAAAATATATAAACCATTCTTAGTTCATGGGCCATACCAAATTGGGTGTTAGGCCAGATTTGGCCCATAAGCTGTAGTTTGCTGATTCCTTATCTGGTGGATCACAGTTTTTTCTCATTTGTCCGAGGCACAGTGCTAGGTGCTAGAGATATGATGGAGAGCAACACAGACGCTGCCCTGCTCTCATGAGTTTTCATTATAACGAAGCATGAGAAGTGTTATTGCAGGAGCATTATAGGGACTGTGGCAAATCAACCTGACTTGAATAGCTTTCAGTTTTTTTATGGCACTTGGTACTTGAGCTTCCTATCACTGATCCCTCCCCTATATGTCACCTGACTTATTTTCTTAGGGTAGAGTATGGTAATACTTCCCTGCAGGCAGGACAGGTAAAACCACACCTAGAATAAATGTCTGTTCCAGTGAGGACAAATGGTTGCCCTCTCCATTACGGAAGTGGTCCAGGTAATCTTCCCTCAGTGGCTATCTGCCCTCCCCAGGGTATGGTATCCTGTAGGGAGCTAAGCCTGGGTCTCGGTTGTTGGAAGACTGAACACGCAGCAGTGGTGCCATCCAGATCCAACATGGTGAGAAGAGAAATCTTTCCCTGTTATTAAACTCATAAATAACAACCATCTCTATCATTACAACCCTGTACTTTATTTGTGAACATGGTAAGCAAGATCTGGCATTATGAGGAAAGATGCTGACTGATATTCACAGATCAGATCATCTTTTTCTACTGTTCTTGAGAAACTTTTTTGTAGTAGGGGCTCTCTGATGAGCATTTATACAGCAATATACTCACACTCTGGGACCAGTCGGTGAATTCCAACCTTACACCTCTTTCCCATACATCCTTGTTGCCAACCCTTTAGTCCTGTTCCTCCCATGTCTATGACCACCTAGCTAAACCATTCACCACAAATTTCCGTAGATCTGTACCTCTTCTGTTTCCTTTCAGGAAGAACACAGTCATATGTACTGTTGGAGAACCTGCCTACAGAAAGAATTACCTTTCCCACTGTCCTTCAGGGCCACCCTTAAGTCTTGGGCATACTGCTCTTGCAGTCCAGTTCTAACTAGTGAATATTCCTGCAGATTTTGTTTTTGTTTTTGTTTTTGTTTTCTTCTTAAGGTCACATTTTGTAAGCAACTCCCCACAAAGATATTAGAATGAGTTGAAGAAGAAGTGGCACTACTGCTGGAGTAGGTGCACTGGGAATATGAATGGCCTGCCCATGCAGTTCACGACTACCTTTACCACCTGCTTTAGTATGATCTCATGTTTAACTGCCACCTGCTTTTGGAGTGTTGTTATGCATGCCCAATTTTATGGGTTCACAGATTAAGTAATACATGATTAATAATGGGCAGTTCAGATCCATGACCCCTTGGTGTCCCATGACCAAGCATTTAGTCTCTGCCTGCCAGGAGATGTTTCTCCAAAAGAGACTATGTATTTGTGGAAGAGTGCATGATGTTGCTCCAAGTCTTAGGGGCTTATATTCTGATTCTTCTATCAGAGTTGTCTGTTCAATATCCTCATCAGTCATACATGTTTTGAGCACTGTGATTCTGCTAAATCATATGTCCAAGCTGTTTGCTCTGCATGCTGGACCAGTTCAAGAACCTTTGCTTGCTCTGGGACCTAATCAAAGTTGACAGTCCATTTGCATTATTTAGTAAATGTGTCCAGCAGTTTATCCAAATGTGGGCTGAGCTGCCTTCAAAACCCTAAAAAGACCTCCTAAGCATCTCTATACTGAGATGGATAGGAGAGCCTGAGATTTTCATGAGGTTTATCTCACACTCTTTCATGCACATGTGTTTTATCAAGTTAGCTGCTTCTTATTTACTATGTCTTAAGAATATATCATCAATGTACTGAACTACCATGTCCTGCAGGATGGTGAGACAATCAATGTCCTGTTTTCTAAAGTTTGATAACAAATCAGAGTTGCTGTAGCCCCTGACGTAAAATAGGATAGGTGACCTGCTTTCCTAACAGATGAAAGCGAACTCTTCTGGTATTCTCTGCTCCTTGGTGTAGAAAACAAGTCCTTTATCAGATCAATGACTGTACAACAAGAGTCAGAGTCTGTGTTGATTTGCTCTAGTAAATAGACCATATTTGAAAAAGCAATTGTAATTAAAATGCTGCCACATGACTACATTTAAGAGAATCCATCGTTATTCTCCAAAACTCACACGTCTTCTGCTATGGCCATAGTGGTGAATTTAATTGAACTGTATTTAAAAGCACCATCCTAGCATCTTTCAAATCTTATTTTTTAATAGCTTAGTGAATTACTTGAAGGTGAAAATCCTTGTAAGCAACACAAGTCAAGAAATAGAACGCTGTTAGTCGCCCCAGAAGTCTCTGCGTGTGTCTCCTACCAATTGCAGCCCTCTTCTCCACTTCAGAAATAACAAATATCCTGACTTCTATGTGGTGATCACTTCCTTGCATTTTGTATACTTTTATCACCTATGTGTGCATCCATAAGTATTACAGCTTAATAATGCCCTTTTTAAAGTTTATACATTTTATCCCAGCCCATTTGAACTGTGGGATTACCAAAGTCTGGATTTTATTTTTTGTGGCATACTCATGGAGCAATTCAACATGCTTCTTCTCCTTCTGTATTTCCTGTAGATCCGCAACTGGATCCAGAGGCCTGATCAGACTCGGGTTCAGTCACTTTGGCAATGCTATAGGTGATGCTGTGTTCTTTCTTTAGAATATACATAATGTCCATCTGATTTCCACTCTTTTTATGATTTCAGCAGTTGGTGAGGCTCAAGGCCTAGACCCAGTTATTATTGGAGGTTTCAAAATTGTGATATTCTGTCATTTTGTTTTCATATTAGCTGAAATAATTTTATAAATGGACACTTCCCCTTGGCTATTAATTGGTTAGCCAGTTTGTGTAGAATAGGCAAGATAAATGCTTGATTCTTTCATTAATCCAGTTCCTAGGAAGTGAATTGAGTTCCTTTTCATCCTCAGAAGTGACCGAATACTTGTTTTTTCTTTTACTTTTATTATAAACTCGTGGGTTTAAAAATATTTGGTGAGTTTCAACCTATTGCAATTTTTACTGAAGCTTAATCGTCCCATCTTTGGCCACTGGGAGCCTCTTCCAGTTGGCTTCTGAATCTTTGATGTGAACCCTGTGGTTCTGTTAGCTGCCTTGCTAACTGGTATGACAAGATGTTCCAGGCACATCTTGTACCTATCCTTCCCCAGTCCTGGAATTAGTAATTTCTCCAAAAATCCCTGGTTTCTTTTATTTAGAAATGGTACTTCGAAACCACAAATTGGGCCCTGAGGGTGCCCATAATTACTGGGTCAGTCATGGATTTTGGTTCATATTAATATCACTAATTTAAATTCAGTCTGCAGGATTTTTTTCCTTAAACTCTTCTATAATACTACTGTATCTCCTTTCTTCTACACAGAGAATCATGGTTTTTAAGGACATGATAGAATTATAATATCCCATAATTATTCATTTGCTTTGTCACACATATAATAGCAATTGCTGAGAATAGCAATACTAATACTACTGACACCAATTATGATTACTGAAAATATAAAAACATTAAAAAAAATTTTTGTTTTGCATATACTATTTCTTTCTACTCCATTTTTAGTGATTTTACTATATGTAGACTGTCAAATTATTTAGTTGTTATATACTATAATCTTTCCCTTTTAATCCTCATTTAGTCTTAGTTACTCACTTACATATATATTTACTACTCGCCATTAGTCTGGTCAATGATTCTCCTGTCATTTTGGTTGTTTGAAGCTCATTTGCTAAGACAGACTATCCCATTTAATTGTCTGTGATGATAGAAATGTTCTAGATTTACATTATCTAATATGACAGTGACTAGCCACATATAGTTCTTGAGCAGTTGAAGTGTAGCTAGTTTGAGTGAAGATTGAATTTTAAATTTTACCTCACTTCATTAAAATTAAAATTTAAATAGTCACATATGGCTACCATAATGGTCAGCTTAGCTTTTGTAGATTTCTTAGGAAGGGCTCATGGGAACAATATTCCTTGAGTTCTTGCATGTTGATAATAGTCTGTCTGCACATTTTATATTTGTAGTTTGGTTTTACTGTATATAAAAATCTTTGGTTCATTCTCTTCCCTTAAGCATCTTAAGTACGTTGCTCCATTTTCTGGCATAAAATGTTGCTGTTGAAAAAACTGATGATGATAGGATTTTTTCCTTTTAAGTCATATGTGCTTTTTGCCTAGATGCCTGAAAGACCTTTTTTCTTTCTAAAGCTCAGTAATTTTACTAGACTATGACTTAGTGCTGCTGTAGATACTTCCTCATAATCAACTACAGATGATAATTTAATTAATTATAAATACCACTACATGCCATGCATTACCTAACATCCCATTTTTCACTGGCATAGGGTTTGTACCAGACCAAGGAAATGACCAAATCAATCCTCAAATCCAGTCTTTGATGTCTTTGAGGGTCTGTTTCCTGAGACCATTCCAAGTACCAATTTCCATATCAATGTTCAGTCAGGAGATAATTAGAACAGAGAGAATTTATTATAAAAGATGCAATAATTGTATAAATGGTATAACCATTTCAGATTACCTTTTCTCAGGCACACAGTGTGCTCTTTCAGTGTATGATTTCAAATACTCTTATTTTTTAGTGCAGGGAAGATTTTACTATTTGGTCTGTTTCCCTGCATTGGGTTTCTCTGGAGAGTCCTATCATCCATATGTTGGGTTTTCTTTGCCACTCTTCAATATGTATCACATTCTCCTGACTGTTTGCTTTTCTTCATTTCTTTTTGAATTTAAAATTTGTCCCCCATTTTTAAGGCATTATGTGTTGTATTTATTTGCTCTTACCTTTCTCCTATGGTAATCTTCATTTTTTAATATAAAATATATTTTTCCTTTTATTGGTCATTTGTCCTTGAGTTCTGTAACATCACAGTTTTCCTGATTCTAATTTATATTATCTTTCCTTATATTGTATGATTTTCTTAAAATCTTTTAGCTTGTTTTGTAATAGTATGTTACAGTTTTGATTTGTCTTTGAGCACACATCTCAGGTGTGCTTTCACTGTCTATAGGGATATCATTCTGCTCCTTTTCTTTTTTTCAGGTGGTAACACTTAATGGGATTTGATCTTGATAGCTTTTTTGTTTATTACTCGTTTTAATAAAAATTTAGTTTTTATTGAACTTTTAAAAGGAGGCTTGTTTCAGATAGATTTTCTAACTTCACAGAGCTCCCTCTTTTGTTGTTTTCATGTAGTGTTGAAAAATACGGTGGCTTGTTTTCTGAGATTTTCCGACTCTATTCCCCTCCCACCCTTTAATCTAGACCTTTCACATTTCTGTTGCTTCAATCTACTCAAATTTAATTGTACTGGAAGCAGTTTCTTCTGTGGGGTTCTGCCTTGAAAGGGAGTTCTGTCAGATCTATTTCAAGAGTTCAGAGGGATTAGACTTCAGCCCCTTTTAGATCTTACTCTTTGCTGCTTAATCTCACCCACTTCTGCTGCTATTCCCAAATTGGTCTGCTGTGCTTTTTGTTAGTATCTGTTGCCTTTCTGAGGGGTCTGTAGTCCATCACTTGTATTGTTGCCTTTCTCTGATTTCTCCAACACAGATGCCAATAACATATAGATCTTATTACTGTTGTTTTTTTCCTCCACCCATTTGCATTTTGGGGTTTCTGGGGATACCTTATCATCTAGTTTTATTGTAAATATTGGTCATTTTTGGTCTTATATCAATGTTTCTGCATATTTTTATGTAGGGATTCAACAAGATCTGTTAGTAGCTGCCACTGCCACCATCATCTCCTTTCAAGTCTTCCCCCCGCTCCCCCCAAATTACCAGAAGTTGAGTTTATTCAGGAATAGCAGAAGAATTGCAATTCAGGAAACACAAACTGTAACAAGCTTGGGCATATCCTTCAAGTCTCTTCAATGGTGATATTAAAATGTAATTCCCTCAGGGATGTGATAGTGTTTTTGGGTCCCTATTTGGTTCATTTCACTTGTCCCTTCCCTTCATGATAAGAGCATGAATGTGGAGAATCTACCACTTGCCAAAATGTTGTGACAACTTTGTCTTCTGGAATGGGAAATAATCACAGAATGGGTTCTTGGGCCTTCTTGACCCACTGCAAGATGGATTCTGGCCAAAACTGTATGTATCACTTGACTCTCCTAAGTTCTTACTCTTACTAGTGATCACAGTTGCCTTTTGTATCCCTAAGGATTAATGCTGGCTAAGAACTAGTGTCCAGCAATACTCCAAAAGTTTGGATATTTCCCTTTTCCCAGCACACAGTTATTCTGGCAATTGGTTTTGGTTTCTTTAAAGAGACAAAGAGGAAGTTTACAACTCATACTGGGGACAGCAGCACACGATCCTTCCTCATGGGTACTTGGCTTCTTTATTCAATGGGATCAACCTGTGAACTGGATCATTTTCTGGGAATTGGGTAAGGGAAACTGATGTTCACTGAGGCAATTCAAATTAGTCCCTCAATTTTGCATATTTTTAAAAAAACTTTTTGGCTGCCCATCTGCTTCAGTTCTAGGAATTCCATGATAAATGATCACATTCTTGAGTCAGGCCATTCTGATTATGACTGTATTCCCATTGCTCATACAGTAACCTATTGGTGCTACCATTTGACCTCTGCTGGTTGATGTGAGCATCCAGTACGGGGTTGCTTATGTCAGGCTTGCTTGCTTTTGCGCCGACCGCCTCTGTAAACATGCCCCACCCTAAAAGGTATCTGGTTGGGCATGCTGGTGAACGCCAGAACTGGATAACACCACATGTGGACTGTCCCCTCTTCTTTCTGACCCCCGGCTGGATGGACTGGACCAAATAAGGGACTGGACACAGAGCACCTGTGGCAAGTTGTCTCAGAGGTCCCAGACACTGGACCACAGACATGTGCTCCAGGGCTTTCCTGCTCATCTGCCCGCGATCCTGCTCCGTCACGGATTCGTCACTCCACCAGAACTGTCTCTGCTGCATCACTTTCCCCCTGGGAAAGACGAGAAGCTGATTGGGACAGCCTGGATCCAAACCATCCATAGTGACCGGTATGAGATGTATTGATCCGTGATATGTGTGATCCCTCCTTTGAGTGCTGTATGAAAGGAAATTGCAAAATAAACTGTGTGACTCGTGCAACCTTAAAGGTGTTAAGTTCATTACTTCACTCCCTTGCAGATCCATACTTTCTGACCCACTCATGTCACTGCTCCAGACTGATAGCATCGCCGCTGAACTCAGAGAGCCTATTTCAATAGCAGCACCTCCTACATAGGATAGTCATTATGGTGTTTTAAAGGATATTGGTGCTTCAACTGGATATATTTCTCTGTATCTTAGCTAAGGGAGCAGTCTTTGGGCCCTCTTGGAAAACATACTTAGATGGTGAATGAGCAGGACATCAATAATAATTCCATTTCAACTTATCTAATTCTTCGGTTTTTTCCTCTTAACATTATATCAAGGAGTTTTGGTATTTCAGTCTCACTTGGGTACACTGCTGTTGAAGCCAGATTTCAGTTGATCAACTGAACAAACACTTGCATTCTCTTGAATTAGATCACTGAATTAAAAATCTCTAGTAAAGGCATCCATGTTGATAATTACTTCTTGTTGCTCTAACCCACCATCCATCTGAATCCATCATCACACATATTTCCCAGGTTTCTACAGATATAAATAAGCACAAAATTATAACATTGAAATAGATAAACTCTCTTTACTTATCTCCCTGATTTAACTTTTTAATAGGTCAAGAAACCATGAAAATTGTTATGGTGGGACATGAGGTTAACTGAATTCTGTTAGATACCTCTGGTAAGATCACTGCACACTGCACACTCTGGTAAGATCTCCACACAAGGCAGGGCTGGCGTTATCAAATGGGGAGACAGGACTGTTTCTTGTAGCAAATGAGGTTCAGTGGATTTGGGGGGCTCAAGGGACTCATAGTCATCTGAATTTACCCAAATAGTCTCATTTCAGTTCTCAGGGTTCCACTCTTTTCTAATTAGTCTATCTTGACTGTAAAGGAACTGGTAAGGCTGTGAATTCAATTTAATTTAAAATTCAGAACTCATATGATCAACCTTGGCATCTTACTTTTAGACATATCATCTTATTGGCTTTGAGAGATTAGGATATTTGATGGCACTTAACAGAAGCTCTCCAATCCGATTTTGCTATGGGGTAGAATTTAAAGAAATTTAAGAGCCTGAGCTCATAGCTCCTTTCTTTAAGCTCTCAGGGCTTCAGAAATATTCAGTGTACCCCATAGTCTGCCCCATTCCTACCATTCAGATCCACCAAAAGACTAACCTTCAATAGGCACTTAATTTAAGTCCTTCAAAAATGTGATAATTTAAGTAACACTATTTGCAACTGTGCGGTGGACTGCCAGTTCCCATTTTCGGTGAGAACTGAATCATCTCTGCCTTCAAGTCCAACCAAGTCAGATAACCACTCCCAAATCCTTGTGGCTGAGCATCTTCTCTCTATAACCAGTTTCAGTTTCACAAACTATGTTAGTCAGGGCTCAACATTGGAGAGAGAAGATGCCCTAGGTACTTTAAACATTAAGGGATCTTTATATGGGAATTTGGGTGCTTTAAAAAATGGTTGGAAATGCTAGAGGAGCATGAATCAGGAGCCCACCACTGGCCCTGTAGTCAGTACTCGTCATCATAGACTGTTACTCAGCAGAGTGGTGAATCATTTTCTCTGCCACCACTGAAACTTTCTTGCCATCCACAACGGAGTTAACGAGGCACCAAGTCTGGCCATCATTGCCCCCACCTGCTTTTTGACACTTCTGCTTCCATGAGCTTGCTTGTCATCAGAAACAGCAACAGGCAACAGGCAGGTAGCCTCTGTTTCCTATTTGCTTTCCAAAACTTTTGTGAGTTTGGCAGAATCTAATTTACATACAGAGCCATAGCTACAAGAGAGTTTGGGAGATGTAGTTTTTAACCTTCTAGGCTCTCCAAGGAGGTGAGAATGGATGTTGTCCAGTATATCAAAAAATAAAATGATTTTTTTTTCAGATTGTGTTAGTTTCTGTTGTCTCATTTAAAATGGGAGATAAACTAGTGAGGTGAGGAGTTCATGAAATGAAGCTATATAAATAGCAAACATGGTGTACTTTTTAAAAGAAGTTTGTATACACAGAGAAGAGAGATGAAATGGTAATTATGGGAGAATTCAGAGGAAAGGGACTGTTTTTATTTAGACTTGAGAGATTCAAACATTGTTATGGACTGAAGGGAAAGAAAGAGTAGAGAAAATGGGGTTGGTTGAGGGTTTAGAATAGGACACTGGTGCAATTAATCATACAAGGTCTGGAGGAGGTGGGAAGGTAGGACTCAAAGTTAAAGGAATCAGGGTTGGCCCCAAACAGAAGCAAGAGCAGCAGGGCTACTGCCAGGACCTTGAATATGCAAGGGTATAACAGATGCAAGGACCCTGCCATATGTGAGACATCAGGGAGCATGATGATAGGTGAACCCATGCCTGGTCAGTCATACAGGAGAGGTTTGTGTAAAGTAGATGACTAGATATGCATGTAGTTTCAGTTTTTTTAGATGAAGAACTTCTATGGGGCATCTCATCTTTCAAATACTTTAAATGGCATGTTGTCAGATAAGTGCTTAGAACAGATACAATCCAACCTGTATTGTGTGCAATAGGAACACTATTCCATAACCACTTGAAAGCAGCGTCTTCACTCTTGCACATGTGTGAAATGACCAACGTGGATCAGTGGATTGGTCAGGACTCTGCAGTGCTCCACTCCAGCCTAGGTCTTCCACAGAGTCCTCCATGTCTGCCAGCCAGCAGATCTCCGTAACTCTAGCCATAGTTAACGTGGCCCTTTGTAAGCCCCTGAAAAGTAAGTTAGCTTTGATTGGGAAAAAGAATACAACACTGAGGTCATAGCCTCATGTATACCCTTAGGAGTGAATATGATCAGCACAGACATTTTAAACTAGGTTATGAAAACGACCAAGAGTAGAGTAAGTGATTAGGGCAAAAGTGACCTGTCTTCATATTTGTCTTTTGCTAGGGCTGCTAGGGGTAAAACACCTAGGAAGGAGGCTTTTGTATGTATGGGAAAGTGGAAAGTTAAGTCAGTTCTCTCTAGCTGATGGGACTGGGACTTGTGAGGTGGCAGCAGAGGGGTGGAGGTTAAACAGACTGCTTGAGGGGAGTGGTGATTCAGAGGGAGCTTTGCAGGGGAAAGTAAGAGGATTTCCAGTTTCCTTCTTTTTTGGTCAGTGTTGGGATCAAGTGGTCAGTTGGGTGGACCTTAAGCAGTCCCATATAATCTCACCCTCACTCCCCCTACACATCCATCATCCTAAATAAACCTACAGTCCAGTTAAGAATGGTTTGTGTAAATGTCATACAAACGTGCCCCGAGTACAGTCCCTGAGCAACCCTTTTCAGCCAGCAGTTGCCCCAAGCCCTCCCTGTGTGGACAGTCTGCAGCTGACAGTCTGTTGTTGGTCACATAGGCCTGTTCTAATGACTTATTCTGTAAACAAAGTTGAAAAACACTTTCCTAAAATGTGTTAAGTTTTGTCTGTGATCCTCCTTTCATCCCCTACATGCTAAATGCTCTTCACTGCCTCTCTTCGCCAACATCTCTTATTCTTTTACCTACCCACATCTAGGGCCCTTCCTCCCTATTTCCCCATTTTTGAGATGAACCCTACCTATGTTCCTTTTTCTCAGGGCTCTGCAAGGTGACTGGCTAGCAAATTTAATTAACTAATGCACAATAAAGTCTCTCTGGGTTCATGCATCACTCCTTGAGGATAACATTTGCATTTTAAATGAAGCTTCTTACACTGTCAGGCCCAGCAAGTAGCTTATAGATCATCAGGACAAATGCTCTGATTTTACAGAGGCGGACACTGAGGGGGGCCTCCCAGGACTCACTCAAGTTCGCAGGGACAGCAAGGGGCAGAGTCACAGCTGGGACTGGTTTGAGGTCTAATGCATTTTGCACCATTACAAGTTCTCACGACATGATTTGTCAATGAAATGATTTTCAGCTACTAAGGGAGAAAAATATTTTGAATTGTGTATTTATTTAATATTCAGCATATGTTTACATACAAAGTTGTTACTTCTTCCCTAGAATTCCTATTCTCCCCAGTATTTGACTTTGCAGTGCACTTAGCACAGAAAACTGCAATTACCTTTATGTCCCCCCAACTGGACTCTGGGCTTCAAGGACAGGGTGGGGCATTATTTGTCATTGTATCCCAGAACCCAGACCAAGGTAGGGCAGAGTATATTCAATATACATTGCCGAAAGAATGAATAGTGAAAGATCGCCAGGCACGGGATTGATTCTGAGGTACCACACTTCCATGTGCTGACAAAGTTATTCTTTCAGTGAGGCATTGTTTCTAACATTCTTTAAATCACATTAGATACTCACTTTCTTCCTCTATCTCCTCTTCAGGCTGGTTGCTGCCTTTAAATAATTTTTATTTTTGTGTCATATGACTGTCAGACACTGAAGTTACTACCTTTCTGGTTTCTTCTGCTCCATAACATTTCTTTTCCTCCTACAGTTATCATCTTCCTTTTGCAAGATTGAGAAATGACATACTTAAGAATACCACATGGATCTGTTCTGGTTTTTTTTCTCAGCGAGGGATAAAAAAAGAGCCTTTTGAAAAGCCTTCAAATCAACAGTATTTTCAAATTTTCACAACTTAAAGAGGCAGAACACGAATTGAATTTGACACTTTGAAAAATGCTGTAAGCCTCCCAGTAGATGGATGAGCATGCTTCCACTTCATGAATGCTTGTTCCATAAGCATTCCATAAATATCAATGGCAGGGTTGTTAAGTAATTAATAGTGACCTATTTAGAAAGTGTTTTCTACGTGGTTGATTTCCAGTGGGGAGACTAATTAAATATTAAAGACCATGGGAGATGTTTTCTGTAATTAACAATTTCTAGCAATATTTACAAATGATGTGTCTACATGCAGAGTGAAATAATAATATGGGTATGAATCCATTTTTATTCTTGTACAGAATATATACACTTTTTTTCAGTCTGAACTTGCTCTGCCCAGGCCTATATCTATAGTTACTTATTACTTTTCACAACTGCCCTTTTAGAATCTTTCCTTCCTATTTCTACCATGATTTGCAAGGCTACCATTCGATGTTTGTTTGCCCGTTTTCTAGTTCTTCTCTTTAGTCATCTTGAGTTATTTCTGTCAGTTCCTATTACTTCTGTTATTTATAGAGTAAACTCATTTTGTGTCTTCAATATGACTAAATCCTCTGTTAGCTGTGTGCTTAGATCTTGGGTTTTGGGAGAACGCTTATCATGTAAATGGTTATATAATTCTAGTCTTATCTGGGGCATCCTTGCCCCTTAACATCTTTCTAGAATTAATCTGAGCCACATTTCACACACCATGGGAAAACTTAATGTCCTCCTAACATTTGTGCAATCCTCAGGGACCTCAGTTTCTTAGTCATCTTGGAATCCAGTCTCATATTTCTACTCAATTTTTATTTTTCATTCTACCTTTTTGTGGTTGGTCACACTCCTCTGCTTCACTTTGGTATTGACCCCAAAAGAATTCAAACACACTTTCTTTCCCACACACATGCATATACATACATATATATGTAATATATACATACATGTATGTGTATATATAATATATATGTGTGTGTATGTATTTTAAATATAATATAATATATATTTAAATCACCAAAGGCAAACTAAGGTTCAGTAAGACAAATGGGAGATAAAGCAATACAGACAGATCAGAAGAAATCATAGACCAGTCTAGTCACCTATCTGCTTGCCCATTGCTTCCCTTCTCTATACCCTTCTTTCCTCCCAAGAACAAAAAGGCTTTCTCAAATTCTTTGCAGTATCTACACAGAGCAATTTAACCCTCTTCACCCTATTCCAAATCTCCATAATCTCTGGCTTTTCTTTGCAATTTTAGGAACTCTGACAAAGCTTAAAATCATTGTGTTTCAGAGCCTACGCCATCACATATTCTTTGATAATCCCTTCATTCACTGCTGGGGGATGGGTCATGCCTGGTTGGGCTCTTGCATTCTACTTAATGTTCAAGCAGAAACCATCAGATACTTTCAATTTTCCTAACCACTCAAGAGCACATGAATAAGGCAGTTCTACTCTTTGCTTTCATTTTTCTTTATGTATTATCTTTTGCCCTAAAAAATACATCACACTTTTGCTGATTTTCAATTACTGACCTTAAGGAATAATTGAAAGGAAAAAGTTCAGAAGCATCCTTGCTGACCTTGCTAAATATTTATATGAGTTAAGTGGATTCATGCAGGATTGGTTCTGATGCAAAGAACCTTGAATTGTTTTTAGTATATAAAATGCTATGACTTTCACGTGTATGTTGAAAGAGGGTTAGATTTGCTGTGTTTAAAAAGGGAGAAATAACTTTGGATAGGACATTTACTTATATAGTATAGATAAAGTGTTTCAAAATCAAATAAAATTTGCTCATTAAAAGGAAAAAACCTGCTTTTTATTCTCCAAAGACCAAGGAAGGCGATTAATCTACTAATGGGTTAAAAGCTCTAGTTCCTTCCATTCAAGACAGAGTCCTCAGTAGCTACACACTTCAGGACTTACCCAGTTGATACCTGCAAGAGGGAAAATCACTCAGGCTTATTCACCCACAGACACAAGGCTCAAGCACATTTAAGTCAAGGCTCCTTTTACATACAAAGTCCAATGTCAGGTGGAGAGCTCCTAAATGTTTTTGTTCAGTGCATTGGATGAGGCATGATGGATTTTTTGATAAGAGCTTTCCTAACTATAGGTTCATTTCAGCACTTTGAACTAGGAAAGTAAGAATACAAATTGGAGTCTTTACAAGTGTTTTCAGATTAATAGACATTTTAGGCAATTGCTAACTAGGAAAATACTGTTTCAGAAGAAACTGCATGTAGGCACAGGTGATGTGACTGCTACATCAGGATGCAAGAAGTGGGTGCACTGTCGAACACCAGACACTAAACCGTTTTGGGGGCAGAAGGAATTCATTTTACGGAGAGGTAACTCCTAAACCTTTTGCTAAATTATTTCTTCATCCACGTCACATGTTTTTTTTAAATTAAGGTATCATTGATATACAATCTTCTGAAGGTTTCACGTGAACATTGTGGTTTCAACATTTACCCATATTATCAAGTCCTCACCCCCCTCTGCAGTCACTGTCCATCAGCGTAGTAAGATGCTATAGTCATTACTTATCTTCTCTGTGATGTGCTGCTTTCCCCGTGACCTACCTATATTGTGAGTGCTAACTATAATGCCCCTTGATACACCTTTCCCTCCCTCCTCACCCACCATCTCACACCCCTCCTTTTGGTAACTTCCAGTCCCTTCTTAGAGTCTGTGAGTCTGCTGCTGTTTTGTTCCTTCAGTTTTGCTTTGTTGTTATACTCCACAAATGAGGGAAATCATTTGGTACCTGTCGTTCCCCACCTGGCTTATTTCAGTGAGCACAATACCCTCTAGCTTCATCCATGTTGTTGCAAATGATAGGATTTGTTTTCTTTTTATGGCTGAATAATATTCCATTGTGTATAGGTACCACCTCTTCTTTATCCATTCATCTATTGATGGACACTTAGGTTCCTTCCATATCTTGGATACTGTAAATAGTGCTGTGATAAACATAGGAGTGCATATGTCTTTTTGAACCAGGGATCTTGTTTTCTTAGGGTAAATTCTTAGGAGTGGAATTCCTGGGTCAAATGGTATTTCTATTTTAAGTTTTTGAGGAACCTCCATATTGCTTTCCACAATGGTTGAACTAATTTACATTCCCATCAGCAGTGTAGGAGGGTTCCCCTTTCTCTGCATCCTCGCCAGCATTTGTTGTTTCTTGTCTTTTGGATGTTGGCCATCCTAACTGGTGAGAAGTGATATCTCATTGTGGTTTTAATTTGTATTTTACTGATGATTAGCAATGTGGAGCATCTTTTCATGTGCCTGTTGGCCATCTGAATTTCTTCTTTGGGGAATTGTCTGTTCATATCCTCCATCCATTTTTTAATTAGGTTATTTGTTTTTCGGTGTTGAGGCGTGTGAATTCTTTATATATTTTAGATGTCAAGCCCTCATCGGATATGTCATTTACAAATATATTCTCTCATACTGTAGGATGCCTTTTTGTTCTGCTGATAGTGTCCTTTGCTGTACAGAAGCTTTTTAGTTGGGTGTAGTCCCATTTGCTCATTTTTGCTTTTGTTTCCCTTGCCTGAGGAGATGTGTTCAGAAAAAGTTGCTCATGTTCATATTCAAAAGATTTTTGCCTATGTTTTCTTCTAAGAGTTTTATGGTTTCATGACTTACATTCAGGTCTTTGATCCACTTCAAGTATACTTTTGTGTATGGAGTTAGACAATAATACAGGTTTATTCTCTTACATGTAGCTGTCCAGTTTTTCCCACACCAGTTGTTGAAGAGGTTGTCATTTCCCCATTGTATGTCCATAGCTCCTTTATCGCATACTAATTGACCATATATGCTTGGGTTTATATCTGGGCTCTCCAGTCTGTTCCATTGGTCTATGGGTCTGTTCTTGTGCCAGTACTAAATTGTCTTGATTACTGTGGCTTTGTAGTAGAGCTTGAAGTTGGGGAGCATAATTCCCCCAGCTTTATTCTTCCTTCTCAGGGTTGCTTTGGCTATTCAGGGTCTTTTGTGGTTCCATATGAGTTTTAGAGCTTTTGTTCTAGTTAGTTGAAGAATGCTGTTGGTATTTTGATAAGGATTGCATTGAATCTGTAGATTGCTTTAGGTAGGGTGGCCATTTTGACAATATTAACTCTTCCTATCCATGAGCATGGGATGTATTTCCACTTATTGGTGTCTCCTTTAACTTCTTTCATGAGTGTCTTGTAGTTTTCAGGGTATAGCTCTTTCACCTCCTTGGTTAGATTTATTCCTAGGTTTTTTATTCTTTTTGATACAATTGTAAAGGGAGTTGTTTTCTTGATTTCTTTTTCTGCTAGTTCCTCATTAGTATAAAGGAATGCAACAGATTTCTGCATATTAATTTTGTATCCTGCAACTTTGCTAAATTCAGTTTTTAGTTCTAGTAATTTTTTGGTGGATTCTTTAGGGTTTTTGATGTACAATATCATGTCATCTACAAACAGTAACAGTTTAACTTCTTCTTTACCAGTCTGAATGTCTTTTATTTATTTGTGTTGTCTGATTGCCGTGGCTAGGACCTATAGTACTATGCTGAATAAAAGTGGTGAGAGTGGGCATCCTTGTCTTGTTCCAAATCTTAGAGGAAAAGCTTTCAGCTTTTTGCTGTTAAGTATGATGTTGGTTGTAGGTTTGTCATATATGGCCTTTATTATGTTGAGGTACTTGTCCCTCTATCCATTTCACATTTATAATTTCTTTAATAATTTCTATGTGCCAGTTACTGTGATTCAGTGAGGCACAAATTCCAAAGATATATTAGTCAAGATTCTTGGCTGAAAGTATCTAGATGTAACTCAAATGCCTTAAGCACAAAAGGGAATTTATTTGTTTTTATAACTGGGAAATGCAGAAAGTACTTGTTTCTCATATGCTACATATGGGGGCTACATTATGTTAATGGGCTCTATTTCTATATTCTAACTATGCATCCCTCTCTAGAGTTAGCTTAAGTCCATGGACATGCTTTCTTCATGAGATGGGAAAGATAACTGTGGTTGGTCCAAGGACTCTATCATTACAGCATTCAATCCAAAAGGAAAAGAGGGACCTTCTCATTACAGGATCCATATATTAGTATCATGGAAAGACTCTGTTCAGTCACATGCCTATACTTACATCAGTCGTTGTTGTAAGGAGGATATGGTACCAGGACTTGCCAAGCCTGGGTCACATGCCCAGGTAGACAGGACATTGTGATGAATAGTCTCAGCAGGACTACATGGGATGGAGTGGCACTTCCTCACTGGAAACAATGGTCCCAGCTAGACAAATAGATCTGATGCTCACAGTAAAAGACTTAGTCCTTTCCTTGAGAAATTCTGAGAGTGCAGAGGGAGATGGACATAAGAACAATGGCAACAATGAGACAGAAGTGAATACAGCACAGATAAGTGTGCAGTACTATGTAAACACAGAGTAGGGACCTACAACTCAGATTTAGGGGATCAGTGATGGTTCTTGGATAGTATACTCCTTGGTTCAGTATGATGGATAAATAAATTGGAATTATCAGGTGAATGGGGGAGTGCAGAACAGATTTCTTGGCAATAGAAGTAGCACAAATAAAAGCAGGGAGATGACAGAGCATAAAGGCTGTTTGAGGAACTCTTAAATAGTTTGAAATGGCTGGGTTGCAGCATGTTCCTGGGGAATTTCTGGAGATAGTATTGACAGGACTTGACAACTGACTGGATATTGTCAGTGAGAGAAAGGGAGGAGTCTGACATGATTATAAGTTTTCTAGCTTTTGCCAGGAAGTGGTGCTGTAATTCACCAATAGAAAAAATCAGGAGAAAATTTTGGTTGAAGGTCATGAATTTTCGTTTGAACAATCACCTTCATAATGCAAACCTGAAACATCCCCAGAAGCTACATGGGCTCATGAGAGACACGGCGGAAAATATTCTTGTCTGCAGTAGAGACAGGGACAAGATGACTTCTTATGATTCTTTATGCCCTGTCCCAGTCAAAAGTCTATCTCTAATGATTTTTAACCATATTTACCTTCCTACTATCAGAAGTTCCTGTGACTTTTGTTATGGTCGATAGAGCTTTGATACAGCTTGCTGCTGTATCTGTAGACTTAGTACAGAAATGAGAGAATTTCAATACTTAAACATTTTTGATTTAGTCTTCATAACTTAGGAATAGCAGCCTAGTAATATAAAAAGTGGAGGGGTGAGACAAGAATGGAATTAGACTATCTTTATATTTTTTTCAGCAGGCAATTGTTACATTCATAATTTTTCTTCTTAATAACCACCTTAGACACTTCAAGGCTTACAATATAGAGTCCAAGCTCCTTTTCTGACCTACAAGGCTATGAACAATGTCGGCCAACCCATCTTTCCAGCCCCATTTCCAACCACTCCCTAATGCAGATACTCAATTCTCATCAAGGTGGTCTGACCTTCAAATGACACTGCGAGAAAGTACCTGCCGCATATTGGCACTAAAAAAGCTTATTGAATTTTGAAAGAAAAATTAGAGAAAATTAAATGCTGCTTTCCCCTTTATGAAATGATTTTTTCTGATTAAATAATGTTTTCATGGTAAAAATTAAAACACAAAAAAATATAAAGAATAAAATAAAAATTGTGTATAATTTTATCACCCAGGATTAACCATTGATAATCTTTAGATGAATTTCTTTCCAATTTTTTTCTATGCATGTAGAAGCATATGTTTGCATATATACACACACATAGATATGTGCATACATATGCACACATTAATCTCATTATATAAAATGTTGAATTCTGTTCTTCTCATTTAGCATATATCCTAAACTTTCCCCCAATATCTGAGTACTCTTGGACAATAGGTTTTTTAAATTACCTGTATAAATATCTATTGATTGTGTATATAGTTTACTTAAAATTCTCTTGTAGATAATTAGGGTGTTTCTAGCATTTGTAACTATTAAATCCTTATAATAAACATCCTTGTAGGCAGATTTTATCAGCATTTCTGATTGTTTCTTTAGATAAAATTTTTTAAGTAAAATTCTGGATCAGAATATTATGAACATTTAAAACACTCCTTGATCCACATAGCCAAATTGTTTCTAGAATAATTTTATCAATTTATGTTCTCATCAAATTATATGAAAATGATTATCAAATTGTATGAGAATGATTAATTTTCAGGATATGTAAGCATATGTCAGGTAAAAAGTGTGCTGGTGGGTGTTTTTTTTTTTGTAACTTTACCAAACATTTAGATAAATTGGAAAATAATTCATACTGTAATGATATCTCTCCACTTATTTCAATGTTGTTTTGGGTCCTTCAAACTTAAAATTTTCATGTATGACTAAGTTATACCCATTCTTTGTTAAGTTTATTTCTAGATATTCATAATTTCTGCTGATACTGAAAATGAGGTATTTTCCTATTGTATCTTCTAATTAATTACCTCTGCTACATAAGAAAGGTACTGATTTAAAAACATTAAAAAAAAATCTCCTTCCCATCTTGTAAAAGAAAGGAAAAAAAGGAGAATCTTTGACTATCTTCTGACCATGCCTTGAAATGTATTCCACTCTAAATTTTGTTCATATGGTCTGGGTGCCCTAGAAAGCCCTTCTAATGCTTGTCCATCTAGGAAGTTCCTAATAATGAGGGAGATACTGTGGTGGGCTGCCTAAACTCCTCTGCACAGAGAATGTAGGTTCTGGACCCCAAGGGGCAGCAGCCCGATGTGCCCAGCACCCTTGCCAAGGCTGTACTCTTACTCTCATCAGGCTCTGTGGCATCTCAGCAACTGCCAACACCAGTCAACAGAGAGGAGAAGAAATGCCTGGTCATACCTCCCACTTGCTGGCTTCCTGTGAGGTACAAGCATTTATACCTCTTGGCCCTCTAGCCAGTGCATCAGTCTCCTTGTTTAAATCAAAGTGTAAGTCTCTCCAGTCATCCGTTTTGTCTGAGATGGTCATGGTGTTTATTTGCTTCTTGTCTTTCGGCTCCCAAAGCACTCCTCTAATGTTGTGCTCTGTGATGCTAGGATCAGGATCCACAAGTTGTATTTTGCAGAAACTCTTGTCAGCTGGCTTCCTATTAGCTTATGGACTACCAGTGGGAAGAAATAGATGGTGATTGGAAAATGGAAGGAAGAGAAAGGACTTTTTCTATGTCAGTGTTGGTTTTACATAGCAAAACTGCAACAGGTACAGCTGTGGCTCTAGTCTCCAGCTTCATCTGGCACGGCCCAAACCAGTTGTGCTGTTCCCTCTTAGACCAGCCACACCCTTCCCTAAGGTCTGAGCATGTAGGTGGGGGACTTCTCTGACCTAGGATTTGCTAACCTTCTCTTTTCTCTTTTGTTCCCCTAACCTTGGACTCATAGCTTCTTTCTGCAGTTACAAATATTTGGTCCCCTAAGGTCTGAGCATGTAGGTGGGGGACTTCTCTGACCTAGGATTTGCTAACCTTCTCTTTTCTCTTTTGTTCCCCTAACCTTGGACTCATAGCTTCTTTCTGCAGTTACAAATATTTGGTCTAACTCTGTTTGCCCTCTCAGCCTTCCTTTGTGCTTGTAACCAATTCTCTGTGTTAAGTCCTCTCTGCTTGAAATTCCTGGCTTGGTTTCCATTTCCCTGACTGGATCCTGTCTGATACAATACACATCCCCATAGCTCTTTCACCTCCTTGGTTAGATTTATTCCTAGGTTTTTTATTCTTTTTGATACAATTGTAAAGGGAGTTGTTTTCTTGATTTCTTTTTCTGCTAGTTCCTCATTAGTATAAAGGAATGCAACAGATTTCTGCATATTAATTTTGTATCCTGCAACTTTGCTAAATTCAGTTTTTAGTTCTAGTAATTTTTTGGTGGATTCTTTAGGGTTTTTGATGTACAATATCATGTCATCTACAAACAGTAACAGTTTAACTTCTTCTTTACCAGTCTGAATGTCTTTTATTTATTTGTGTTGTCTGATTGCCGTGGCTAGGACCTATAGTACTATGCTGAATAAAAGTGGTGAGAGTGGGCATCCTTGTCTTGTTCCAAATCTTAGAGGAAAAGCTTTCAGCTTTTTGCTGTTAAGTATGATGTTGGTTGTAGGTTTGTCATATATGGCCTTTATTATGTTGAGGTACTTGTCCCTCTATCCATTTCACATTTATAATTTCTTTAATAATTTCTATGTGCCAGTTACTGTGATTCAGTGAGGCACAAATTCCAAAGATATATTAGTCAAGATTCTTGGCTGAAAGTATCTAGATGTAACTCAAATGCCTTAAGCACAAAAGGGAATTTATTTGTTTTTATAACTGGGAAATGCAGAAAGTACTTGTTTCTCATATGCTACATATGGGGGCTACATTATGTTAATGGGCTCTATTTCTATATTCTAACTATGCATCCCTCTCTAGAGTTAGCTTAAGTCCATGGACATGCTTTCTTCATGAGATGGGAAAGATAACTGTGGTTGGTCCAAGGACTCTATCATTACAGCATTCAATCCAAAAGGAAAAGAGGGACCTTCTCATTACAGGATCCATATATTAGTATCATGGAAAGACTCTGTTCAGTCACATGCCTATACTTACATCAGTCGTTGTTGTAAGGAGGATATGGTACCAGGACTTGCCAAGCCTGGGTCACATGCCCAGGTAGACAGGACATTGTGATGAATAGTCTCAGCAGGACTACATGGGATGGAGTGGCACTTCCTCACTGGAAACAATGGTCCCAGCTAGACAAATAGATCTGATGCTCACAGTAAAAGACTTAGTCCTTTCCTTGAGAAATTCTGAGAGTGCAGAGGGAGATGGACATAAGAACAATGGCAACAATGAGACAGAAGTGAATACAGCACAGATAAGTGTGCAGTACTATGTAAACACAGAGTAGGGACCTACAACTCAGATTTAGGGGATCAGTGATGGTTCTTGGATAGTATACTCCTTGGTTCAGTATGATGGATAAATAAATTGGAATTATCAGGTGAATGGGGGAGTGCAGAACAGATTTCTTGGCAATAGAAGTAGCACAAATAAAAGCAGGGAGATGACAGAGCATAAAGGCTATTTGAGGAACTCTTAAATAGTTTGAAATGGCTGGGTTGCAGCATGTTCCTGGGGAATTTCTGGAGATAGTACTGACAGGACTTGACAACTGACTGGATATTGTCAGTGAGAGAAAGGGAGGAGTCTGACATGATTATAAGTTTTCTAGCTTTTGCCAGGAAGTGGTGCTGTAATTCACCAATAGAAAAAATCAGGAGAAAATTTTGGTTGAAGGTCATGAATTTTCGTTTGAACAATCACCTTCATAATGCAAACCTGAAACATCCCCAGAAGCTACATGGGCTCATGAGAGACACGGCGGAAAATATTCTTGTCTGCAGTAGAGACAGGGACAAGATGACTTCTTATGATTCTTTATGCCCTGTCCCAGTCAAAAGTCTATCTCTAATGATTTTTAACCATATTTACCTTCCTACTATCAGAAGTTCCTGTGACTTTTGTTATGGTCGATAGAGCTTTGATACAGCTTGCTGCTGTATCTGTAGACTTAGTACAGAAATGAGAGAATTTCAATACTTAAACATTTTTGATTTAGTCTTCATAACTTAGGAATAGCAGCCTAGTAATATAAAAAGTGGAGGGGTGAGACAAGAATGGAATTAGACTATCTTTATATTTTTTTCAGCAGGCAATTGTTACATTCATAATTTTTCTTCTTAATAACCACCTTAGACACTTCAAGGCTTACAATATAGAGTCCAAGCTCCTTTTCTGACCTACAAGGCTATGAACAATGTCGGCCAACCCATCTTTCCAGCCCCATTTCCAACCACTCCCTAATGCAGATACTCAATTCTCATCAAGGTGGTCTGACCTTCAAATGACACTGCGAGAAAGTACCTGCCGCATATTGGCACTAAAAAAGCTTATTGAATTTTGAAAGAAAAATTAGAGAAAATTAAATGCTGCTTTCCCCTTTATGAAATGATTTTTTCTGATTAAATAATGTTTTCATGGTAAAAATTAAAACACAAAAAAATATAAAGAATAAAATAAAAATTGTGTATAATTTTATCACCCAGGATTAACCATTGATAATCTTTAGATGAATTTCTTTCCAATTTTTTTCTATGCATGTAGAAGCATATGTTTGCATATATACACACACATAGATATGTGCATACATATGCACACATTAATCTCATTATATAAAATGTTGAATTCTGTTCTTCTCATTTAGCATATATCCTAAACTTTCCCCCAATATCTGAGTACTCTTGGACAATAGGTTTTTTAAATTACCTGTATAAATATCTATTGATTGTGTATATAGTTTACTTAAAATTCTCTTGTAGATAATTAGGGTGTTTCTAGCATTTGTAACTATTAAATCCTTATAATAAACATCCTTGTAGGCAGATTTTATCAGCATTTCTGATTGTTTCTTTAGATAAAATTTTTTAAGTAAAATTCTGGATCAGAATATTATGAACATTTAAAACACTCCTTGATCCACATAGCCAAATTGTTTCTAGAATAATTTTATCAATTTATGTTCTCATCAAATTATATGAAAATGATTATCAAATTGTATGAGAATGATTAATTTTCAGGATATGTAAGCATATGTCAGGTAAAAAGTGTGCTGGTGGGTGTTTTTTTTTTTGTAACTTTACCAAACATTTAGATAAATTGGAAAATAATTCATACTGTAATGATATCTCTCCACTTATTTCAATGTTGTTTTGGGTCCTTCAAACTTAAAATTTTCATGTATGACTAAGTTATACCCATTCTTTGTTAAGTTTATTTCTAGATATTCATAATTTCTGCTGATACTGAAAATGAGGTATTTTCCTATTGTATCTTCTAATTAATTACCTCTGCTACATAAGAAAGGTACTGATTTAAAAACATTAAAAAAAAATCTCCTTCCCATCTTGTAAAAGAAAGGAAAAAAAGGAGAATCTTTGACTATCTTCTGACCATGCCTTGAAATGTATTCCACTCTAAATTTTGTTCATATGGTCTGGGTGCCCTAGAAAGCCCTTCTAATGCTTGTCCATCTAGGAAGTTCCTAATAATGAGGGAGATACTGTGGTGGGCTGCCTAAACTCCTCTGCACAGAGAATGTAGGTTCTGGACCCCAAGGGGCAGCAGCCCGATGTGCCCAGCACCCTTGCCAAGGCTGTACTCTTACTCTCATCAGGCTCTGTGGCATCTCAGCAACTGCCAACACCAGTCAACAGAGAGGAGAAGAAATGCCTGGTCATACCTCCCACTTGCTGGCTTCCTGTGAGGTACAAGCATTTATACCTCTTGGCCCTCTAGCCAGTGCATCAGTCTCCTTGTTTAAATCAAAGTGTAAGTCTCTCCAGTCATCCGTTTTGTCTGAGATGGTCATGGTGTTTATTTGCTTCTTGTCTTTCGGCTCCCAAAGCACTCCTCTAATGTTGTGCTCTGTGATGCTAGGATCAGGATCCACAAGTTGTATTTTGCAGAAACTCTTGTCAGCTGGCTTCCTATTAGCTTATGGACTACCAGTGGGAAGAAATAGATGGTGATTGGAAAATGGAAGGAAGAGAAAGGACTTTTTCTATGTCAGTGTTGGTTTTACATAGCAAAACTGCAACAGGTACAGCTGTGGCTCTAGTCTCCAGCTTCATCTGGCACGGCCCAAACCAGTTGTGCTGTTCCCTCTTAGACCAGCCACACCCTTCCCTAAGGTCTGAGCATGTAGGTGGGGGACTTCTCTGACCTAGGATTTGCTAACCTTCTCTTTTCTCTTTTGTTCCCCTAACCTTGGACTCATAGCTTCTTTCTGCAGTTACAAATATTTGGTCCCCTAAGGTCTGAGCATGTAGGTGGGGGACTTCTCTGACCTAGGATTTGCTAACCTTCTCTTTTCTCTTTTGTTCCCCTAACCTTGGACTCATAGCTTCTTTCTGCAGTTACAAATATTTGGTCTAACTCTGTTTGCCCTCTCAGCCTTCCTTTGTGCTTGTAACCAATTCTCTGTGTTAAGTCCTCTCTGCTTGAAATTCCTGGCTTGGTTTCCATTTCCCTGACTGGATCCTGTCTGATACAATACACATCCCCATGAGGTGGGGGAGAGGGCTGGGGATACACATCCCCAGGAGGTGGGGGAGAAATCTGTGGTCACTTTGGTTGGACACAGCTAGCTAACCCAGATCTGGTTGCCCAGACACCATGAGGTTCCTACCCACCATTCAGATGGGTCTGCCTCCTATTTCATCAAGAAAATTGGAAACATCAGGCACAAATTCCATAGATTTTCCCTTCCCCACTGTAAGAGGAAAACACTCTCTTCACCTCCCCTCTTTCTCTCTCTCCCCGCTCTCCCCCAGTTAACACTTGAGATCTCAGCTCAAGCATGGACTTCTCAGAATCAAGACATTTTAGAGGCACATTTGCTGAGGGCAGATAAGCTGGCCCCTTTCACATGATAACCAGCTAGAATGTATTCTTTTGGGCTTCATGAATATGTGGGTTGGTATAGGTTTGTTGTTCCAAGTGTTCACATGTTTTTATACTTGTTATCTCCAAACCTTAAGTAATGTACACTTACTCTTTCCTATTATTTATTCCACATAGTCTGGTTTTCTCAACTATCCACAAGACTATATATTTTCATGGGTGAGAGGATTATATCTACTTCACTCATCTATCAGTAGTAGGTAACATATGCTGAATATTTGTTAAACGAATGAGTGAGTGATTTGGCTAGAATTGCCATTTCCAAGGCCGTAGAGATAGGTCATTTACCCAATTCAATGGGTGCCTTCAGACCTTACTTTATTTCTGTCCTAGTATTACTGCTTTAATCCTTTGCTTTTCATGACACCACTCCTTCCTGGTTCTCTTCCTACCTCTCTATTACTTCTCAGTCAGCTTGGTAGCCCCCTCACGGAGGTCCCACCATATCTCTCATTAATTCTCCAGTTTATTCCTGCAGAGACCAGGTGCTTCCTGGGTGATGACAATAGATTACTGAACTATTTTTGCCATCCCTCTGGGCTGTGATATTACTTCTGACTTTTGGATGGGCTGAAGGTAAGGCATTTTCAGAGACTACACTTGACTTTTTCCACTGTGGCAGATTTTATCTTACATATCAAAGACCTAATATGGGAATGCCACCAAGTATATCAAATCCAGCTGTATATTCAGATACATAAGAAATGACCGCTAGGTGGGTCCATGGACCCAGTGACCACATTGCAAACTGGATCTTGGCCAGGGTTCCATTCATTGCCGAGCCCCTGTGGTTCCCTATTGAGGGACCGTGATGATGGCTCAGATCTCTGAGTATTCATGCCAGTTGCATCCAACAATCCTTGCAATGTTGGAATATTTCCTTTTCCTAAGTGTATATGTACCTAAGACCATGGCCATAGGTCCCTTTGGAGAAGGAATGGGGAAATCATTACCATGTATATTTGTTGGGGTATTACAGGGTCCGTTCTCCCAGGGACCTGGCCTCCTGTTGAGTTAGTGAATCTGAGTCTGAAAACAGATTCAAGTCCAGAAACTGGACAAGAGATTGTGACTTTTTATCAGGGTAACTGCCTACAGTCTCCTGATCATCCATCTTGATTTCTTTGGAGGTAAACACTGATTGGGACCCTTGAGGGATGCCATGTTCTAATAGGTATCTTAATAAATCTCTACAGGTTGAGCCCTTCTGGCTGCCATTCCAATCATGGTCTCATTATGATAATCATGTCCACTTGATGTCTGACAGCGAGGCACCACCACTTGACCTCTACTGTTTTGGGAGGTCTTGGTATACCCATTGCTATGTGAATCCATTTCTGAAGCGGCCTTTCCTACTAACAGCCTTGGCCGACTATGCAGGACTCTGGGACATCCTGATGATGCCCCAGAGGATGGGGAGTCACTGAAGTGTATTTAAGCAGAGCGTAATAAAGTCAAATTGGTGTTTTAGAGAGGTTACTTTGGCAGCTCTCTGACATTCTCACCTCAGCATTCTTTCTGGTCTTTGTAAATGGTGTATTTTCTTGGCTTTCTCCTGAAGAACAAACATTTGGTGAGTCTTCTGGCCTCACATACTAAATCCATTCCAACATTCCTACTCCTGTGAACCTTTGGATCACTTTCTCAACTATCAGGCACAGCAATTCTGATATTTTGATTTCACTTAATGTGGCCATTGCCTTTTCCAATACTTTTAAGAGCTGTCCTAGAAGTGAGTTTGTATCATTTTGTTTGTGTCCTTGCCAGGCTGTTAAATCTTGTATTTTGTCAGAGTGCTCCCAAATCAATAAACCTACCCACATCCAATCTTATGTTCCAGCCCCCTTGATCAAGTACCCTCCGAATCTAGGCCCACACCTGCTCTCCTGCTTCTGCTGCCACATATTGGTTGTGTTTTGTATCACCTTTGGGGAATAGTTCCTTTCCTCCCTTATCAGACCTTGTGTGTCTCCACCAGGATTACGCTGGTCCCCAGTCCTAGTTCTAGGCCTCCTGGCAAGGAAGGGAGATGGGCAAATGTAGTGAGGGGGCATGTGTTGTCTGCAGGGCAGAGGTCTCTGCATTGTCTTCAAGTAAGAGGGCCTTCTTGCTTTTACTCGGGAAGGTGAGCCTTTTCTGAAGGCTATGAGGGTTTAGAGGAATCTAGGAACTCAAAATCTGAAGGAGCATTGAGTCAGATAATCCCAAGTGTCAGGTCTCATTTTTCCCCAACTAGGGCCTTGACCCTGCATAACAGATATGCTTAGGTTGGTCATTTAATCTTTGCTAGAATTCACCCATTTTGAACTAAGTCCAGGCCAGTGCCTCAACTTTCTATGCCTTCCTACTGCAGCAAATGAGAGCCTCATTATAGGCTACCAGCCCTTCAAGTTTCACACTTGGTTTTTCAGTTGCCTGTTGGTTTCTCATTATTTTTCATTATCTTTTTCTAGGTTATCTAGGTTTTCAACAGCACCTATCAGCAAGTATCCAATCCATTTTCCTTATAATTAGTAATTTCCCCCTGTGTCTCCAATGCCTGATGCATTACACCAACTAGTACAATGCCATCCTCGGATACACCATTCTAGTTCACCATTCAGGAGCATGTTAACAACTCGGTCACCACCTGCTGCCAGGGACCGTCTGTATTCCTCCTATTACCAGTGATGGAATCCTTCTTGCTGGCCAGACAATGAGTGATCCAGCTCCCAAACCTTTATTTGTAACTGGTGCCAACTGCCAGAATTTGAGTTCTCTGAAAAGACACTGAGACAGAGATTGAGATTGACATACAGAACATTTATTAGAGGTCCACACCTGTGGCAGGTAGGCAGAGAAGTAGAATTAGATGAAGAGAGTAGTCCAACAGTGATGTGAGCCTGACAGGACCTCAGCTGAGTCTACAGGAAGCTCTAGAGCATGTATGCTCTGTTAGACTTGTCTCATCACGGGGGAGAGTAGCTGGGACAGAGTATACCCCCATGGGAATCAAACAGTGGACACGGGCTTCCTAGGGGCATGATCTTAGGTGAAGTGGTTCTCTGCCACTGAGCCAAACCCTGAAGGAGCTGACATCTGGACGCTGTCTGCTGATTGTTCTCCAAGCAAAAAGTCCTACCTTAAAGCAGGATCTGGATGACATATCTTCACGTCCACCAAAATATTCAACAATGGACTCAGCATCTGTATTAGTCAGGGTTCTCCAGAGAAACAGAACAACAGAATATATAGATATAGAGATTTATGAGGGATTGGATCATGCAATTATGGAGGCTGAGAAGTCTCATGAGCTGCTTGCTGTCTGTAAGCTGGAGAACCAGGAAAGTGGGTGGTATAGCTCTCATACAAAACCAAAGGCATGAGAACCAGGGGAGCCGATGGTTTAAGTCCCAGTCTGAGTCAGAAGGCCTGAGAAACGGGAACCCTGATGTCTGAGGGCAGAAGAGATGGATGTCCCAGCTCAATGGAGAGCAAACTCATTCTTCTCCCAACTTTTTGTTCTATTCAGTCTTCAAAGTATTGGGTGATGCCCACCCACATTGGTGAGGGCAATGTTCTTTGCTAAGTCTGTAGATTCAAATACTAATTTCTTCTGAAATACCCAGAAATAATGTTTTATCAACTAATGTGTCAACTTAAGGGCATCCCTTAAGTTGACATATAAAATTAACCATCACAGCTTGTATCCTCTCTTTTCTTCCATGTTCTTTATCACTGGGGCAGAACTACTACTCATCCAGGTATCTGGAAGCCATTCTGCTTCTTATTCCTCACAATTATTGTATCACCACATTTGAATAATTTTACATCCTGAATATTTCTCCAATCTATCCTTTTCTCTTCTTACCTACTACCAGAGCCTCAGTGTCTTTCCTCTGGACTATCACAATAGCCTTCAAACTTGTCTCCTGGCCTTTAGTTCCATGCTCAATTCATCCTTCGCTGAGCTGCCAAAGGGAGCTTACTGAGACATAAGTCTGATCTTATTTGGAAACTCTTCAATAACTCCCTGTTCATTCATTCACTTAGTAATAAATTCATTTATTCACTTAGTAATGAATTCATTCACTCCAAGAATTGCTCAGGTCAAAAACTATATAGTCAAAGAAGACTCTTCTCTTTGCCTCAAATGCATCAAGCCCTGTGGGCACCAGCTTTAAAATATATTCTGAATGAGGTAGTTTCTCCACACTTCTACTTCTGTTACCCTGGTCTGAGGCTTACACCTCCCGGGGAGCAGCAGTGAAACAGCCCTCTATCAGGTCTTCCTGTTTTCTCTATTGCCTCTCTGCTCTCTTGTTCCCACAAGGCAATCTGAGTTATTTTTTTGAAATGTAAATCAGGTCACATTCCTACAGAAAATGAAATGTGCCAACAATCTGATACTTGAGGGGAAGAATATTTCTGATAGGGGAAACAGCAAGTACGAAGGCTATGTGTTGGGAGCCAGTGTGGAGTGTTTGAGTAACAGAGGGGTCAGAAGACTGTTATAGTGAGTGAGGGGGGCTGTAGTGAGGGTGGGCTCTATGGGGCCTTGCATATTTCTTTCTCCTGGCCCTCCCTCCTCCTACCCCCCAGCTCTCCAGTTTCTGACCCTTACAGTATGTGAGCAAGGGAGGGGGAAGAGAGATAAAGGTCAGGAAAAACCTAACTTGAATGGATTCTACCATAGGCTGGCCTCATGCTCTTGGGCCTGACAGATGTTTAAAGCTCTCTTTCTCCAGTGGAGGGCTTTCCATAGTTTCCCAGAGGTTCCCAGTCAGGTCCCTCAACTGCAACTGCAATGCACACTTTCCTTTAGCTTGACTATTCTCCTTTCTGCAGACCTCAGCTCAATAGGAGCCACTCTCATGGGCTCACACTTGCTAGAGTTCCCTCACCAAGGATATACAACTGGACAAAACTTAAAAGGTCTATAACTCAGCTCTCTCTTCAGTATTACCATGTCTCTTTGATGGAAAATACTCATGCCTTGTCCCATCAAACTTAGGGCATGCAGGACTTCCCTGGACTCCCACCATCAAAGTAACCAGGCATCCCATTGCTCAGCCTCGAGATTTCCCAGTGGAAGTCAAAATACAGGTCCTGGTTGTTATCTGCTAGCATGTTGCTCTTGCCATGTGGCCCAGTGGGAGTCCCCTTCATTTGGCCTGAAATGAAGGTGGTAGTTCCCTCCATCACCAGCTCCCCATCTTTCACTGACTCAGGTGTAGGAATGCAAAGCACTATTCAAAAAGTTCTAGATGATACATGCCAATTAGGAAAGGAGAAGGAGGTCAATTTTAAGGTCACTGGGTGTACTTTCCACTCAGTTGATTCAAGGTTAGGAAGAATCACTTACCCCATTAGAGGGGATGTGAGACAGTGACAACTCTTTCCTAAAATAGATGAAAAGATGATGCTAGGAAAATAATACTGAGCCTAATTTAATAATGAGTCAGTGTTTCGAATGACACATCTAAAGAGATGTACTAGCTAGTCATAACTTTTATTCCTAAGAGTGACCTCTTTAACATAGACCACCATGAAGAGTGAAATGCAAGAATGGATAAGTTCTTGAGCACCTCTAAGAACTTTCATACTCACAAGGGCAATTTCTTTGTCAGAAAGTGTTAGATGGAAGAATAATAGAGGTTACTCAGGTGGTAGTTGTCATTTTTACTATGTATGAATAAAGAATATTTATTGACTCAAATAATTTTGAACAGCCCCAGTGTTAGAAGAGAGAATTGTAAAGAGGATCTTAAAAAGGGGCTTATAATCCAGTAGTAGATAGAAAGAATGCTGATTTTAGTGTTGTCTTGCCATTCAAATTAGCCAACAAGATGATTAAAGACATCTGTAGCATGATCTATTGTATTTCTCAAAGAAATTTGTCTTGAGGAACAGAGTTTATATTTTACTACTTAATATACAGGCTACCAGACATTCTGAATTCAAAAGGCAGTGAAAAATGGAAGGAAAAAATGGAAAGAAATGGATAGGAATCTTATCTTTAGAAATAAATACTAGATTTAGTAATAATGCCGTAAGTTATGTTTCTTATAATAATAATTTATAAGCAACATTTATTGAACACTTAGTGTATGTCAGACCCTATGCCAATGCCAAGCACTTTAATGGATTATGTATATTAATTAATTTTTATAGCAACACTTTAAAATAAGTATATTGTTATCCCCATTTTATAGATGTGGAATTTGGGGCACAGCTAGTAGGTGACAGAGCAAGATTTGAAAATGGCAGTCTGAGTCTTAACCACTGCTTCATGCAATCTGGGATGAAAATGCGTTACACAAATTCTCTCAGTTCATAAATTCTCCACTGGAGTTAGTTGTGAATGGTATTCATCCTCAGGGGATTATTGTATGTAGCCCATGGTTTCTTGGTCACGGTGGAAAGGCTCCTGGCATTCAACTCTACTTTGTGATTTTTCATGTGTGCAAATAATAAGAATCTACTTTTAGAACCCATTTATTCCATGAGTATTGTTACCCTCACCAGCTTTGTGTTCGAAAATCAGTGATATCCTGTTGTCTTATGTGATATCCTTACTTGTCTTAAATGAAATCATACTGAAAGAAGAAAGGTATTTTAAAGCAATGAGCTTCAGGGAATTGTCCAAGTGTCTGGAATATCAAAGCCTTTATGAAATGTTCTTATGGCCTGTGGGTTATGTGAGCCCAAAATGCATGGCACCCTTTACAGGGGAGTCTCTGCCTTCCCCAACAGAACTGAGATCCTCTCTGAGAACATTTCCTTGTCTCTGGCTATCTCCCACCAGTACTCTATTCATGGTTCTAAAATATTCCCCTTCAAAAGCAAGAAAGAAGCCCATGATTCCAAGATGAGGTGCTGAGAGCCCACCGCTGAGCACCTGAGCATGTGGGGTTGAATTTCAGGCATACCTGCTAGGAAAGAACAGGTCCTCATGCTGTGAGTCTTCCAAGTTGGTTGGCTTTCTGGAAAACAACTGGCCATGGGGTTGGTCTTTATTACAGTTTCCACAGACTAAAAAAAAGTTGTTTGTACAACAAAAGCAACATACAATTTGGTATGGTAACATTTTTTAGAATTTTGTTTTTGCGCAGCGGAAACAGGGCTGATGTGGTCATGGTGGAAATGGAGCCAGTTCTGTTACCCCAAAGCACCTCTCCTAAAGCATGAATCTGAGTAAGCCAGGCCTGGCCTTGCCAGGAACAGCCAGCATTGTGTGGCTCTTTGGAGAGACTTCTGGGACAAAATGGTCCTAACAACCAGAGCAAAGCCCCAGGCCACGTAGCAGTGTGCGCGGCTGCACACCCCGGCTCCGGCGCGCAGTTCAGGAGCAGAGGAAAGCTTCCCAGAGCCCCTCCTTTCTTCCAGTCCAGTGAGAGTTAATCACAGTCATTGTTTTCTAGACAATATCATGGTGTATGTGGTTCTCACCTTCCCTTACCCCCAAGACATCCTGGGCAGACTGAGACACCTCTCTTGTTTGCAGCTCCTCAGTTCTCAGTCAGTGAAGGACGCCAAATGAAACATCCCAGTTTCCTAATGTTTGAGCCAGATCATGTGAAAACTAAAGAGAATCCATGTTTGCTGGCTTTGAGAACAGGAGTAAGAAAATACTTTTTAAGCTCAAAGGAAGAGACTTACAAAAGTGCTAGACTCATGGTGAGAAAGTAAAATGTGTAGGTATTTTATTAAAATTGAGGCATTGAGAGATTTTTCTATTGGCTGTCATATTCCATGTGACTAGAATAATTTTTTTTTCCCTCTTCCCACCGTTCTGTGATGAAAAATTAGATTCAGAGCTGCAAAAAAAATTTGAGGGGAAAGACTTATTTGGAGACTACTGTACTATAGAAACCATTGGGATAGTTTTTATACATATATTTTTCCTAGAAAAATGAAAAACAGATACTTCATTTGTTTGATTCATTCTATGGCATGGTGACTCAGGACAGTACAAGAACAGACAAGGCTCCTGCCCTCAGGAGCTCACACAGGATGAGTGAGGGAGATAGATAATAAATTTGTAAACTCAGATATATATCTTGTAATTTCTGACACTGATAAGGCCTTGAGGAAAAATAGATAAGGAGACAGAAAATGAATAGGCAAGGTGGTTAGGGGAGGCCCTTAGGGAGAGGAAATATTTGAAGTCCTGAAGGGCTGGAAGGAGTGAGCCATTCACAGCTCTAGAGGAAGGAGCGTCAAAGCTGAGTACAGGGAAGAAAGCAGTGGTGGTGGAGACGGGAAAGGTAGGCAGAGGCCCAGGGCGTGTAGGCTCCTGTTCACTATAATAAGGAATTTTAGATTTTATTCCAAGTGTTATGGGAAGCCTTTGAGGGACTTTGTTTACTGTCAGCTCATTCTCCACAATTCCAAAAAGAGAAGGAAGCTTATCCCTTTATTCGACGGGTATGTATTGAACACTAACCACGTATCAGGCTGGCTCCAGTGCTTAAGAAGTTGTGACCTCTGTCAACAAATGAGGGGATACAAAAATAACATGAACAACCAGAACAAAAAACAGAATGAAGAAAGTTCCAGAAAAGAAGGGAAACTACTACTACTACGAATAGTATAATAAGAGCACCAATTCCACATATCAGTGCTGATGAATTAATAGGAATGCTGTGTACTTGGTGCTATTCGTGTATATTTTGCCATGACTCGATGTCTTATGGACTATTATTATTATTCCCTATAAATTAGGAAACTGAAGTTAGGTTAAAAGGCAATTAAGCTAAGAAGCTAGAATTTGAATCCAGATTTGCATGATTCTAAAGTACAAGGTTTACCCCCTCAGAGGAAGGAGCCGGGTAACTCAGTCCGTATAGCTGCTACTTCTAGAGACAAGATACTTTATCTACTGGAACTGGGTCAGACTGGTTCCAGTATATATTACAATGTTAAGCAAGAGTGGCACTATGAAGTTGGGTATTAAGATCTTTAAAAAAAATAATTCTAGATGCAAGGAGAAGAGCCCACAAACGGATTTTTCCTTCATGTTACAACCTATAATAATAGTGTTCTGTTTGTTTGTTGCTCATTTTTTCTTGTCTCTCCTACTGCCCAGTAGCTGCCCTAAGGGTGAAAACCAGGTCTGAATGTTCACCATTTTATCTGCAGAGCCTAGCACACTGCCTAGAATGCAGTATGGGCTTAATTAATATTTGCTGACTGAATGAATGAATTAAACTTCATTCCACTCCTTTTCAAGGCCTACCTTTACTGCCATGTACCCCTCCAGAGAGCATGCAGACATGGCAGAGAGTATAATAAACCTCAGCGGTATTTTGCAATTCATGGCTGACCCAGGCTGACCCTTTATTTAATTAAATCTTTCACTTGTGAATGAATCATTTCTCCCATTAATTAAAATAGGATACACATATGTCTCTGTAAAGTATGTGTCAAAAGAAAGCATTCCACCTAAAATATACAGGAGGCACTGACCACTGTGGTGAGTCATCCATCATAATCTGCTAAAAAGATCGGCTCTGGAATTAGAACCAGCACAATCATCTCTTATGTCCTCAGATATATTAGTTGCAGCTTCTCAACCAATCTGTCAGCTCCTGTGTTAATAGAAGGAGTAATGCATAGTGTGAAGCTGTAAGAGAACCGTTTATTTGGGAGGGCAGAGCGTGCGGCCCCAGCATGCCAGGAATGCCATCATGTCTAATGACCGCGTGGAGCCCAAGCCCTCTGGAGACTTGTATCTTGATTGTGAGCGCTTGAAGGCGGCTGGGATTGCACTGTTGCGAGGCCCCTTCAATTCCTCTGGAAGCCAGAATGATAGCTGCAAGAAAACCAACAGTGTTGTTCAAGCGGCAAAAGCAAGTTTGTGTTTCCATTCACCCTTCAGTCTCCCCCTGGCAGAAAAGAAACCATTTACAGTCTTTAGCTCCAGGAAATAGTGAGCATAGCCAGCTATTGTTTAAAACACTTTGCCTGAGAGTAAGCTATGCACCGCCCAAACTCCAAAGGACTCTATTAAGTACCTAAACATGTTTAAAAATCACCACTAGGGATTCTCCAAGCCAGATGAAGAGAAAAAAGGGATAAAGCATTGAGTAACTCAGCTTAAACATGCCCCAGGTCCTCTAAAACAGCTTCAAATGCCCTGCAAGATTTCAAATGCAGCAATTTTTGAAAAAGTAAAGAATTGCAAAGCCTACTTTCTCTACAAAGTGTCTGGCTCTGCCAGGGCAGGGATGATAAACACTCCCCCTGCATATTTAGGAGGTTGTTTCAGAAGACGCCAAGTAATTGCTGAGGAAATCGTGGTATTTGAAGGTGTTTTATTACCATACTTTTATGTCAAATACTAACTGCTCTTGTTTTTTTCCTCCAAATGAATTCTGGAAGGCAGGCACAAAAATGTTGCAAAGATCTTTGCAATTATCAGGGCTATTTCCAATGGTGGAATGAAGTCCCCCAAAGGTGAAGTGACTGGTCCAAGGCTACAGTGCAGGTTAATGGCAGAGTCAGGACTCCCAACTGTGTCTCCTGTCTCACAGGCCTGGGATCTTTCCCAGGTTTCTGTACTGACAGTGAGTCACAGGTGACTTATTCTGGTAGCACAGTGCTAGGTATGCTGCCAGGGCAGGATTAATGTGCTAACACCAACAGAGTAAGAGAGTCACAATTACTTGACAGATCTCTCAAGTACTCAGGAAAAAATCAGTAGCTTTTCTTAGACTTCAAGTTGGGTTATTTGCATTATTTCTGAGGTTAGGCTCAGTCATGTTATCTTAAATTCCTCCGTACTTTTCTCCTGCTGTCAACATTTTTCTGATACATGCATTCTGATTCATTGGTTTATCTCCTGGGTAGAGGTGTATAAAACTGAACAGAAGAGGTCTGTAAGAGATTTAACATTTCGTAGAGATGGACAACAGTGTTGGAGATTAATTGTCTATGTCATGGAGTGCTGATGAAGAGCACAGACTCTGGAGTCAAGTTGTCTTGGGTTCAAATGCTCTTTGACATTTAGATGTGTAATCTAAGATCACTGCTCTTGGGCTTTTAAAATTGCTGAGCCTCAGTTTTCTCTTTTGTAGAATGGGACGTATAGCACCTTCCTTCTGGTATGTCAAGAGGATAAATGTAAAGATCTGGTGTTATTCTTGGAGGTCCCATTTATATGTGTAATTTAATGACATAGGAATATATTCAAAAAATAATATTAGAACACAGACAATGAAAAGAATCAGACTATTGAATTTGCTGTGTATTGATTGAAGCCCAAATGATGGGTCACTTTTGAGAGAAGAGCATCCTTGTGCTATGTAGTGATGTCATGGCCTCTCCGCCTGCCTCCTCCCCACACCATCCCAGTTCAGGTGCCCACTCCCTTGTCTGCACAGTTGCAACAGGTCTTCTGTCCTGGCTCTTTCTCTTATTCTCTATCTCCAATCTCATTCTTTTTGAGTAACTTTTTAAAGGCACATATTTGGCCCCATCATGCTCTAGCTTAAAAGCCTTCAATGCGTCCTATGGTTTATAGGACAAAGCAGTACCATCTGGTCCCAGCCCACTATTACAACTCACTCCTACCAGAATCATCTCCACACTGTAGATTCTATTCAAACAGGATGACTCAGCATTCCCTCACACCTCATGTACTTACACATTGATGTGTTTTTGGCCTGAAATTTTCTTTCCCTGCTTCATCACCTACTAAACTCCTGGCCATCCATCAAGGCCCAGCTACAGCCTCACTTCTTCAGTTACGCCTTCCTGGGCAAAGCTAATACTCCTCACTCTGGGTTTCATGCCACTTTGTTCCTAGCTCACAAACGGCGCCTATGAGATCACATTATATTTTATTGAGTATATGTCTGTCCCAGCTAAGCCTGGACTAGCAGATGCTCAAAGCCATTCTTTCTTTCCATGGCTCTGGCTCTTCTCCCCACCAAGATCCCATGCTGCCTGGAACTGTTTTTAACCAGTGGTCTGGGCGGCTCTCTGAAGCCATCTCAGTTGTCACCGGAGTGACACTTACTTGCCAATCTTAGCCCTACTACGACTGCCATGGGTGCAGGCCCCTGTTCTGTACATCCCTCCACCTCTAGTCCTGAACATAATACCTAGTCCTCAATAAATGTTTGTTAGATACGTGAAGGCAAAGTATGACAGCACTGAGCTAGTAGATGTGAACTCTGAGGAACAGTTCTGGGCACCAACAAGCCTGAGTATGGGGTTAGAGACTCAGACTGTTGACACTTGACACCAGACCTCATATCCTAGACCGTGGGATACAGAAATGTAAATTCTGTTTGTAAAAGGAGCTCGGATTTGGCAACTTGGTATAAAGTAACTCAAAACTGTTTTACACACACACACACACAGATAGGCTTGCTTAGTAGAAAACATACCTCCCATAC
Source organism: Smutsia gigantea (assembly GCA_032199065.1). Lineage (NCBI taxonomy): Eukaryota > Metazoa > Chordata > Mammalia > Pholidota > Manidae > Smutsia > Smutsia gigantea. Next base: position 13,531 of record JAVSCE010000759.1, on the reverse strand, counting down.
ACAAGAAACTTCTAAAACATGGAATTTATCAGCCATGTGATTGGATATTTATCTTCTTCATCCTTCTTCACCAAATATTTCCAAATGAGTCTTTATATGCAGTTTTATAAGAAAAATATATCCTTTTTTTATAAGTTAACAGAAAAGTAAGATTTATTTTATAGAAATTACAATTATTATTGTTAATAATAGCAAAAATTTATTAGATCCTTGCTATGTACCAGGCACTATCTTAGCTGCTTGGAATGTATTACCTCATTTGGTCTACGTAACAGTTTGGTCTACAAGGTTGGTACTGTGATTATCTCCAGTTTGCAGATGAGAAAATTGAGTCTCAGAGAGGTTAAGTAAATTGCATAACATTTCACATCTAGCAAATAACAGAAGTGAGATTCAAAACAAGAAGTGTCAAATTTCAGAAACCATACTCTTACCATGTTATATCTCGTGAACCCACGCTGAATCCTGTATTAGTCAGCTTTTTCACAGTAATACTCTGTACCTCAAAACCACCTCAAAATTCAGTGCCTTCAAATGGCAAGCATTTATTCTCATGCTCAAAGGTCTGCAGATCAACTGTGATTCAGCTGAGTTAGGCTGAGTTCAGCTGGGAGGGTCTGTGGGTTCAGTTTATATTTGCTCCATGTTTTTAATTTTGGAGTCTAAGCTAAAAGGACAGTAGTTACCCAGGGCATCTCATGGCAGGTCACCAGTGCACAAGATCAAAGCGAAACTGAGAAAGCACATTTAAGGTACATGCCTTGTCCACAAACATTTCATCAGGCAAAGCAAATTGCATGTCCAAACCCAAGATCTATGGGGGAGGGAGATGAAGGCCCCCGAGGGGAAATGGAAGGTAGTACATATTTACTGAATAATAATAAAAAGTAGTCATACTGTTCTTTTACTTATTTTTTAAAACATCTAGGATACTTAATCCTTTTTGTTTAGGCAGGTATTATTTCCTATTTGCCCCCGTGCAAAGAGAAAACTCCCAAGCTGCCACTGAGGATTTCAGCCTTCCAAGCCCTTATATAGTTCTATATGGAGTGTAAAATGCTGGCTACTGAACTCTTCAGAATGGCACCATTGTCGTCAGATTGCAGATCCTCACTCTTCTCCACTTGATTCTTTGCCAAGTTTATAAAGGTGTTTATGTTTTTTAAAAAACTGCAATAAAACATTGATTTCCTCAAGAGCAATGTATTTCCAGTTCTTGTGAAGTTGTTGTGAACAACTCTTATAAAGAATCATAGAATAAGGTCATAGAGTTTTAGAGCAGCCATAGAGGGCTCTTAGTTCATTCTCCTCATCTTAAAGCTGAAGAAACAAATAGTTTTCAGATTCAAACTTCCAGCTATTGCATACAGTGGGCTACTTTCTCATGTAAAGAAAGCAATAAGGAAAAAGTTCTAGGGCAACCTTTATATCTTATGGCCACGGTAATTCTGTAATGGGTACCTCCATTCAGTTTATTTTATGAGAATCCTCAGATGACCTGCTAACTTTATCGCTATAACCAACTTCCCCAACTGCCTATGAAAAAACAGAATTTAGGTCTTCCCCTTTCTCTTTATAATCTTTTGGCTCTTCTGCTTTTTGAGTCAGCAGAGGAAGCTGAGAGACTCCTGGTCATCAGCTCCGGTGTCCTGAGGACATCTAGGATTTTTTCCAATATCTTTCCAGGCCAAACACTTTTGATATTTAGTTAATATTCTCCTCTGTTCGAAGAGTAGATTTAGTAGAGAATGTAAGGGGCCAAGGGGGGTAGTGAAGATGAATAGATACCTGCTGAAACCTTCTGTGTCAGGCCTGGTGCTAGGTGCCAGGATTATGGTTTGAATAAGACAGAAAAAGATCCTGTGCTCTTGGTGCTTCCAATCTAGCCTGGACATGTAATTAAAATGTTATCAAAGCAAAAGTACAACATGCCCTGGGAGTGTGTGATGCACGGTTTAACCTAGTACACATGAGGAGGAGCTGAGAGATAGTCAAAGAAGACCTGCTTGGGAAAAGGATGTTCTCCCAATAAAGATTTGCGGGGGCTGGGGTGGAGAGCTTTCCAGGCAGAGGAAAGAGCAGGTGCAAAGGCCTGATGGAACTGAGAAGTAGCCAAGGAAGCCAGCTCCACCAGGGTGGGGAGACCACTGTGAGACTGGACAGTTCATCAGGGCCCAGATTGTGTGTGGGGCTTATTGGACAAGAGTCAGTCAGAGTGTGGAACTTTATTCTAAGGGCCGAGAGAAGACACAGAAGGCTTTGAAGTAAGAAAATCACATATAGTCATAGGATTTGCATTTTTTAAAGGAGCACTTTGGCTGTACTGTCATGGACAAATTGGAGGGTGGGGGAGGGAGAATTGGGAAAACGTAAGAAAATTATACAGAAAACAAAATAAAAATGCAGAGCTGGAGAACCCAAACATTTCATCCCGTTTGGCTGTAAGTTGGCTGCAGAGTGAATGATTGGGATGAGTGTGTATCAGTGTGTATATGTGCACATGTGCATGTTTGTAGGGCACACAGAGCATATGAAGGCCCTCTCTTCTTCTTGAACCCACCCTCAGCTTCCAGAGAGACTGGGAATAAGATCCCTCCTTTGGGGTTTCATAATGTTTCCAGACATGCTGGTTAAAGGACAAGGATGGCATAAGAGTTAAAACTGGGAAACTGGACACATATATTTATCTCTCTTTCTTCCTGAAAACCCATTAAACACCAAAAACAAAACAAAACAAAACAGAAAAGAAGAAAACAGCAAAACCTCAAGAGCTGAAATGCCCTGAAAGACTGGTGATGGACCTGGCAAACTGGGTCAAAAGAGCGCCTGCAGTGGGGAAGCTCCAAAAGCAACTTGGGCTACATTTAGAGCAGAGAACTGGCGCAGGAATCAGTGGCACCTGGTACTTCTTGATGGGCGAGTGACGGTGGGGCTGAAAGAGTGGAGGGGCAGAGGAGGGGTTTAGAAGTAGGTAGATGTCCCTTGAACACACCCCTCACCCCTCCATGCAGCCATTCCTTCTTCACCACAGTAAATGACAGGAGAGATGGTAAATAGGATTTCTGAACTGGAGATGCCAGGGATTTGAGGGACGGGAGGATGCTATCCTGAAAGCAGAGGGATACAAGGAGCACTGATGGGCTGGCTGAATATTTGGGCTCCAGCCTTCTTGCCACACTCAGCTCCCAGGACCCAGCAACCAGCTGTGGACTCGTCACACAGGGGACTGAGGAGTCTTCTCTGGCCTTCTGACCAGTCCAAGAGGAAAGGGCTAAAGTGAGGGGTCCCTAGGAAACAGTCTAGTCATTTGATCCTCAGTGGCAGGTGGGAACAAGTCAGAAGACTCTGGGAGAGAGCTCAAGAAGATGAAATCAATAGTTACCAATGTGTTTGAATGTATTGAGAGACTTTCATGGAACTGGGGAAGAATTTGGATTTGACTGGTGATAAGTACACTAAAAAACCAAACAAGTGGAAAAGCGAGCCAATTATTCATTCCAGGAGGGAAAAACATTGAACAAGAAAGAAAGAGTGCGCTTGCTATCTTACATGACTTAGATACCTACAGTACTAACATAGGCATGGTGATGTAAACCCTGGATTTTGATCTAACTGAATCACACCCCCACTTGTAGTCAGCTGATGAGATACTGGAAGTGTGGGTGCGTGTGTGTGTGAGGTAGACGAGGAGTGGCCCTACAGAGAGCTCAATCCCCATCTTTCACATAAGGAAGCCAATAGATACTATCTATAGTTGAAAGATCATGTAGCAACAAGAATCTATTATTTGGAAATTCAGTTAAATATTAACAGAATCAGGAGAGTTGAAAGTAATTGCCTTTGAGAATGTTCAATGGAGGTGGGGAACATTGCAAGGCTTGTTGACTGCTGTATTTTATAATAAGCCTTGGAAAACCACTTGACCCCTATATGTGTATGTATGTATAATATTAATTAAAATGAACATTGTATTCAAAAAGAAAAATTAAAAAAGTAATTATGTGAATACATCCCATTATAGGGTTTTTTGTACTTCCTCCCATACTACCACAGTACCAAGCACACACAGCTGTTGCTTTCCCTGGTGTCATGGGTTCAGTTGTGTTCCTTAAATGACCAGTTGAAGATCTAACTGAAAGTACTTCAGAATGTGACCTTATTTGGAGAAATGGTCTTGAGAGCAATAACCAAGTCAAAGTAAGGTCATCATGATGCGTCCTAATCCCATATGACTGGCGTCCTTACAATAAGGAGAAATTTGGACACAGAAACAGACATGGGAAGAGAATGCCATGTGAAGGTGAAGGTGGAGATCAGGTGCTGCATCTACAAGCCAAGGAACTCCGGAAATGGCCAGCAAACCATCAGAAGCTGGGAAGGGGCATGGAATAGTGTTCCTCACAGGTCTTAGATGGAACCAGCTCTGTGACTCCTTGATCTTGGACGTCCAGCCTCCAGAACTGTGAGACAGAACCTTTTTGTTGTCCACACCATTGAATCTGTGGTATTTTGTATGGCAGCCCTAGGAAACCAATACACATGATATGTGATGGCTCATTTCTGGGCACTCCATGCGGGACAAGACTATGTTTCTGAATCTTTCCATGAAGGAAAGAGAAAAGGAAGGGAGGAAAGCAAAGAGGGAGGAAGGGAAGGAGAGGAGAAGGGCCAGAATGTGCCTAGATGGACCTTGACCCCAGCTAGAAAACCTGCCTTTGAGCAAGAGGGGTTATACTTCTGTTATTAATTCTTTTATAACTAAAACATATATATGTGTTGTATCTGTAGTTGAAAAAATAAATTAAGTACAAACATATACACATACCAAAGAAATATGGAAAGGAAAATTCTTCCTCCTTAATTCTTCAATATCTCCGAATGGGAGAATAACGAATTGGTAATGTTGAGGTTAATAAAGGATTAAAAATGTATATTCATTTGTTTGTTCTTTTTCCCTAACAAAGTAAGATAACTTCATTGTGGCAGGCTGGCTCTGTCTTACTTTTCCCTCAGAATAAACAAAATTGGGGGGATACAGACCCACTTCTTGGGCTTGCTTGGGGACATTTAGAAAACTTGCCAAAGATTGGCCCTCAAAGGATATAGGTAATAAGGTAATAGCTGCCATCTCCATCCAGTTGTCCAGGCTCCTGTCCATGATACATAAACTACATGCAGCCTCTCTGTGGTTCACGAGGTTAAAAGTTATTAACTGAAATCAATGGAAATAAAAAGAATCACATCTGCCTTGGTACACAATTCACTTCTCCAGACGGCTTTGGCCTGCGCGGCAGGACACACACACACACACACACACACACACACACACACACACACACACAGTAACCCGCGGCAGGACACACACACACACACACACACACACACACACACACACAGTAACCCTGGGGGAGAGCAGAGGCAGCTGCAGAAGCCAAAAACCTCCCCAGTCCTAATTAAACCTGCCAAGTTTCCAGGCAACACAGCCAAGGAAAAAAATCACTTCCAAGCTGAGGACCCCCAGCCCCCAGCCCGTAGCCCAGCGAAGGAAACGGGTCATTTGGTTTAATCAGCCCACGTGCACATTCTCTCTCCCCAGGTTGCCAAGAAGGGGCCTGTACCTAGCAGAGGTATTTGTGTAATCAAAGCTTCTGGAACTTTCCCTGCCAAGGCTACCAATGTGAATAGGCTCCCGAGGTAAAAATGTTCCCCCTGCTGGGGACGGCGCCCTTGAAGTCTACATCAAAATCAAGCCAGGGTCACAGCTGTTGCGGCACCCCACAGCGGAAAACTTGCAAGAAATCCTAGTCTGTACTACTGCTTTGCCTCAAGTCTAGAGGAAACAGGCCCCGTTGCAAGGTGGTGGGGGGTGGGGGGTGGGGGGTGGGGAGAGAGAGAGGGAGGGAGAGAGAGGAAGGGAGAGAGGGAGGGAGAGAGGGAGGGAGGGAGCGAGAGGGAGAGAGAAGAATATGCTTTCAAAAAAGCCAGCCTTTCTGACTGGTACTCTGCGGTGGAAAACAAAGCCACTCCGGAACCTTGCCCCCTTCACCAGGGCAACACCACCCCAGTCACCCTCACTCATTCCTTTTCTGAGCTCGCGGTCGGGCAGGTTGGCTTTGAGCCACTAGGTGGCAGCAGATTAACTCTTCAAATGCCAGAATGGGCTCAGTGAAGTCAGTAGGGTCTGAACCTTGCAACTGATCAGGTTTTCTGACTTCAGTGACTCTTGATTCACCTTTGGCTCAAGGGACTGAAAGATCCTTTGAGAAATTTATGCTCGTTTTCAGTTCACTTTAACGAATACTAAATACAGTCAGAAGTGAGTGCATTCTGTTTCCCAGCAACAGCACTAATGGCTGGGCCCCCCGCCTTTGGGGATTGTGGGAAAGGGAGGCATTAAAGGGATGGTTTTCATGTAGTTAACCACCTTGGAGGAGTAAAGGAATTGAGACTCTGCTGTGAGTAAAAGAGAAAGACTTAGGTAAGTTAAGGGAAAAGAGTCTTATGAAGATCATTTTACAAGCTTCTCTGATATGAGAAGCCTTACGTTTTCAGGGTCAGCATAGTCTAAAATATGAGAGACACCAGAAAAAGCTTGGCCAGCAGGGGCTAAAATGCTTGCTGTTTAGATGACAAGGAAAACAAATCATTCTCCTCCGTATTCTAGCTTCTACGATGTATCCCCCAATTCTGCCTATTGCACTTTTGCTACAAATATAAAAATTGGAGTGGTGGGCTGGAAAGGTGAAGCTGGTGTACTTTAGAAAGGGGAGAGAGAACTACCAGCCACAGGAGAAATACATTCAGGAAGGGGGAGGGGAGCCCGGGCTGAGAAGACAAGTGCTCTGCAGTCGGGTTTAAGAGAGTTTGGAGGAATAGGGCGAAGGAGGAAGACTTAGGAGGAGGGAGCCATAAGTGTGTGACATATGTATGACTAGAGAGATGGGGGAAGGCAAATTTAAGATGTTTTGCTGTGCATGTGGGATTGTCTCAGATGTACTTCAAGAGCCTTACAATTATATTTATTTCTTGGACTGGAAGGCCTCCCAAGACACAAGCAAGCACCACTGATGGTACCACCCCCTTCCTTTTCCACCTGTCTAGGTGGTAGGACAGTATTCAGATTGTAATTTCCTTCAGGAAGGCCATCAAAACACAGGTGGTTGTTAGGTTAATCGTAATATGCAATTTCTCATTCTTGAAAGGGCAGCCTCAGAGCTTACATTATATCTACAGTTCCACCAAAAGGACAGGAAACTTCACAGCAAGATAGCTCTCTGATCCTCAAGTAAGTTTGGATGGTGATGTTCTATTGTTTTCTTGAATCATCTACCATACTTATGCTGGGCCCATGGTGGGACTCATAGGTGTCTGATGGAATTGGGGCTCATAGTTCACTTGCCTGGCTTCTTATTTGGGACAAGAACTGTGAGGTCTTTGAGAACTTTAAATGTTAGGTCTCAGGGTCCTGATCATGCTACCGTCTTTTCCCTGGGCTGGATTCCCCTGACCTCTATCATCCCTTTACCACCGAAGAATATCTGCGCAGCTTAGCAGATTCCTACTCTAAAGTGAAGACTGTTGAGACATCCTGGCCCCTGTGAAGCTGCCCTGACCACTCACCCACACCCTCTTGTACAAAAGTCACTCCTTGTTACTGCAATATAGTTTTCATGTCTACCTTTAACTAGACTGGAGACACAAATGATCTTTGTATCTTCAATGCCCAGAATAGTGCCTGGCACAGAGCTGATGTTCAATAAACCACTGGACAGAGAGCTGTCCTATAACTTGTCATTCCATGTTGAGAAAGCCCAGGTTTTGAAAAACCATATTTTCTAAGAATTTAACCTTAAACTCAGAGTGCAGTAGGTGCTAGGGAATTCACCCCTCTATTATAATATGTATTTTCCATTCTTTAAGTGGCCATTTCAAAACAAAGCTTACTGGAATTCACAGAAAGTGGAGGAAAATGCCCCCAAAAGATGACTTTCTGATCATCCGAGATGTAGGAAGATGGTTTCCAACGCCTTTGGTAATAGAAGTTTCTGTGCCTACAGAAATACTTCTGTTTTTGACAGGGAACTCTTATTCTCTTTAAAAAAATGTTTACTTTTTTAGTATAAAAGTATTTCATGCTTACTAAAATTTGCAAAATAGAGAAAAACAAAAAAGAACAAGACATTTTTCAATCAGAATCTTGCCATGTAAACAGTGAGCCTGTGACATTTCTGGAGTATGAACTACTCACCTACTTACAGAATTTAATAAAAACCAGATGACAGCTTGTGCTGTCTGCTAAAATCAGAGTCAACTCCCACAGAAAATGCATAGGTGGATTTCATAGCTGGTCCCTGCAGCACACATGCAGGAGCCCCAGTAGGCACGCCCCGGTAGGCAGCGCTGGAGAAGGGGCTGTGGCGATTGAGTTACCAGAACGGGTGAACTAGTGTGGTTGGGTGCATGTGCTCCATCCTATGGAGATTTCTACATTGCCAGCCACTTTTCTGTTCTCTTCAAATCTGCTGGAGTCATGACAAGCCTCAGGCTGCAGTTGCTTACAGTTCTTATTTGTGCAATTACTGGTCAGTCCTCTCAGGCTGCAGGGATGGTCATGAGGCCCTTCATAAGAATCAGAGGGCCTCCCTGGCAGCCGCATGACCGTCACTGCTGTTTACTTGACCGAACTTGCCTTGAGCAGCCATAAGACTTGAATGGACCCTTAGCGGCAACCCCAGCGCTGTCCCTCGTTAGTGTAAGGGGACAAACAGCTCACCAGAATTGTAAGATCATGGCAGAAAGATGACACCTTGATGAAATTAATAAACAGATAAAGGCAGCTTTCAGACAGAGGAGGGTAGCCAATCAGGATGCCTTGTTAGAGCGCTGGCCCTCCCTCATCTGCATGGAATGACTAGCCCCAAGAAAAGCATACACTGACTCCTTGATATGGGAGTGGATATTTACATGTGCATATATATTTGTTTTATTTAATATAAAAAGTATTTCTGGGCACAGAGTGATGAATCAGCTCTGTAACTAAACAAGGTTTACCTGTTCTCTTTGCCAGGCATTGAGTTAGTTGCTGGGGACAGACAGATACGTATGACAGTACAGCTGGGGAGGCAACCATGTACTCACATGGAGGGAACGGAATTTAATGTTTACTGAATGCTTACTCTGTGTTAGGCATTGTACTAGGTGTTTTTTAAAAAATGAACACATTTAACCTCAGTAGAGTGTGAATTAGGAGTATTTCTTTCCATTTTACACTAGAAGAAACTGGGCTCAAGAAGCTATTTACTTCCCTAACTCACACTGCTGGAATTTTGAACAAACACTCAAAACCCACTTCCAAGTCAGCTTGGTAGAGCAGGAGGGAGAAGGGTTTTGGCCAGGGTGGGTGGGGTCTGGGAGTGCGACCTCCTGCTAGGCTGCTGTGCCTTGTTTTCTGAGTCAGCCATGACTCAGAAGTGACATGGTCCACAAAGAAACGGCCCATGTCAGCCACAGCAGGGCTGCCTGGAAGTCAGGTGGGGCTGCTCTTCTTTGTAGACCTCCAGCTCTGAGGGAGGCACTTAAATCTCTGTCCTTCCAGCTAAGTTTCAGTCTTACCTCCTCCTTCACAATGCAGTGCCAAGGAGGCAATGGAGGAATTAATCTGATGTGTAGATTCAGATGGACTTGTGCAATGATCAGTGGTGTGGCCTCAAGTATGTTTCTTGGTATTTTCGAGCTCATCTGTACAATGGTACCATGGCTACCTTATGGGGTTTGATGATATTTATTGAGGTATTAGAAGTGGTGGCTCACACAGCACATGGAATATTTCAATACTCAATAAACATTAGCTCTTGCCCCTTCATGGCGTTCCAAGCTCCACTAACACAGACTTATATGGTCAACACTGATCCACTTCCTAAAATAATCTCTATTTTTTTCTGTGTATGTTAATCTTTGTCCCCCAATCCATTCCCCTCCCCTACCAGTTGGCCTTAAGTTTTTGGAGGGAAAAGACCATGGCATATACTGACACCTTTCAGAGTGTGTGACCCATGGCAAACATTTTAAAATTTGATTGATTCTCTCTTGCTGACACCACATTCTGACTACTAAGTGATATGCCAGCTGGGGTGTTCTGGAGCCAGCTCCTACTGGCGCCTGAGAGCCATGTTAAATTTTCAGGAATGAGCCAGTTGTTAGACTGTGGGTATCTTAAAGTTTGCTACAGTAGGAGTATTTACATCACAGAAATTGACAAACATCACAAATTAGGGCTTTGCTCCCTCTTCACTTCTTCTTGACATGCAGAGAGCCAGTGTGTGCTTGGTTTCTTGACAGTCTGTGTTCTGGTGCATTGTCATCTGCAAGAAGCTTCTAGATGATATTTAGCTTGATTTCACCAAAACAGATGCCTGTAGTGTAATTTAAGGTTCCCTATACAGAGAATAGGATTTCCTGCCTCAAAATTGGAAATTTAAAAATCTCACTTTCCCCTCGCTTGCAATGTAGAAGTACCTTCTTCCAGTGCAGGAGTATCAACATCCCTGAAGAATGTCATCTGACCCCTTCTGAACACTCTTCAGGATAGGGAGCTCATTTATCTTCCAGGAAGTCTTTCCCATGGAGTGCTCCAAGATTACTCAAAAATTCTTCTTCATAAAGATCCGTTCTTACCTTTCCTGTAACTTCAACCAATTGTTCTTGCATCTGCCTGAGTTTTTTTTCTTCTTCTTTTCTTTTTTTTTCCACAAAGCAGAATGTATTGCATTGAGCTCCCCTATCAGGTCACTCTTGGAGCCCCTCTTTGTCAGGCTGTATGGCCTTCATTTTCCAGCTGTTAAGAACCCTCACCATTGTGGTTACCCAAGAACTGAATAAAATATTCTTGATTTGGCCAGTTCAGCACAGTAAAGTGAGACTAATACCTCCTATGATATTTTTCTACAAGCATATTACACACTTAGTTTGTGTCATACTTAAAAAAATAAATTCTTTCTAGGGGCATTATTTTCAAGCCAAGTCACCTTAGTGTTGGATCTCCACCATTCATTTTATGAACTTGACATTTATGATGGTTAGATGTCATATTCTCATTATGGATGCATTATTTTTGAATACTGATTTTGGTATTCATCATATTAACTTAGTTAATTTAAAATTTTGTGAATTCTCCTATAGACCTTCCTATAGATAGATTTCCAAGACTGAATACAAATATTCAACCAGTTGTGGTTTTACCTAGTTACTGTTATCCAATACAACTTTCTGAAATTTGGCTACAAGGATGCCATGAAACATTTTGTCCAACAGTTTTCTGAAATCAGTTTTGCTTATGTAATTCCCTAGATTTGTCAGTCCAGTCACTTCATCAAAAATGGTAGTAAATTTAATGAGGTAAAACTTGTTTTCATGAACTTAGCCAGTTTCCTGTAATCTTCTACTTGTTTCCTAATTTGCTTATAAATGTTGTATTTAATAACTGAGTCTAGAATTTTGCTCTGGAAAAAAAAACTTACCAATCTGCAGTTTCTGACAGCCACTTTCTCCTGTTTGTTGAAATTCAAGATGACATCTTCTCAATATGTCTTTTGATTCCTCTCCTGTTCACTTTGCTGTCATGTAGGATCCCCAAGTCATGGGAATCTTGCAGATACTAGTCATATCTTGTTAAATAATTTTTCTGGTCCATTAGCACTGCTGTCCATTAGGAACATGATTCAAACCATGAAGGCCGGCCACTTATATAACTAAAACATTTCTCATAGCCATATTTAAAAGTTAAAGAAGAGTTAAAATTAATTATAACCTTATAGCTCTAGATTATTATTTCAACATATAACCTATGTAAAAATTATTAAGATGTTTTACATTTTTTATACTAAGTTTTCCAAATCTAGTGTGTTTTACACTCACAGTAAATCTTAATATGTACTAGCCACAGTTCAAGCACTCGGAAGCCACAAGTAGAGAGCCATTATCATACTGAATCAAGCAGGGATAGACTTATGCTCATTTCCAGTGTCTGGACATATTGTTGTCATTATTATTATTATGGATTCTTTTATCTTGTACTTCATTCCCATTTTCACGATATTCTTCAACATGAAGGTCTCATAGTCAAGAAGGCAAGAGTTAAATAGAGTGGAGTGGCTCTGCTTTCTCTTTGTCTATTATATTAACAAGGATATCTTTTATAGTTAAAAACCATAAAGAAAGCTTGTTACAGGTCACAACATATCCTAACACACAGCTCTCCCTAGAACCACAAAATGGGTATGTTACAGGGCCTGGGAGCTAATCCTCTCCAGATGTTTGCAAAGCGAGCAAGACCATAAGCAAGACCAAAAGGTGGAAACTAAAATTACTTAACACTTAATAAGGAGCTGATGGACCTAAGGCCCCAGGGTTGGCTAAGCAATAAGTGGAACACAGAGATCCTGTTTGTTCAGAGGAACTTCAAAGCCCCCTATAAACTGCAAGAAAGGTGAGAGGCAAAAACTATGAGAATCCAGCATTCCTGCAAAGTCAAACTGGAGACTAACTGGAGATGCTTCCCTTGGTGTTTAAGAAGAAGACTGAGGGGCAGGTCTGGTGAGCAGATGTTGGACTTTTGTTTATGCCTGTTCTTACGTACAGTATGTGCGTTTTGGATATAGGCATTCCTCTAGATAGGCCAAAGGGGACAAACTGAGTTAAACATTTGGTTAAAACAAATAGAATGAGAAAAAACTTTTTCTGTACTAAGTGTCACTCTGCACCAAAATCATAGAATTGCTAATGAGACATCCCAGATCCAAAATATGTTGGTTATATTTATCTTCATTTCTTTCTTCCTTCCCTCCCTTCAGTGGTGGAACAAACAGCAGGGAGTCTGGGCTAAGATCATAATTAAAGAAGAGGAAGAAAGACTAATTAATCAAATGTGGTATCAGTCGAGAAAGTCTGATAAGTTATCTCTTTGGTCACCAGTTACCTGGCAAGAGAAAGGTTTCTGGGATCCAAGCCTGTTGCTCTTGTATTAATTTTTTTCCCCCATTGCTCATCACTGTGACCTGCCAGGTATGTGCTGTTTGCTTTTGATGTCTTTTTTGGGGGGGGTTCTGAGAAAGAATGAAACAATGGGAGCCTGAAAGGAAGACAAGAGAAGTGATCCAAAGTGACCTCATCACCTAAGTAGAGGCAGGGGAGGGTGACTCGTTAAATAATTACTAATAAAGAGAAAGCAGTCCTGGTGTTAGAAACTGAGGCAAAATCTCATCTTCTCCTTGGAGACTCAACAAAGTGGATCCACCATGTTCTGATTTGTGTTTTTAAGAACAGAACTATGGAGTATTCCATTCCGAATATAATGGTTAGTTAAATGCATGGTCCCTCTGAACTGGGGTAGACCTAGGTTGGATTCCAGCTCGGCTACTTATTAGGTGCGGAAACTTGTAGGTTGTTGAGCCTCTCTTGAGTCTCTGTTTCATCTACACACATGGTGTGAAAATAGCACCTCCTTCTGAGGACTGTTGAGAGGATTGTATACAAA
>JAVSCE010000758.1:0-169391 GCA_032199065.1 Smutsia gigantea | reverse complement strand
ATCTTTTTTCTTCTCATTTTCAATCAGAAGTTTCAGTGATTTATATGAAAGCGGCTCATCTCAAATAATTTCTTAGTCATATATATGAAAACAGATATATTACAGTTTAGCTATTTGACTCACTATATTACACCAATAAACCTTAACCATTTTATTAAAACTGAAAACACTTATGTTTATTTTTGAATTTGAGTTGCTGAATATTAATATTCCTTTAAAAAATTCAATTAAAATTCAAGAAGGCACGTAATGAACAAAACAGAAAGGTCCTTTAAAGGAAAATAAAACCATGGTCATAGATTTTAAGAAAAGTTCTTTTAAAAGAGACAATAAACTTTAAAATAACATAACTATAGTTACATATTGATAAAAATTATATTAAAGTATGTATGCACTATGTAAAGGGAAGAATCAGTCTGAAAGATGTAAATAGTTCAATAATGCTTAAAAGGAATATCTGTAGAAAAATTGGCTCTATGAAACAAATGAAAAAATAATTTGATAAATTATGAATGTTTGCACTTTATTTTTGGAAGTAAAGTAATTGCTTTCCATTTTTCTGTGAAGGGTCATCAAAATTATGTTGCAAATTTTCTCTGAACACAATACTTTGAATTGATAGTGTGTGAGAGAGAGTGGGGCAGATGACAGCAGAGGGTATTGTTTTTAGTATTTATTTAGCAGATATTCTGTTCCCACTTCAAGCCTCTGAGTCATTAACTGTTTTTCTGACCTTTGCTACCTAAGATTTCCCAGATTCTTTTCTGTGTGAACCTGTCTTGGGATTTTCAGCCTACACCACCAGTGTGTCCACCCCAGGACACAGCTTCCCTAAATGTGTAGCTCCTCCTCTTAAGGGGAAACTGTAGATAGTCTTGGAGGTGGGGAGAGTGACTGACTCTCCAGTAATCTTTTAGATCTTTGGTGATGACATCGATCATACATAGAGCTTAAGGCGGTAAGCTTTTGAAGCTTCAAAATCAAGTTATTGCAACTCAAAAGCCTGGGTTTATGAAACTCAAAGAAGGGTTTGATTCTTGTTTTCCTTATGTAGGAGAAGATTCTTTAAGGCACGGAGGTGGATTGTGCTATCCACTCGGACTAGGGGAAGAGGCATAGCATTCCAGGATCTGAGCTAGAAGAGAAACTCCTGTTATGTCCTACTTCAGTGACAGTGAAACAGAAAGTAAGCCCAGAGTTATGTTAGAGGCCATGAATTAAAATTATCCTCAGTTAAATATGGGGATTTGTAAATCCTTCTTTGTGCCAAAGAGGTGATAATTTAATTCAGATTCTAAGATTCTGGTTGCTTTGTTGCTTTATAGCTTATGCTTGCTGCTAGTAACTTTGTACATTTCTCTCTCAATCTTGTTAGTAACTGTAAATTGTAAACAGTTTGGGGGTTTTTAGGCAACAGAGATATAGTGCTATATTCTATAAGGTTATTTTTTCCTCTGTCCTTTAAAAATGCCCTTTAGAAACTGACTGAGGCACCTAGAGTTCCAATTTCAATAGGCCTTTAAAACTGATCTCTCTGTGTGTCAGAAAAATTTCCTTTATTTGATAATTCACTTCATTTATTTGCAGCACTAGGGCTGAAATACAAACTGTTTCATATCCTTGACTTCCCCATAGTAATAAATATTGTAAGATACTTCTTAACATTTGTATTAGTAAATGAAAGTAAGTGGGCAAATGAAGGAAATTGGTGAGTTAGTATGTGTTTAATAAGGGAAATTTTTAAGTAAGCTGGTTTTAGTGAGGCAATAAAATAGAACTTGTCTTGCTCTATCTCATGTTGGATTATATGAACTTCAAAGTTATGTCTAGCTATAACAGTTCTGAGAGAGGGGCTCTGAGATGCTGGTGTCCTTGAAGAATAGAGTTCTGCTTGTTGCCATGTGATCCCGACTCATTTGCTTTCACTAAATTGATTGTTTTTGTTCTTGATGTTTTTATACTGCAAGTACTTAATGCATAATGACAGAAGTAGAAAGTATCTATCAAATAAATTTCATGATTACTTTTTAAACCGCAAATTATATTCTTCAATTCATCATTGACAAGTGCCATAAACAAGAATATATCAAAGTATATGGAAAGTTATGTCCTATTTTACCATTAAAAAAATCTTTTGTGAAACTCTGACAATGAAGTAAGTATTTTCTTTATTTAATACCAATAATTCCTCGGTTTTGGTGGGTTTGGATTGAAAGTGCATAGTTCTGAAACAATATATTTAAAGTGTTATTGTGTTTCTGTATCACACATGCATTTTTAATATAGAAAAGTTTGCAAAACTCTCAGTCTAAAAGTCTAACTAAATTACTTGAATATTAAGCATGTTTATTTCAATATATATGGAGATTCAGAGTCATAAGCCCCGTTTAGCTAGTTTCTCCAGGTAGAATAGGCTAAAAGATTTTGTCAGTTTCATTTCTATTATGATTTAATTTAGTTTGAGAATTTTGTAGATTATATGTGTTAAAGAGGTTCCTGATAAGAAAAAGTATGCAAAATCTATTAGACATACTGTATGAGCAATATTTATGAAATAGCTTAAAATATATTGGTAGTACAGAATTACTAGGTAGTTTTTTGCCTACAGCAGTTGACTATCAAATGATTAGAAATGTTGGAATGCTTGGTGTATCTTTGAAAGACAAATCTGCAGAAGTCTGTATCTACCCTTGGCAAGTTGCCCAATCCATGTATTACGGCATTTTAATATAATTTTATTCTTATATCAGATTTTTAAATATTTTTAGCTGTGGGAAATTGCCTTCTCCAGGTGACAGATGATTAAGTGAAGGTCTTTTCATGTTAGAAAATATATAAAAATATATTTCTAATATATATTGGTCCATGAGAGTACATGTATTTAAGCACAAATGATTTAATGTTTATCTTATCATATTAGGTTCACATAGCTCATTTAAACATCTTTTAAGAATCCCCCTCTGTAGTAGCACAGGCATTATTAACTCTTTGAGGCTGAGCATAATCTAATGTTCTAGATTACATTAGGCCAATGAAGTGGACAGTTTCCTCCTGTTTGAGAAATGGCTCAAAGAAAAAGAAACCCTCTATTTAACTTTTTATTCTTTTCAATCTGGTCTTAGGGTATGGGAAGTAACAAAGAATTATAGAACCAGAGAGGTGTTCAGTGGTATCACTTGTCCTTGATTCTTCTGTCATCTTAGAAACGTGAGTTGCTAGTCTATTTTTTATTTTTTATTTATTTATTTTCTTATGACCTAGCAGGGCTGTCACTCTCAGCCATTTCTTTTTTTTTTAATATAATTTATTTTATTATCATTAATTTACAATTACATGTGCAATATTACGATTATTAAACTACCCCTTCATCAGGTCCCCCCACCAACCCCATTACAGTCACTGTCCATCAGCGTAGTGAGATGCTATAGAATCACTACTTGTCTTCTCTGAGTTGTACTGCCCTCCCCGTGCCCCCCCAACATTACATCTGCTAATCGTAATGCCCCTTTTTCCCTCTTATCCCTCCCTTCCCGCCCATTTTCCCCAGTCCCTTTCCCTTTGGTAACTATTAGTCCGTTCTTGGGTTCTGTGAGTCTGCTGCTGTTTTGTTCCTTCAGTTTTTTTCTTTGTTCTTATACTCCACATATGAGTGAAATCATTTGATACTTGTCTTTTTCGGCTTGGCTTATTTCACTGAGCATAATACCCTCTAGCTCCATCCATGTTGTTGCAAATGGTAGGATTTGTTTTCTTCTTATGGCTGAATAATATTCCATTGTGTATATGTACCACATCTTCTTTATCCATTCATCTACTGATGGGACACTTAGGTTGCTTCCATTTCTTGGCTATTGTAAATAGTGCTGCAATAAACATAGGGGTGCATCTGTCCTTTTCAAATAGGGCTACTGCATTCTTAGGGTAAATTCCTAGGAGTGGAATTCCTGGGTCAAATGGTATTTCTATTTTGAGTTTTTTGAGGAACCTCCATACTGCTTTCCACAATGGTTGAACTAATTTGCAGTCCCACCAGCAGTGTAGAGGGTTCCCTTTTCTCCACATCCTCGCCAACATTTGTTGTTGTTTGTGTTTTGGATGTTGGCCATCCTCACTGGTGTGAGGTGATATCTCATTGTGGTTTTAATCTTCATTTCTCTGATGATTAGCGATGTGGAGCATCTTTTCATGTGCCTGTTGGCCATCTGAATTTCTTCTTTGGAGAAGTGTCTATTCATGTCCTCTGCCCATTTCTTAATTGGATTATTTGCTTTCTGTTTGTTAAGGTGCATGAGTTCTTTATATATTTTGGATGTCAACCCTTTATCAGATACGTTTTTTATGAATATATTCTCCCATACTGTAGGATGTCTTTTTGTTCTACTGATGGTGTCCTTTGCTGTACAGAAGCTTTTCAGCTTGATATAGTCCCACTTGTTCATTTTTGCTTTTGTTTCCCTTGCCCGGGAGATATGTTCATGAAGAAGTTGCTCATGTTTATGTCCAAGAGATTTTTGCCTATGTTTTTTTCTAAGAGTTTTATGGTTTCATGACTTACATTCAAGTCTTTGATCCACCTTGAGTTTACCTTTGTGTATGGGGCTAGACAGTAGTCCAGTTTCATTCTCTTACATGTAGCTGTCCAGTTTTTCCAACACCAGCTGCTGAAGAGGCTGTCATCTCCCCATTGTATATCCAAGGCACTTTTATCAAATATTAATTGACTGTATATGTTTGGGTTAATGTTTGGATTTTCTATTCTGTTCCACTGGTCTGTGGGTCTGTTTTTGTGCCAATACCAAATTGTCTTGATTACTGTGGCTTTGTAGTAGAGCTTGAAGTCAGGGAGTGTAATTCCCCCTGTTTTATTCCTCCTTCTCAGGATTGCTTTGGCTATTCGGGGTCTTTTGTGGTTCCATATGAATTTTAGAATTATTTGTTCCAGTTCATTGAAGAAAGCTGTTGGTAGTTTGATAGGGATTGCATTGAATCTGTAGATTACTTTAGGTAGTATAGCCATTTTGACAATATTTATTCTTCCTAGCCAAGAGCATGGGATGCATTTCCATTTGTTAGTGTCCTCTTTAATTTCTCTTAGGAGTGTCTTGTAGTTTTCAGAGTACAGGTCTTTCACTTCCTTCGTTAGGTTTATTCCTAGGTATTTTATTCTTTTTGATGCAATTGTGAATGGAATTGTTTTTCTGATTTCTCTTTCTGTTAGTTCATCGTTAGTGTATAGGAAAGCAACAGATTTCTGTGTGTTAATTTTGTATCCTGCAACTTTGCTGAATTCAGATATTAGTTCTAGTAGTTTTGGAATGGAGTCTTTAGGGTTTTTTATGTACAGTATCATGTCATCTGCAAATAGTGACAATTTGACTTCTTCTTTACCAATCTGGATGCCTTGTATGTCTTTGTTTTGTCTGATTGCTGTGGCTAGGACCTCCAGTACTATGTTGAATAACAGTGGAGAGAGTGGGCATCCCTGTCTTGTTCCTGATCTTAGATGAAAAGCTTTCAGCGTCTCGCCGTTAAGTATGATGGTAGCTGTGGGTTTGTCATATATAGCCTTTATGATGTTGAGGTACTTGCCCTCTATACCCATTTTGTTGAGAGTTTTAATCAGGAATGGATGCTGAATTTTGTCAAATGCTTTTTCAGCATCTATGGAGATGATCATGTGGTTTTTGTTCTTCTTTTTGTTGATGTGGTGGATGATGTTGATGGATTTTCGAATGTTGTACCATCCTTGCATCCCTGGGATGAATCCCACTTGATCATGGTGTATGATCCTCTTGATGTATTTTTGAATTCGGTTTGCTAATATTTTGTTGAGTATTTTTGCATCTACGTTCATCAGGGATATTGGTCTGTAATTTTCTTTTTTGGTGAGGTCTTTGCCCGGTTTTGGTATTAGAGTGATGCTGGCTTCATAGAATGAGTTTGGAAGTATTCCCTCCTCTTCTATTTTTTAGAAAACTTTAAGGAGAATGGGTGTTATTTCTTCTCTATATGTCTGGTAGAATTCAGAGGTGAATCCATCAGGCCCAGGGGTTTTGTTCTTGGGTAGTTTTTTGATTACCAATTCGATTTCGTCACTGGTGATTGGTCTGTTTAGTTTTTCTATTTCTTGCTTGGCCAGTCTTGGAAGGTTGTATTTTTCTAAGAAGTTGTCCATTTCTTCTATGTTTTCCAGCTTGTTAGCATATCATAATATTCTCTTATGATTCTTTGTATTTCTGTGGGGTCCGTCCTGATTTTTCCTTTCTCATTTCTGATTGTGTTTATGTGTGTAGATTCTCTTTTTCTCTTAATGAGTCTGGCTAGGGGTTTATCTATTTTGTTTATTTTTTCAAAGAACCAGCTCTTGGTTTCATTGATTTTTTCTATTGTTTTATTCTTCTCAATTTTATTTATTTCTTCTCTGATCTTTATTATGTCCCTCCTTCTGGTGACTTTGGGCCTCATTTGTTCTTCTTTTTCCAATTTCAGTAATTGTGTCTTTAGACTATTCATTTGGGAATGTTCTTCCTTCTTTAAATAGGCCTGGATTGCAATATACTTTCCTCTTAGAACTGCCTTTGCTGCGTCCCACAGAGGTTGTGGCTTTGTGTTGTTGTTGTCATTAGTCTCCATATATTCTTTGATTTCTGTTTTGATTTGGTCGTTAACCCATTGATTAATTAGGAGAGTGTTGTTAAATCTCCATGTATTTGTGAGCCTTTTTGATTTCTTTCTAAAATTTATTTCTAGCTTTATACCTTGGTGATCTGAGAAGTTGGTTGGTAGGATTTCAATATTTTTGAAATTACTGAGGTTCTTTTTGTGGCCTAGTATGTGGTCTATTCTGGAAAATGTTCCATGTGCACTTGAGAAGAATGTGTATCCTGTTGCTTTTGGGTGTAGAGTTCTGTAGATGTCTGTTAGGTCCATGTATTCTAGTGTGTTGTTCAGTGCCTCTGTGTCTTTACTTATTTTCTGTCTGGTTGATCTGTCCTCTGGAGTGAATGGTGTGTTGAAGTCTCCTAAGATGAATGCATTGCTGTCTATTTCCTCCTTTAATTCTGTTAGTATTTGTCTCACATATGCTGGCGCTCCTGTGTTGGGTGCATA
This sequence comes from Smutsia gigantea, assembly GCA_032199065.1. Lineage (NCBI taxonomy): Eukaryota > Metazoa > Chordata > Mammalia > Pholidota > Manidae > Smutsia > Smutsia gigantea. The sequence goes on along the minus strand of JAVSCE010000758.1, from coordinate 162,281 downwards.
TATATTTATAATGGTTATATCTTCTTGTTGGACTGACCCTTTATCATTATGTAATGTCCTTCTTTATCTTTTGCTACTTTCTTCGTTTTGAAGTCTATTTTGTCTGATACAAGTACTGCAACACCTGCTTTTTTCTCTTTGTTGTTTGCATGAAATATCTTTTTCCATCCCTTCACTTTTAGTCTGTGTATATCTTTGGATTTGAGGTGAGTTTCTTGTAGGCAGCATATAGATGGGTCTTGCTTTTTTATCCATTCTGTTACTCTGTGTCTTTTGATTGGTGCATTCAGTCCATTTACATTTAGGGTGATTATTGATAGATATGTACTTATTGCCATTGCTGGCTTTAGATTCGTGGTTACCAAGGGTTCAAGGGTTGCTTCTTTACTATCTAACAATCTAACTTAACTTTCTTGTTAAGTTATTGTAAACACAGTCTGATGTTTCTTTATTTCTCTCCCTTCTTATTCCTCCTCCTCCATTCTTTCTATAATAGGTGTTTTATTCTTTGCCTTTAGTTAGTATTTGGATGGTCTGCTTTCTTTGCTATGATTTTTTTTTCTCTGTGACATCTTTTTAGCCTTAGGTGTGCTTCCATCTAGAGCAGTCCATTTAAGATATCCTGTAGTGGTGGTTTATGAGAGGCAAATTCTCTCAACTTTCGTTTGTCTGGAAATTGTTTAATCCCTCCATCATATTTAAATGATAATCGTGCTGGATACAATATTCTCGGTTCGAGGCCCTTCTGTTTCATAACGTTAAATATATCATGCCATTCTCTTCTGGCCTGAAAGTTTTCTGTTGAGAAGTCTGATGATAGTCTGATGGGTTTTCCTTTGTAGGTGATCTTTTTTCTCTCCCTACCTGCCTTTAATACCCTGTCGTTATCTTTGATCTTTGCCATCTCAATTATTATGTGTCTTGGTGTTGTCTTCCTTTGGTCCCTTGTGTTGGGAGATCTGTGGGCTTCGGTGGACTGCGAGACTATTTCCTTCCCCAGCAAGGGAAGGTTTTCAGCAATTATTTCTTCAAAGACACTTTCTATCCCTTTTTCTCTCTCTTCTTCCTCTGGTACTGCTATAATGCGAATATTGTTCCGTTTGGATTGGTCACCCAGTTCTCTTAATATTCTTTCATTCCTAGAAATCCTTTTATCTCTGCCTCAGCTGCTCTGTACTCCTGTTCTCTGATTTCTATTCCATTAACAGTCTCTTGCATCTCATCCATTCTGCTGTTAAGCCCGTCGATTGCTTGTCTGATTTCTGCATTGTCTTTCCTCAGTTCCCTCACTTCCTCCCTCAGCTCTTGCACATTTCTCTGTAGGTCCATCAGCATGGTCATGACTTTTATTCTGAATTCTTTTTCAGGAAGACTGTGCACTTCCATCCCTTCAGACTCCCTCTCTGGGGTTGTCTGGTTGATTTTCGTCTGAACCATATTCCTCTGTCTTTTCGTGGCTATAGAATTTGTCACTGGTAGTTGCCACGTATGTCAGCTGGGCTCTTTAAGACTTTAAAAAGAGAAAAAAAAGAAGAAAGAAAGAAAAAAAAACAAAGAAAAGAAAAAGCAAAAAGAAAACAAACAAAAAAACCGCCCACCGGACGTAGATTCTGTGGGATTGCTGTAGGTGGCGCTATTGCCCCACTATTCCGCAGCCGTGGCTGCACCGCTCCGCAGGGCCCTTTATCGCTCTGGCAGGGGTGGGAACGAATAGGAGGCTGTTGAGCTCAGTGAGAAGTGGAAGTATGGCTACGCTTCCTCAGTCGCCAGCTAAGGTGTCTGAAACTTCCCAGGACTCCCAGCCTGCTGGGCTGACTGAGTGTGCTGGGGTGATCCGGCTCCTCCGCTGGTCTCCTTTCTCTTTAAGACCGCTGAAGAAAGCACGCGCTTTTTTTTTTTTTTTGCCTTCCCACGAGCTGGCTGCAAGCACCCTGGCGCGTTCCTTGCTCAGATCCTGCCCCTCTGTCTCCAGTCTCCACTGTACTGCACGATGTGGGTCAGCGCTATCCGCGCAGATCCCCGGGGCTGGCTACTTCGCGGGGTGTGCCTCCACTCCCTCCCGGCTCTGAATCCTCTCCTCCCGCTGGTGCGCTGGGGTGGGGGAGTGCTCGGGTCCCGCCGGGTCGCGGCTCCGTATCTTACCCGCCTCTTGGGGTGCCGAGTCCTCTCGGGTGTAGCTGCATGCTGTGCACTTTGCTGTGTATTCTCGTCTCTCTTTTAGGAATAGATGTATTTGCTGTGTTTTTGTAGATAAATATAGTGTTGGGAGGAGATTTCTGCCGCCCTGTTCACGCTGCCATCTTCCCGGAAGTCTTGGGGGCGGGGGGCGTATCTTTGATAACTTTTTCAGTTGTTTGTTTCAAGAAGTTATTTGTATTTACCTCTTTAATGAAAGCCTATAAGTTTAGTTCTAACTCATCTGATATCAGTGAACTCTCCTGCTGAAACAGCTACAGTGTTAGTGCTGGAAATTTTTTTGTCTTAGCAATACCTCCTTAGCATTTTGAAGAGAGTTGAGTGCCGTATCGTTGATAGGGGGAAAAAAAAGTTTTTCAGAATCACCTCATATTGTAAAGTCAAGCACCATGAAGTTTTCAAGTTGAAAACTTGTAAGCAGAATTATATAGTGGCCTAATGCTCTGATAGAAACATTTTCTGTTCCCTAATTTTAATAATGTAACACCTTTGTCACCTAAAGGATCTTGTTATTTTCTTCTTTCATCACTGTTCTTTGACTCTTGATTGAAAAATGAGTTGCAAGGCACTAAGAGAAAGTGAGACCTTTACTAGAATCTCACTCTCCCCTTTTTCCTCCTGGTTGTGAATAATCACCCAGACTCATAAGTCTTTACAGACAAACATCTAGGACTAGTGTGGACCTAAGCAGTACGTAGATTTGAGAAAATGTATGTTTGATACTTGATCATACTTAAACTTTTTAAGAAATAACTAAACATAACTTTGTTTTTATTCCCTCATCTACAAGTAAGAAATTTAATGGAAAAAAATTTTGTCATTTGAAGTAAATTAAGATTATTTTTATAGATCACCAAGAAAACGAAGGTCTAGGTCACGATCTGGTTCTCGAAAGCGTAAACACAGAAAGCGATCACGCTCCCGCTCAAGAGAAAGAAAGAGGAAGTCATCACGTTCGTACTCAAGTGAAAGAAGAGCTAGAGAAAGGGAGAAAGAACGGCAGAAAAAGGGATTACCTCCAGTTAGATCTAAAACATTAAGTGGTAAGTGACATATTTTTATAGATCTTTGGTTTCAACAAATATTAAAATAAATTACATGGCACAAATTCTCTCAACCTTATTTTCAGACCAAGAAATTGAAAAGTGGTTCGGTAAATGAATAATTCATCCTTGGTTTTGGTAAGATGATAGAAAAGTAAAGAAAAAGGAGGAACATGTTCTACTCAATTAATAGGGTCGTTGAGAGTTTTTTTTTTTAATGCTGATTATAGGGTATAGGACTTGATTGAAGATCTATAAGGAACTAAGCCTAATGTCTATTACATGGGCATAGTAACTTCTGTGCAGTGTCCTAACCAATTATGACCATCAGGTCTATAGGAGTAATTATTTTAGGATGCATGTAAATATTAGAAGCTAAAATTCGTGCTAAAGGAGAGATTCCTATTGAAGAAACTTTCCCTCCTTCTCTAGTATGGGAGTTTGTTTTAGGAGCAGGCTAGGGGACTTGCTGACTTGATAGGAATATGAGGCATAGGAAGCGCAAGCTGTAATGAGTACCAAATGCTGTGTAAAGGATTCTTAGTGGGTTGTGACTTTATCTAAGGGGAACCAATGGACTGCAGATGGGCAAAGTCAATAAAATGGAGCAAATTGTCGTTCTTTGATAATTGATATTACTTACATTGTTGAAGGATCATGGAAATCCATTATTACAATTAAAGGCAATAGTTGTCCTCTTACTAAGTTCTGCAATTTGAACAAGTGTTGGCTATCTTGCCAGACTCTCACCTGATTGTGAGTGTCAGTGTTAATTTAGTAATGTTGATGTTCCTAACTCTGAAAGTTTCTGGTTATCTCTTAAGGTGAAGGGCAAAATTAGAACATTTTAGTGCTGTCTGGATAAAGAAATAATGTCAAAGGTCTGACTGTACAATTTCTACTCTAATGGTCATAAAATGACTTCCCATGGTGGCTGTTAGGAATCCAGAATCACCGAAGGTAGGACAGGGCTTTCATGCAGCGTCTCTCATTCAGTTCCTCACCTGGCTTGTCGTGTTGCTACCATGGGGTTTATTTTCTGTTGCTGTTTTATTTTCATGGGTAAGACACACAATAAAAACAAAATTGAGAAAGTACATTAGAAAATACAGTGCAAAGCAGGTCTCTCATTTTTTTGCCTCAAAACTCTCCTTACTCAAAAGCACTATCAGTTTCATGTCCCAACACATTTTAACCCTACATGGTAGTGCTTCCCTCCCCTTGGCCCTAAGGACATGAGTTTTCATGAACAGTCTAGGGCTATGAAGCATCAACAAACAATAACATCCTAGAAATTAAGTATCCCCTCCTCGTGGGATGGGAAAGAGTCATTATTGCTTTCTGGGGGGAAAAAATGACTTGTCTATGGGAAAAATTTATAGAGAAACAACATGGGAAGAGAGGGGAGATAAGGAACAGATTTGGGGAATATCAAGGCAGCTGAGGTATACAGGAAAGATTAATAAAGAGATGGGAACTATCCAGGGGAAGAGATTAAGAAATTTGCTAAGGTTTTGTGGTAGATTGAATAATGATTCCCCAAATGTGTTCACATACAAAATACTGGAGCTTGTAAACATACTAAATTAGATAATCAATACTTTACAGTTCTGATTAATAAGGATCTTGAGGTGGGTAGATTAACTAGGGTTATCTAGAAGAGCTCAATATAATCCACCATTCATTATGAGAGGGAAACAGAGGGTCAGAGAGAAAAGGTGATTTGAGGATGGAAGGAGAAAGTCAGAGATTGATAAACGCTGTACTGTTGGCTTTGAAGATGGAGGTTGGGAATGAGCCAAGGAATGCAGACAGCTTGTAGAAGCTAGCAAGAGCAAGGAAACCAATTCTCCCCTAGAGCCTCCCACAGGAATGTGGCCTTGTTGACCTGTCTGAGACCTCCAGAAACCCAAGAGAACACATTTTTGTGTTTTAAGCTACTAAGTTTATGATATTTTGTAACAGCAGCCGAAGAGAACTAATACATTGCTGCTTGAGACTTTGGCTAAATATTGTTGTGTCCATAGAGTAAGACTACATGAGGAAAGAACAAATAGTAGGGAAAGAACAGGTGCCGGGGATTTGTTAGCTGAGTGATTCCTAAAGCTCACACAGGTCTGGAAGGACTGTTGGTTCTGACCAGCCTAATTAGAGAGACCTGCATATAGTAGAGATCTTGTAATGATCACATCTTAATGTGGAGCTAAATTAGCTCTAGAGTAAAACCTGTTCTGGACCTGCCCTATTACAGATAGAGGGTAATCAAAAGGCTGAAAACTTATTTTTGAAAAATGATAGTGACATAAATCCAAATATATTAAAACTGCAAACATACTTGTAATAATTTTAATGTGAATGTCTTCAGGAGAAGGAAATGATCATGAAGGCATGAACAGTACAGCTAAAAGTAAGCAGTATGTCTCATAGTGTTTATTAAAGGGAAGTGGCTTCCAACAGTTAAGTATCTTGACATCTTTTGTGATTACAAGGAGTTCTAGCCAGCCTTTTCTTTGTATTCCCTTGCAAGAAGTTATTTCCTTAAGGATAAGATATTATTCTCAGATTCAGTCATAAATGAGGAAGAAATAGGCACTCAATCATTCCAGCACAGAAGGATCCTTAAAAGGTGCACAGATAGGGTTGCAGTGAAGAGAGGTTTTTAAAACTTTGATGAACATTAGAATTAACTACAGAATGTTAAAACTCCCCGTTCCCAGCCTGACATACCCCTTACCATTCATCATCTTTTAAAGTGAGACCCAGGTATCCATAGGTGATTGAAGTGTGCTTGAAAACAGGTGACATGAAAGATGTTCACTTGGTATACATGTGAATGGATACCTGGGATTTAGTGGATTTTAAATACAACAGATAAAATTGTCAACAGGTATTTTAAGTATACTATCTTTAATTTTAACCTTTTAATACTTTTTCTCAGCTTTTCCACCTTGAAAGAAGTAACTGATTTAAAGCATTTGTCTCTTATATCTTGACAGTGTGTAGTACTACTCTGTGGGTTGGTCAGGTGGACAAGAAGGCCACACAGCAAGATTTAACCAACCTGTTTGAAGAGTTTGGACAAATTGAATCCATTAATGTACGTATTAGTTCTTAAACAATAGTTAGGGTTAAAAGGGGTGGGGGATTTTTCACTTACACAAAGAGTGACTTTGGCTCCCGCTTGGCCTAGTAGTAATATTTGTCTTTAATACACATCTCTACAACGACTGTTGACTTTATCATTTCTGTGTTTATTCTGCTGCTGTTTATTTTCTTCCTTAATTTTCTTTTTTAGTGGGATTCTGACTCTGAAATTCTAATTCCAAAGTATTCTTAGGGGATTTTATAGCAATGTAGCATTTAGTTCTTTAGATCATCCAGTCTTTGAGTTCAGGAACTTAATGCGTGATCTAGTTTAATTCCTTTTTTAAAAAATGAAAATGAAGAAACTGAGTCCCACAGAATTGTAATCAGGGATTGGTGGTGGAAATGCAGCTGGAGTTGGGGTTGCGGTCTCTTGCCAGGCTCTTACCTGCCATTCCCGTCTCTCCCTCTCAAGCAAACCTTGGGCAAGAAACCCTGTGTGGCCAGGGCATCTCCAGCAACTTGAGCAAAACTCTTCCACTCCTCAACTTGATTCTATCAGTGGTTGTGCCGCTGGCACCCAGTCTCCTTTTTTGGGTATTTTGTTCTCCCCAGAGAGCTACTGTTTTTTCCCTGGGGCTAAAACTAAGTAATTAAATAGTCTGTGGTCATTTATTTGTTTGAGGAGACTTAAAGTCATTAACCCTCAGTTTTTATTCACTGTTACTACACTTTTATATCGATTGGACCAATGATTACTATTTATTGGGGAATTAGTTGGTCCTTTCTAGTCTTAGATCCCAACATTCCTTTTATCTAAGTTTGACTTTTCTTTATTAATAACAGCACTCTTCATTTGAATTGAGTTTGGCCATTTTGTGTTTTACTTTCAACTAGGTATGATTTTATTGGAATCACAAGAAGCTGGTTAAGTAATTAAAATATCGTTATTTTACAGTGAGGAAACTAAGTCACTTATGTGAGTTATACAGATAAGAAATAGGTGATTGTTTAATAAATAGGTAATTGATTGTTTCATCTTCGGTATTTCAAATGCCTCTTTCTACATCATGAGAGAGCTGTAGGCATCTCTTAACTCTTCTGTCAGTTTAAATTTCACCTGTCAGAACGTAACTACATTTCAGAGTCCATGATTATATGACCTCTGAAATTGTTTCTGATTTTTCCCTATCCTTATAAGTAGTGGTTCTCTGCCCTAGCTGAGATACCAGAAATGTGCTGACATTTGAAAAAGTAGAGATGCCTGTGAACAATATCTTTAAATTTTATCAAAGTACCAAAAACTACATAGAGGTGAGTGAATCTGATGCAAACCCCAGGACTTGCTGCTCTGAACAGATCCTGAGTCCAAGTAGCATTTTGGATTTTCGTGTTGCTTAGGCCTTTCGTAGTCTCTTTTGTTCCAGTCTTTGGGGCTCAAGTTTGCTTGTCTCCCTCCTCTTCTTTATTACCTTTTAAGAGCGTAATACTTATACATACTAGTTGCTAAGTTATTTTGTGAACTGAAGTGTACTGAAATGGCTAGTGATAAAATGTAGAATATGAAAAATTGATGAAAGGAAGATTTATAAACCTTTTGCTTGGTTTGGGGGGAATTTGAAGACTGAGAAAGTCCATTAGATTTAGCAATAGTTAAATTGTGAGGTTGAAGAAAATATTTTCAGTGGTTGGTCGAGTTAGACCTACATTGCAAGAGATAAACAAGTATGTAAGGGGTTAGATAGGCTTTTCTTGAGGAGTTTGGTATTAAAGTGATAGCAGCTTGAAGTGCTAGCAAGACTGAGGAAAAGGTTTTTTATTTTGACAAATAGTGCTTTTTAGGTATCAAGTAGTAGGAACTGATAGGATACCTTTTGAATTCTTCAAAAAGGAACTGAAATGCTCTGTGTGTTCTGAATTAACACACTAAAGATATTTTTGTGATCTGGGGCTGTGTAGAATAGTTAAATGCTTTGTAAATAAAACTCTCAGAGCCTTACAATAAAGGCAGTTTTCCTAGTCATGTTAAAACCTTTGTCCAGAAGCACTTGGACAAATTAAGTTTTATAAAACTGAAAAGCTTTAGTTTTATCATTTGTATAGATTGTAGATTTTATATTAAGGATATTTCCCCAGAACAAAAATCCATCTTATATTACTCAGTATTTCATTTGGAAAAATTAAAATACTGTTGTGAATAAATGGTATGCTTTCAAATATGTTGGCTGTAAAATATTATTTTCCTTTTATCTGGTGGTATTTTACGCATGTCTTCATATTTATTTGTTATTTTAATAGTTCTTTATTGGGTATTAGAAAAACTTTGACATGTGATATTCAGTATTTCATATATAATCGTGGCTTAGAATAAGACCCAATTAGGTTTTGAATTTTGGGATTTTTTTTTTAGACTAAACAATTAATTGTATGTGAATTGTACCAATAAACAGATAGCTGGAAGAAGAAAAGGGGAAACAATTCAGTGTTAGTTAGTAGTCAGTGTTTTGTTTCATTAAAACCATAAAATGCCAGAATGAATTGCCATACTTATACCCTTTCTAAAGAAAACTTTTTCTTAATAGATGATTCCTCCCAGGGGCTGTGCTTATGTCTGCATGGTTCATCGACAAGATGCCTTTCGTGCTCTTCAGAAACTTAGTTCTGGATCATATAAAATTGGGTCCAAGGTCATTAAGGTGAGATTGGGAGTGATTGTGTTTTATTATATTAGTAGAATTTAATTTGTTTAATTCATATTTTTTAATATTGTCGGTAAGCCTCAACAGAAATTTATTGTTTCAGTGTTGTTATAGAATTAGATTATAGGTAAAATAAAACCAGAACTTCAGTCATATGGTCCTTTGAAATCACACAGGCACAGTTCTCTAAGTCAACCAGGGTACCATTTGTAAGCAGGACTTTCTCATTTTTACAGTTTTACATGTTTGTCTTATATTTTACACATTTAAAAAAATGTTCATATTTTAAAGTTTTGTCAGTTCTTCCTCCCAATGCTTCCTAGTCATACTTCTTAATTATATTATTAATTTCCCCTTTTTAACATCTGTAACTCTGGGGAAAGTAAATCCCGGGACAGAATACCCCTAAAACTTAAATCAGTCAAAGGGAGAAATGAAGTTTAAAATCCATTTATTGCTTAAAAACTGCAGTCCAGGGCCATCTCTCTTTCCTGCTCAGGCAGAAGCAAAACCAGCACTCCCCCTAACCTCTCAGGTTCCAATAAGCCATTGGTTGCCCAGATAATTACCCATTGATATGGAGATGAACAGCTCTCCACCCCTGAAGAAAGCCCGTTAATATGCATGTGAACTAAAGCCAGGCGAGATACTCTGGAAATAGTAGTTTTACTTACAACATCCTATACAACACAGGCCTTTGTGAAGGATTTATTTATATTTTATTTCCCTCTTAGTCCTTAAACTAAGTATTTTGTGTTTTTCCTTTTTTTTTTTTTACTTCTTCTGACTACTTTACATTCTTCTTTTGGGAGATACCTATTCCATCAGTTTCTGAAACTGGGTTAAAAACTTTTAAAATAACTTCTTTCAGGGGAGTTAATATGCCCATGCTTTATCATTTCATGGCAGAGAGTTTATGTAAACTTAGTATTTCACTGGTCTCCTCTTTTTTGGAGTACCAAGATTTTGTTTAAATTACAGTAACTGTTCTAATTATTGCTAGCATAGGTTGAATGATGAAAAGTAGATTTGGATTGTTTCTGGAAATGTGTTGTTTTAAAGTTAGTTACAGTAAGAAGTAGAAACAATTCCCATACTATAAACACCATTGCTGTCATAATGCAGGTTTTATTTTAAAAACAAATAAAAACAGAAAATACCTGGAAAAATTTTTCTCTGCTACTGTTATTATTCCAGCAGTTATACTTTGCATTGTTTACATATAATTTTGAACATTTTACCTTATTTTCTTTTCTCCTCATTTCTGATAGATTGCTTGGGCTTTAAACAAAGGTGTAAAAACAGAATATAAACAATTCTGGGATGTGGATCTTGGAGTTACATATATACCCTGGGAAAAAGTTAAAGTGGATGACTTGGAAGGTTTTGCAGAAGGAGGCATGATTGATCAGGAAACTGTAAATACTGGTAAGAACCCTAGGGGTAGCTTTATTGTTTAAAAAGTATGCTTAAAAGGTTTAATTGATAAAAGTTTTGCATGGTAGAGTGAATTGTATTTATTTTGTTCCCTGGCTTCTGTTCTCCCCACAAAATGAAAAACCAAAACCAAAACCAAAAACACTTCATTTCCAGTGTATGTGCTTAATGGTCCTCTTGTAAATGTGAATATAGATGGTATTTTAGAGTCTGTCAGTGTAGCAATTTTCATGTATATCTTTTGCAGTTATGCTCTTTAAGAGAGAGAGTTGTATATATGGAGGCTTTCTAAGAGTAAATAATTTTTAAATATTTAATTTAATTCTTTGAATTTAAATGAAAACTGGGGACTTAGAAGGCTTCTTTTAAAAACTTGATTATTTTGATTAGAATCCATGTTGAAAATGGCAGGAATAAAATCTTAGTTTAGAGAGCTATATAGTTCAGATTCATGCAGTTCTAGATTGCTTATATCCAAATGATAGTCCTGCCTGCTGTTCTTGAAAATTTGTCTTATTTTTTAAATTCCATTTATAAGTTCAGAAAATGATTAGTAGTTATAAGTTTAAGAAATCTTAAAATAGTTGGAAAAGAAATGTGATATATACCTTATTTCTTCATATCTTTGCTCTTTTGCCAAAATTTACTAGTTTTCAGAATACTTTTGTTTCAGGCCAGTGCACAGATTTTCAAATACTTCTCAGTCCCCCTTTTTTTCCTTGATGGATTTTTCTCCAGAACATTAATTTGTTCATTAAATATTTTCATTCCTACTGTGTGCCAGGCATAGTTTTAAGAATTGGGATTATAGCAGTGAAACAGACAAAGTCCTTCCTCTCATCGAGTGCACACTGCAATACAGGGGTTGACAACCTACAGCCCGTGGGCCAAATCCTTTTGGCAGCCTGTTCTGTAAAGTTTTAGTGAAACACAACCATGCTCACTTGTGTTACCTATTTTACATCATTTTTTTCAACAGTAATTGAGAGTAGTTGGAATGGAGAACAGAGAGAAAGGAAATTTGCCAACTCACGTTCTCATGGAAAGAAATAGATAATAAACAATATAGATAAACTATATAGTATTTCAATGTTGATAAGTTCTAAGAAAACACAGGGAAGGTAGGGACAGGTGGAGGCAGTATGGGTGTGGAGCTATTGAAGTTTTAAGTGGCTGAAGAAGGACTAAATAGGTTGATGTTTGAAGGGGTGAGATGTGCAAGTGTTTGGGGCAAGAGCATTCCATGCAGAGGGAACAGCAAGTTGAAGAAACTAATTCAGAAATGAGACGGTGTGGTTTGAGCACAGTTAGTAAGGAGTAAGGAGATCAAGTTGGAGAGCTACAGAGGTGACGTTAAGTAAAGTTCTACTGGTCTTTGTAATGACTTTGATCTTTACCCTGAAGGAGGTGGAGAACCATTGGAGGAACCATTAGAGCTCTTTTGTTCTATTTTTGTAGCTGTATTTTCAGAAAGACTTTCTGTTTTGGATCAATACTTTCCTTGTTGGTGTCTCCTTGTACCTTGTTACAAAATACAGGATATGGTCAGTTCCTCGTTTATTAGGCAACCTTTGGGATATCTATCAATTGTATCTCCTCTGAAATCTTTTTTCTCTAAATATTTTAGTGTCTTTCATTTGTGTCATGCTGCTTTGGACCGCTTAGCATCCTAATCAGATTTATCTGGGAAAAACCTAGTTTTGGACACAAAATAAAGGTGTGCCAAGGTAGATGAAGGACTTAGATGTGAAATATATGTACACACAGAAATAAACGTACACTTAGAAATAAAATGAAAAGTTGCACCTATCCAGAGGAAATCAATTTCAAATATCTTGTTTAGAGTGGGAAACTGTGAAAAGCTCAGAACCTGTTAAAGAGACGGTCCAGACAACTCAGAGCCCAACTCCAGTTGAAAAGGAGACAGTGGTCACAACCCAGGCAGAGGTTTTCCCTCCACCTGTTGCTATGTTACAGGTTAGTGCTGGGTGTTTTTGTTATTGTTTAATGTGTTGTTTTACATTTCTGTTTTTACTTGTATATTTATTTTATAAAGCTTAGAGGAAATTGTCCAAAATAGAATAAATATGAGTTGACTCGTTTTTTTGAAAAAAAAATTTTTTAGAAGTGGTGTCATTCATATATAAATGTTTGTTTGCTGAACAAATATTTATCGATTGCCTGCTCTTTGGCATTCATTGCTTTTAGGCACCTGTGATACATCAGTGAGAAAAAAAAACAACAAATCCATGTCCTTCTGGAGCTTTTGTTTTCAATAGGAGACAGAAATTATAAAATGAGTAAGTTTTTGAGATACTATGGAAGGAGAAAAGGCACATGAGGATCAGGAGTGCCTGGGTAGGTGCTAACAATTTTAAATAACATGCTCAAGGAAGACTTAATTGAGAATGCAACATTTTGAGCAATAGCGGAAAGTTGCTGAGGGAAATAACCGCGTAGCTCTCGGAGGAAGAGCATTCCAGGCAGAGGGAACAACCACTGCAAAGGCCCTCTGCCAGCAGCTAGCAAGGTGTGCTCCCAGAAGAGCAAGTGGGCTGGACCAAAGTGAGTGACAGGCAGCTTAGTGGAAGGGAGACCTCTAGAAGGACTTTGGTTTTTCCTGAGAGATGGGGAGCCACTGGGAGATTTTGAAGAGAGGAGTGACTTGATCTGGCTTAGGGTGTTACGGGATTGCATTGGTTACTGTTTTGAGAATAGATAAGCGGGCACTGATAAAAACAGACCAGTTAAAGGACAGTAGCAGCGATCCAGATGAGAGATGATGGTGGCTCACACTAGACTGATAGCAGTGGAAGGAATGAGAAGTGGTCAAATAGGTGTGTTTTGATGGTACATACATTGGGACTTTCTGGTATGATGAGATGTGGCTTGTGAGAAAGCAGAGACAAGATTTTTGGTCTGAATAGTAGGAAACTTGGAGTTAACATTATCTGTGAATGACAAAGACTGTGGGAAGAGTTGTTGGAAAGGACATTTGGGAGTTCAGTTTGAAGTTTGAAGTGTCTTTCAGAGAGTGAGGTTGAGATGTTGAATAGACCATTGATATATAGTGAAATTTAGGAGAGAGGCACAGCCATAGTGCAGATAAATATTTGAGAATTGTTCTACCTAGGATGAGTAAAAGATATTTGTGCTAGGAGTAGAAAACAAATTCGTGAGAAATTCAAGCCATTGTAAAGCTGTACTGACATGCTTCTTAATGAAGGGTTGGTTGCATGATGTAGCTAGGTATAATGAAGGTTTGATGGCAGTTTAAAATTGAGTATGATTCTCACTGTTCAAGTAGGCGCCCATTACTGTACATTATGTGAATGTAAGCTAGATTTCACAATTTCCATGTATACTGTGTGTTGGAATAATACTGCCTTGCTTTTACCCCAAATAGTTTCACTTAAAAGTATTCAAAAAGGAAAATAACTAAAAACTTATATAATGGTATTTGATATCTTACTAAAAAAAGAAATAGAAACAGTTTACCTTTAGATATTCCAAGATGTAATCTATTTGCATGGATAAAATGATTCATGGACCTTTTATTTTCTATCCACAAAAGATTCCAGTAGCACCAGCTGTGCCTACAGTTAGTTTAGTACCACCAGCATTTCCTGTGTCAATGCCAGTTCCTCCTCCTGGATTCAGTCCAATCCCTCCACCTCCTTTTCTGCGAGCAAGTTTTAACCCTTCACAGCCACCTCCTGGTAAGGAGTTTTCGTCTTATTATTTGAACTCTCTTTAGAATATCATTTAATTTGTTAACTTTTTCAGGTTAAAGTGCTATAGAGCAGTGAGTTTGAAACTTTAGCCTATGTCAGGAACTTTTGGAGGGTGTGTTAAAGCAGAGCGCTGGTTCTAGCTTCCTTTTCCTTCAGTAAGACTGAGGTGAGGCAAGACAATTGTATTTCTAACAAGTTCCCAGGTGAGGCAGGTTGTTGATGGAACTTATCTTAAGAAGCACTGACAGAAAGGAAATGGAATTCTTTTAAAGTCATTGAAATACTCTTAAAATAATTTAAAATTTATGTTGAAGTTTTTATATCAAAGTTCTCTGTAGTTCTTACCCATTCATCAGAAAGTATGTATTCAGTTATATATATAGATTGTCACTCCTAAAAATCATTACATTTCATTCTGGTAATAGAAATTATAGTGTATCTTAAAATGCCAGTTGAATCTGTAATACTTGTTTTGACCTAACTGTTAATAAACAAACTTCTTTGAATCAGTGTTTCCAGGTAAAAAGTTAAACAGCACGCATCAATTAAATATAAATAATAGCTTATATAGCTTAGGGATAGATCTTTCAGCGTTAGCCCATGGGAGGTTAGAAGAATGAGGGAGATTACAAGGGTCAAATGGTATATATTGTTTTTCAAAACTTTTTTTTTTCTTTGAACTTCATGAATTATTTGCATGTTATAAGAAAAGGAGTACTGTATTTTCAGTTCTTAGCCATTGAATAGAGTTCCTAAAAACTGTCAGCAAGGCCAAAAAGTAAATTCATTGTCTGAGAATGGTTGTAATTTATTTGTCATGTAACATGAAATTTTAAAACTGCAACTTAATATGTAATTTGAAATTGATGCAGATTTTAGTAAGATTTTGTATTTCATATTTTATTTTAGTACGATTCTGTATTTTAAATATTAGAAAATTACTTTTGTCAGTGATTGCTGTATTGATAAGAAAATTACAAATGTTTTTCAGAAAATATTTTTAAATGATTGTTTTAAAAAACATACTGTGTAGGCTTTCTAGACAGTCATTGTCTCTAGCATTTTTTGAAAATCACATATCCTTATTTTTCCCTTTTTTTTCAGTCAGTGTTTTCTAATTGAATTGAATTGTGGCTCTGTATTTTAAAAATGTCAAAATGTCAGGAGCAGGTTTATAGTTTGATTATTTGATAATTAAAATAATAAAATAGCCAATGTAAAATTGAAGAGTTATTTCAGTGCTCAAAATGTAATACAGTAACATCCAAGGTTAATGAAAATATTCTGATCCCGTTGGTAAACAGCATATATATATATATATCTCAAAGAAATACAACAGTACACTTTACAGAGGATGTTATTATTGCATGTGGTGTTACCAGTGCTGGAGATATGCAGTCACTGTGCTGATTTATAAATCAGGTTGTCTGGCTTGTAGTAGCCTTCGATTTTATATCTTCATAGAGCTACAGGACTTAAACACACGAATCCATAAATAATACGTGCTTATAAAGAACTGTATGCTTGTAAATCAAGCAAGTATAAGGTAGTGTATATAAAAGTAATTTTTAAAATGGAAAATACATTCACAGATAGGAAGTTGTAGTAATGAAAGACTGTTTTAAGAATGTAGATTTCATTTATAGCTGTTGAAGTCTTTGATTTAAAAGAAGTAACTTTTCTTATGCCCTTTTATTTTTGATCTTTTTTCCTTGTAGGTTTCATGCCACCTCCAGTTCCACCACCTGTTGTACCACCACCTACTATTCCACCAGTAGTACCAACATGTGAGTTTCTGCTTTTACGATTTCCTTTATTCATGGTAGTTTTAATGTATTGGTTCTCAGTCTTGTGAATTACTGTTAATTTTTTTATTATGAAAGATCCAAACACATGAATTTTTTTGTTAAATGATTTCTAAAAAATTTGCAGTATCACGAGACTCAGTCCATCTTCAGATTTGCTCTGTCTCAAAAATGCCTTTTTATAATTGGTTTGTTTAAGTCCGAATTCAAAGAGTTCCCACATCATATATGTGTTTTTTGTGTTGTGTATTAAATGACTTAATGTAGAGCAGTCTTACCCAGTCCCTCCTTTTTTAATCCTTCATGTCTTTGTTTTTGAAGAACCAGTTCACTTCTGTATACAAGATCCCAAATAATGGATTTGGGGTTTTGGTTCTTTGTGGCATCACATTTGTTCCTCTAACTTCTTGATTTTCCTATATGTAGGAAGTTTTTCAGCACCAAAGGCTTTGTTTAGAATCTGCTAGAACTTTTTTGGCAAGAATACTGCACTTAACAGGGGGATCCTATTAGACTTGATATTACCTCACATCAAGAGTCATGCAATGCCTTCTTGTCCCACTTTTAATGGCGTTAAGATGAATTAATTAGAGGAGTAGTTAGGTAGTACAACATGGTCTTTAAAAAAGTTTTCCTTCAGATTTTCATGATTGTTTCATCCATTTATCATTAATGCTTTTATCTACTTTTCATTAGTTGCAAAGCGGTTATCTTTCTAATTTTATAATTTCTTCCACATTTCTTAACTGGTATTTTTCTACAAAGAAAAATTTTCTCTTATTAATTAATAGTATTTAGTTTCCTGGAAGTACCTTTGTACAAGAGAGCCAGGGTAGATGTTAAATTCCTTCCTGTAGGTACCAGTTTTCAGAGTATTGAGTTAGTTTTATGGGTATTTCCAGTGATATCCAGTGACTAAAGGAGGAGAGGATTTCTTTTCCTTTCTTTGCACTTCTTTGTTCTTCATTTTCTGTAGTGTATTATGGGTTAATGGATTTTTACTTCTAAGCAGTTGCATTTACTTTTTGAAGTTCAGTTAGTTTCATCTTTGGACAGTTGTTGTTTTCTATATACTTTTGAGATGATACATCAGTTTTGGAGACCTTTTTAGCTTTTTTACCAATATTGGCCTAAAGACTTCTATTGTAAAGGGAGTGCATATGACAGAGAGCTTATCTTTTGGTAATTAATCCATTTTCCTTATACTTTTAAACTTTTCTCTCCAGTGATTTGACAGCATTAGAATCCTTCTTTTCTGTTACTGTTGGTTAAATAGGAAAATATTTTCTCTGAAAATTAGAAGTGTGCAGAAGCCATTTCTGAATTCATCATTTAGAGATTCATCTTTGAGCCTACCTCCCAATTAATTCTTCTTAGTTTATTCATTTTGGAAAATCTGGGATCAATTTAATGGAGAAAAAAAATACCCCTTTTGCTGGGTGCTCTCCTAATTGCTCACACTGTCTCCTTTAATTCCTCTTAATTCTTATATGTGATTCCAGGTGGTTTCATCCCTATTTTACAGCTCTGTTATGTGCAAAGAGTTTGTCTAGAGTTACATGTGAGGATAAAACAGTTCCTGAAATGCCCAAGTAAATGATTTAACAGTGTTGTGACGTAAATTCGACCGAAAATTCTGTGATTTAGTTGTGATTTTATATTTCTCTAGTTCTGTTATTTAACATATAAAAGACATATATACTTAGAGGTTTTTCTCCCTATTCTTTAAAATGTTTATATCATAGTACATCTACCTAATCTCCTCCTATCTAATGAGTTTCTAACCTTGTTTGACAAATTGTAGTGAATGTAAGGACCCTCGTGCATTATAATTTCAAGAGGATTAGGCACATTTTCTTTCTCATGCATATTTGTCAGTCTGCCCTAATCATTTCCGTGTATTTTGATATTTCATGCATTTACATCCTTGGAAAATTACAACTTTTTTGTATTGGGATTTTCTTAAATACTAGTCCTTATTTTACTAAACTTTCTAATGAAAGTATCTTTAAATGGTCTTTTCCTATTATTAAAAAATAAAGCTTTCTAAATGTAATTTAGCCTCTTTGTGACTGACTCATTTGTCATTTTGAGCATCAGTTATTATATATTGTGCTAGGAAATACAGAGATGCCATTAAATGAAACACTCAAGGGTACCAGAAGTTAGTTTTCATTACAAATGAAGTAGAGGCACCAGGCGGGAATTAATAGGTTGTGTTAAGTGAGTGGTCTTACCAAACACTTAGGGAGAAAGGATAAAAAGTCATTTAAAACTTTGGCAAGGCCAGTGGGTCATAGTTAATATTTTATTTTACTTAACACACAAATTGATTAGCTAATTAAATCAGAAAAACCTTTTGTACCTCTTTTAAACAGCTTTAGTGCAGCCACCATTATCCATGACTCCAGAAACCGTGAAGGACGTTGGATTTGGTAGTCTCGTTTTACCGGGTGTTTCTGTTGCCAGCAGTCTTGCTGCTTCCACCCTGCCAGCTGGAAATGTTTTTAATCCTCCAGCTAAACAAGCAGAGCCTGAAGAAAAAGTACCTCATCTTATAGAACACCAGATTTCTGGTGAAAACACCAGATCAGGTAAAAAAAAAAAATCCCCAGAAATACATAGTTAAATCATAAACACTACTATATTTTGGTGTTTGAATTGGACATGCCACACATTTCTAACTAGTTTGGTGCACAAATCTTGATATGTTGCAGTTTTTAAAAAGAGATTACTATCTCCTAAAATGTCTATTAAGAGTAAATTTGCCATTCTCTTTTAGGATAGTATAGCTTTTGACACCTTCCCATTAACTACCCTTCCCCCTACTTTTTTAGGCAGTTGGGACTGTTTTTAATATGTTGTTACCAAATATGTATACTTACAGAAAGATAGAAAGCAGGTCCTAGGTATAAATAAGTTACTTCTACCAGGTATTATCCAGCTTGGTTTAGAAGATAAAAACAGTGTTTGAAAGCAGCAAGTCCCTTTCTTTGGGGGGCAGCAGGGGCAGCACTGTTAATATATTAAGAATTGTTGTTCTTTAGAAAAGACTTTTGTTAAACGTGGAGAATCGGTATAAAACTTGATATTTTTGTTTAACTTAAAAACTTTCATTTAAATATTTTAGACAGTAGCCTCACATGTTTTAATATTTAAATTTCACTATGCGTGGTAATAATAATTTTTAGCTTTAATTTTTACTTAGTATCTAGTATACCTCAGTTCTTGGGGGATACAAGTAGCTTCTTAACTATAACATTAAAAGCTATAAATGCAGTTCCCTTTTCATACCAGAATGATTGTTTTTTATGTAATTTCTCTTCTTTCCATTTTAGTGATTCCAAATGACATTTCAAGTACTGCAATTTTAGGAGGACAGCCACCAAACGTGACAAGCAATTCTGGAATTCTGGGAGTCCAAAGACCAAATGTATCGAGTAATTCTGAAATTCTTGGAGTCCGGCCGTCTAATGTTTCCAGTAGTTCTGGAATTATTGGAGCCCAGCCACCAAATATTCTAAATAACTCTGGTATTTTGGGAATACAGCCACCAAGTGTTTCGAATAGTTCTGGACTTCTGGGAGTGCTACCCCCAAATATCCCTAATAATTCTGGACTTATTGGAGTACAGCCACCAAGTGTTCCAAATACTTCTGGACTTTTGGGAACACAGCCATCAGCTGGACCTCAAAACTTGCCCCCTTTAAATCTCTCTAGTCAGAGGATGCCTGCAATCCCAATGTTAGACATTCGTCCAGGACTGATACCACAGACACCTGGACCAAGATTCCCTTTAATACAGCCTGGAATTCCACCCCAACGGGGAATCCCTCCCCCATCAGTACTTGATTCAGCTCTTCATCCACCACCTCGTGGCCCTTTTCCTCCAGGAGATATTTTTAGTCAACCAGAAAGACCTTTTCTAGTTCCTGGAAGACAAAGTGTAGACAATGTTACTAATCCAGAAAAAAGGATACCACTTGGGAATGAAAACATTCAACAGGAAGGAGATAGAGATTACCGGTTTCCTCCCATAGAAACCAGGGAAAACATTGGTAGACCTCCCCCAGTGGATGTCAGGGATGTGGTTGGACGGCCTATAGATCCAAGAGAAGGTCCTGGAAGGCCTCCATTAGATGGTAGGGATCATTTTGGAAGACCTCCTATAGATATTAGAGAGAATCTTGTGAGGCCAGGTATAGATCATCTTGGTCGGAGAGACCACTTTGGCTTTAATCCAGAGAAGCCCTGGGGGCATAGAGATTTTGATGAGAGAGAGCATCGAGTTCTACCTGTTTATGGTGGTCCAAAAGGCTTACATGAAGAAAGAGGTAGATTCCGGTCTGGAAACTATCGATTTGATCCTAGAAGTGGTCCTTGGAACAGAGGATTTGGACAAGAAGTTCACAGAGATTTTGATGACCGCAGAAGACCCTGGGAGAGGCAGAGGGACAGGGATGACAGAGATTTTGATTTCTGCAGAGAAATGAATGGAAATCGTCTTGGACGTGATAGAATTCAAAACACCTGGGTGCCCCCACCTCATGCTCGGGTTTTTGATTTTTTTGAAGGGACCACTTCTCAGCGAAAAGGTGATAATGTGCCTCAGGTTAATGGTGAAAATACTGAGAGACATGCCCAGCCACCACCCTTACCAGTACAGAATGATCCTGAACTTTATGAAAAACTGACATCTTCAAGTGAAACAAACAAGGAGAAGAGTGACACAGTTGCTGATGTAGAAAGTGAACCAGTGGTAAAAAGCACAGAAACTGAGGGGACATAATCATCACTCAGTAGGTAAAAGATACCTTTTGTAAAGTTGTCATCTCTCTGTAATAGGTTAATGGCTGACTGGACCATAGTTGTTCACTTTGTCTGCCAGAATTAAGTTAATCTGATGTTCATGTTCACCTTTCTCTTAAAATAATTGTACAACTGACTTGTATAGACATTGTTCTTAATATGAACATGGTAGGTAAACATTTTTTATTTTTCTGATAAAATATAAATGTTGCCCCCAGATTCTTTTAACTTCAAGGAAATGAATAACAGCTTGTCAGAGACTTCCTATGGAAGAAAGATTTTTTAGATACTACCATTAGGTTGGATATGGTGATAGATATATTTCAGAATAGCAAGTGGCGGTATATCTTATCCATATCTTTAGGCTGCTGCAGAATTTTAAGGTAATAGACAAAGCTGTGATATTTTATGCAAAGACTGGCTCTAGATATTTGAGGAGCACAATACAGAGATTTTAAAAAGTGATTTTGTAAAATCTACACTATGGTCTCTGTTTCTCCAAAGTAAGTGTTTGTGATTTGTTCCTCATACTGCAGTGAGTAAAAAAAAAAAGAAAACAACATAAATATTAAAGTACGTTTCAATGTTGGGTGAATTTTGTTTTTAGATGCCAATAAAACTTATTTGTTTGATAACAGTGTTCTAGGAATTGTATTTTTTTAACCTACAAATTCTTAAAACCCTGGGTCATTAGCAGCATGTGCTTAGTTGTTTTAAAAGTTCTCTATACTCTTAATAACATTGAAGAACTGTGGTGGAAAAAACATGTACTTTGATATAAAAACCATGCAGTCTCTAGTATGTATGTAATATCTTTGTATATTGATTGTGTAAGTCATGCATAGATTTTTTTGTTTCTCTGTATGTCTGTTTCCTGCACATACAGAGAAAAATAGGAAGTTGATAGGTTAGATAATAAATACTCTTTAAAACCAGATAGAAAATTAGAGAAATTCGGCTAATCTACATTGCTCATAGTTACAGCTCTTAGCATTTATGAAGGTAACATAAGAAATATCATATAAAGAAATACATTGGCAGTTTGGCAATTCTTATATAGCTAAGCATGATGCCAGATTGAGCATGGACCCAAATGTCATGTAAATAATTGCATTGCTTTGTTTCACACTATATTTGCTATTCTGCCTAGATAGTGCTAGTACTCAAGTACTTGCTGGTCACTTGCCTGAACTGAATTTCTTAATTGCACAAAATATATAGTGGTTTTGGTGGATTTTAAAACATTTAATTTGTATACCAGGAACAAAGTGTCCATTGTGTGTTTTGTAGGCAGGCTCTGGGTAACACTGTTCAGATTAGCCTCCAAAGTAAACTGAGTAGCAGGAAAATTTGGGATTGGTTTCCTGTTTATTTTTGCTTTTAATTTTCATTTATTTGCTGTTTGTTTCTCCTTCAGGTTTTATATATGTACACATACATATAAAACCATTGGTGCTTTTCGTTTGCAATGAAGGCTTTCACTTGGTTCTTTGGATAGTCATTCTGTTTCCTATGCATTTCCAACATGCATCATTTGCTCTTTTTATCTAAAATTCTTAAGCTACTTTTGTCAAGTCCCCCAAAACTGATAGAGCACACCAACCATTTAAAATTGGATTGTTTTTGCTTGCTTCTATTATCTAGAGACCTCTTTGCCAAAAATATTTTCTTCTATAGGTTCTGAGTAGAAATAGTACATTATATATTTTGTTACTTGCAAAAGTGGATGGGAGTGGAAATTTGGTGTTTATTTTGTAAGAATTCAGTTCAGTCCAGTAATTTGAGTTGGTTTCAGCTCTTTTCCTTAGGGTAATGGGGAAACCTGTGACATGGGTACAAAGTTTTTTAATGTTCAGGAAAGGTAATCCTTGTGTTTGAGGAAATTGTACTGACTGGGATTTCTCTCAAACTACTTTAGTTGCATTTACCATTATTAAAATTAAGTGGCATTCACTTGGAATAAGTAGTGATAAAAAGTGTGAGACTTTCATTGAGTTTTGATTCCACGCTTTGTATTACTGTTAGGCCTTCATGTGCAAATTTGGAAACTAGAAACATGTACACATACTGCCCTAGTTTGAAGATTCTGGTGGTGAAAGTTACCTGGTCAGTTGTAGGTACTGTATCTAAAAACTCATCTGGAAATATGTGACACTTACATTAGCTGAAAAAATATTATGTGTACTTGTTCTCACTTTCTCTCCTTATTTGAAGTAGAATACTCTAGTGAAAGGATGTTACTCATCCTTGGACTGAATTTTCAAAAAGTGATATTTACATTCACTCACCATTATTTAATGATGGAGAGGAAAGTTAGTTGTCTTACCTTGATAAGTTTGATGTAGGACATATCACATTTTTGATGGTTTTGATCACAGTGCTGTCACTAGAATGTAGCACTTAGGAATATGCAAGGAGTAACTAACCACTTCAATAAAATAGTTGAAGTGCTGTAGGCAGTAACTACATTAGACACCAAATCAAAGTGTTTTGATTTGTGATACGTTAGAAAAAGAGTGATAGGACCTTCTGTGGTATTAGTAGATTGCAGTATTAGACATTCATTTTTAAATGTTTTTTTGTCTAAATTTTTCATTAAACATTGGCTTCTGTTTTTATACTGTACTTCAATCATTTATATTATAAATAGAAACTTATTTTATAGCAAAGTAGTTTTTATATGCAGCATATTAAGGGTAGATGCTCCTTTGTTCTAATTTTATTTCATTGTATAGCATGGACAGATACTTAGCATTGGAAGATGGAATAGTATAAAATTGTTTAAACTCTGGAAATGACTTCATAAAATATTTAATTGATAAATTTTCTCATGATTTAAACTGTTACATTCTTATCAGAGAGGTTTCTTTTGTCCTTATAATTTAGTTGCTTCATGAAATTTATTGGCCATTTTTCACTCATATATATGATTATAGTTTATGGGCTGTGCATTTAGGGTTATTTTGGGGGTGGGGCCAGTTATTGTTAACATTTAAAAAGAAAAAGTTACATCTTTTAATTTGACAAGTATTGTTTATGAACACTGAAGTTCATCAGTTCTGAGATGTCATTGATTGTAAAAGGCACCAGTCAGAAATAAAAAGTGCTTCCAATATGACATGCTGCAGTTAAAAGACCCAACCCTAATTCAGAAATGTCAAAATGTAAGGTGTTTTAGGATCAAATACATACTCATTATTGAACTTTATATAGATACATTCCCTTACTCATTAAGTGATTTAAAGAATACTTTGGTTTTTTCATTGTTGTATATATA
The DNA here is from genome assembly GCA_032199065.1 of Smutsia gigantea. Classification (NCBI taxonomy): domain Eukaryota; kingdom Metazoa; phylum Chordata; class Mammalia; order Pholidota; family Manidae; genus Smutsia; species Smutsia gigantea. The sequence continues at coordinate 138,197 of JAVSCE010000758.1, read as the reverse complement.
TCTTAGATGGGCACAACTTTAATACAAAAGAAAGTTTTAATACTCAATTAAAAATAATTTTTGTTATACCTTATGTGCCTTCATTACTATTACTTTTCTGGGTGCTATATTAATAAAATGTCTGAAGGCCTTCTAACTCAAAGAAAGAAAATATTAACAATTTTCTGTTTATTCTACACAATATGAAAGAGAAGTATCTTTTTATTTGTATTGAAAATAGGCAAAATAACTAAATCATTGTAAGTAATCGTAAATACTGTAGTGGGGCAGAGAATTATAAGTGTTTCCTTTAAACTATAACTTAAGGTGTAGGCTCTAAAAATTTTATTTTCCACTTCCGAAGAAAAGATCACTGCACTTTTTAATGAGAGATTTAAAAAGAAGGTGGTCCAGCAAAACTTTCTGTAACTAGAATTTAAGGTTAATGGCCCAGTTTATTTTCTTTCCAGTGGCGTATTTTAAACAGAGGCATGCATATTGAAAGCAATTTGAAATACGTTGCCTCTGTGGTTCTCAGTCACCTGGAGAGATACATGTTTACACACACACACACACACACACACACACACACCCTGCCCCTACACACACACACACACACACACACCCTGCACACACACACACACACACACACACACACACACACCCTACCCCTTCTAGATGTATATATATGTACTTTTTAAAACTCATTGACCTCCACTTTAGATGTATTAAGATATGTATTTAGTATACCATACACTTGGGATTTTTGTTTTTTAAAAAGTAAAGTACTTTACTGATTCAAAATTATTTTTAGTGTTTCAATAAATATGTACTTAATTGTGACAATTGGAGGATAAATAAAGAAGTCGATTATCACAAATCTTTTAAACTCAAGGATTAATCTAAAAATGAATTATTCTAGCAATAAAGGGATGGAAGGAAGCATATGAGATGGTTTTATAGGAAGTATTTTGATTCAAGTGAAAACTTAAATGATAACCTCAAGGAATAATTTACTTGATATTGTGAAATTAAATGTTTTCTGTTACAGAAAGAGCCCCTTTGGGACAAAATTTCAAGCATTAAATCTATCTGGGACTGGAAATTACGTTCTTAGGACTACTTAGATGTGGATTGTACATCAAAAACTAATACCAAACCAGTCGTTTATTTGGGCATGAATTTTGCTCAAACACTGTTCTTCTCTCTACTTAATTCTCTCCTCTTTCCAGAGGCCCTTTTTGTCCTCTGTGAGCACTTAAGAGTTACTCTGCCTTGTTCTGCTCAAGATACAAAGCCAATATTCTAAGTAAAATACATAGTATATCAAGGGCTAGAATTGTGTTAATGGGCTAACTTTATATGAGAAATGTTAGATGGTTCAAATAGGATGACCTGTAGTGAAGGGAAGCTAAGAGAGTGCTTATGCATAGAGCTCAGTAGATAGTAGAGATTGAATTTGGAGCTTGTGACTTTGAGCCTTTCGTTTAATGAGCATTAGATGAGTTGGATGAGCATGTCACACCCGCACGGCAGTGGCAGATGCGTGGCATTTGATTGACCTGTGTTGTTTGGCATTCCTACCACCACCACCACCACCACCTGCCATGGACAGCTATCTCACTGTTCTGTCGTGTTTTATTGTTCTGCCTTTCCCAGGTTTTTCAAATCTTTCTTATCATAACACTATGCTTCCTTTTTTACTCATTATTTCGGGCAAGGACTAGGAATTCAATTTGTCTGTGTTGAAAGCAGTTTGCTGCCCCTTGGCTTAGTGATTTCTAAGGTCATTTTCAGCATTTAAGTACCTTGAGTTTATGAAACAAGTTTTCTGTAAGAGACCAGTTGAGGAAGGAACTGAAACACTAACAGTATTAGAATGCTGTATAAGAGAGCACAGATTTCATTGCCTTTGGGTTTTCAGAACTAACATTTGCTAGATATATATTTTGGGACGAATTAATGCGCCTGTAAGCATCATTTCTTAATAGTTAATCTGCAGGGTCACTTTTTAAAATTATTATTGAAGATAATCTTAGCTAATATTTAATGGACATATACTGTATGACAAGAACTGGGATAATTTTATTAGCTGCATATTATCCTCATGGCAATCCTCTGAGGTAGTTACTATTTTAATATTAATTTTGCTAAAGAGAAACCTAAGTCACAGATTTAAGTAATTTCCAAGAGTCTTGCAACTTGTAAATATTTGAGCAAAGATTCACACTCAGATCTATATCTATCAGATTCAGAAATTTGTACCACATAATAGAATGCCAGACAAACATGGCAGAGGCTCACCAGCTATTAGTTCCTCTTGTCTTCAGAAAAGACAGATTTGTGCAAAAAAATGTAAATTTGAGCAGCTTGACCTGCCTTACTGGGTAAGGCTGCAATTAAACATTCAACTTGGGTTTTTATTGTGTTTTATTTTATAGGGCTATCTTATTTTCCTATAGCTAAACAAGCATTTCAGCTTCATTTTCTTGAATTCTATTTTCTGGATTTTGTTTATTCTTAAGGTTAAACCTTGGCATAGTACTGTTAACTTTTATTTATAACTTTGTATTTTGGAGGCAGGATGTGTTGCATTGATATTAAATAATATCTTTTTGAAAGCACATTTCTCCACAGATAAAGTTGCAAATCTTTTTTATTCTTTAAGATGTTTTAATACATGTAAAACAGAGCAAGCAATTGCTTGCAGCTTGTATTTTAGGGCTAATGGCTTTGGCAGCTCCTTTCTAAAATCTAACATTCACACCCTGTATAGTATAGCCAAAACTTAGTACTCAGTTTTCTTGTGTATAAAATTCCTATGAGGATTAATCTGTGCCTTAATTAAATGAAATAGGTAAAATTATTCAAGTGGTGAATGAAGACTAACACTAATGTAGTCACTTGAATTCAAGCAGTTTGGAAGCTAGTTATTGTGATAGCAGTGGATAATTTGCAGTTACTTTATTAGAGTATATAACCTGATTTTAGGTTTTCTTTCAAGTCTTCTATTCAGATCACTAACTTTAGATTGATATAAGGTTTAATCCACAACATGTCATAGTGCTGGCATTGATCACCCTTTCTGGAGACTTTGGACAGATGACTCTAAACATTTGTGGCCATTTTACTAATCTACATATCAGGCACATGCATATCATCATATTTGGGAGTTGTACTACTATTTCTACTAATTTTGCCAAAGGCAATTATTCTGCTTATGTTATGATTATTATGTGAAATAAAAAAGTTTTGCATTTGAACAATCACTTCTTAATAACGGGAGTTTTGTGTTTATTACTGAACTTGGGTCAGTTTACACATTAGTAAGAATATTAATAAAATCAGACTTGTATTAAAATAACCTTTGAAAGTATAAAGGATAACCATTATTTAAGAATTGATCTTTCCTTCTGTAGTAATTGAAGTTACTTTGAGCCTTTTAGGTAGGAGAGGGTAACATTTGCCATTTCAGAAAGTTCTGAAAAACATTACAATCTTGTTATCACTGTGGTCATACCCAGAGTAAGAATTTAGACATTTCTAAGTATTAAAATCATCAGGGCTTCATTTAGGACAGTGTTTCCCCCCCCCCTTTTTTTTTTCTTATGAAGAAGGTTCCACAAGAAAAACAATGTGGTTATTACATTCACCCTTATTATCGAGACCTTCCCCATACCCCATCGCAGTCACTGTCCATCAGTGTAGTAAGATGCCACAGAGTCCCTGTTTGTCTTCTCTGAGCTACGCTAGGACAGTATTTTTTATAAAATTTATTTAATATTTTAACTACAGCCCTCCATTTTCATCATATTAATTTCTTAATTGTTAGCCAAATAGTCTGTGACCATAGGTTAAAATGCATTCTCATTATAGAGAAAGAAGGATTTGGGAATGGAGAGACAACATTTTTAACCTCTGTGTTGTGGACATTTTACATAATTTATCTTCAGAAATACACTGGTAGGTTTTGTTACCTCTTTACAAATAAAGAGTCCAACTCAAGTCCATGGTCATGCTGATTTTGATTTGCATGTGTTTGAACCTAGGCTTTGCTGATTTCAAAGCTATGCTTTACTTTAAAAGATGCTCTTTTGGAAAGGTAGATTTTAATATATGGTCTGGATAATTAGTTTCCTAGAGCTGCTATAACATACCAAAAATTGGGTGGCTTAGAACAACAGGAATTTATTATCTCACAGTTCCAGAGCTGCAAGTCTGAAATCAAGGGCCACAGTCCCTGAAGGCTGTAGAGGAGAATCCTTTCTTGCTTGCGTTGTCCATACTCCTGGCAGCTCTCAGCAGTCCTGCGTGTCCTTGGCTTGTAGATGCCTCACTCCAGTCTCTGCCTCTCCTGTCAAATGGCTATTTGATCATGTGTCTTCACACCATCTTCCCTCTGTGAGTGTCTGTGTCTAAATAATACGACTGTCATTTTCCCATTTCAGTGGTTTATTAGAAATAGATGTTTTATTTACCAAGTAAATTACCAGTTTATCACTATTTTTATTTAGTATTACAACCATAATACCTTTCTCCATTTTTTTCATTGAGTTAGCCCTCCAAATTTTTATATGATTGAATAAAAAATAGCTTTGTACCTGACTGGAATCTTAGTTAAATGAGTGTATAGATCTTTACTAACTATGTGTCTTGTTTAACAAGGGCTCTTATAATTTGATTTTTATTTTTTATTTGAAGAACACTAATTGTCAATAATGGCTAACAGAGACTTTTGAGACTTGCAAATCAGCATTGTATATTATTTGCAAATAATTAAGGGAGTATTTACGCAGATTTGAATATTCAACCCCAAATTGGAGGGTTGGGGAGGGAATGGAGTTGTGTGTGGTTCTTGGAGCTTTGTTGGTCTTCTAAAAGCTTGTTCTACATCCAGAGCTTCAACTCTTCGAGCTGTCTTTGTGTTTCTGGTTCTCAGTACCATTCTTTAAACCCAGCTGTCTGCTTCATTAGCCCTGCGGCAAGCAATCCCGCTTGCCCAAGTGGCTTTCCTGTCACGGAGAGATGTCTGTGATCTAATTTCAGGAAGAACAATTAGAAAGCTTCCTTCCTTTTGCTAATTGTCTAAATATGTCCAGTAAATAATAATTTAGTGGTTGAAAATAGTACTAACTGATTTTATTCAATGAAGTAGGAACTTGAATTTTAAGAGTAGGTTTTTTTCCATGGACTCGAAAAGGACTGACTCATTTTAAATGAAGGAAAAATAAGATAGATACACTTTTCCCATGAATATATTCATGCTAAAAAAATGTTAATCACTGAAACTTAACTACTTCCTTAAATTATGTCTAAATCCCCGGTGTATGGGAAACTACATTTAGGAAAATTACTTAAAAATTTTTATTACATCTCCGTATATGATACAGAATTTGAGAAGCATATTTAGAGCCGTTTTATCCCAAAGTAAGTCTGTCAAAATTTGAGGTCTCAAGAAAAGAGAATTTGTTTGGGAGAGAAGTAAAATTACTTAATTTAACTACTACTGAGTCTGAAATCTGTAGTCACAGTAACCAGTTGAGGAAATCATAGTAGGGAACTTGGTTCCATTGGAAATCACAAAATGCCATACAAACTACAGTTACTTGTACTTTCAAATATAAAGCAATAATTTAATTTCTTACCAGAGTTTTTAAAAAATTGAGACATTTCAGGGGATAATGTAAATTTGTTACCTCGAAAGAAAGCTAAATTTGGAATGGGGCAATCCTTTAAACTGTGATAGCTCCAGTCTTTCTTGCCTACCTTGGTTATTTAAGATTTATTTGTTGAACTAAAATTATAGATGTTTGACTTTTAAGTGGAGAGGCCTAAGCAGTGTACCTGCCCTCAAGTTCACAATACAAAGCCTTTATTTTAAGTTAAGCTGCATGTTTAAAGTTTTCTTCATAGTGTGATTTTTATACTTTAGGCAAGTAAGATGAGTAGTCCACACTTTAATTAGAGCAGACTAAGGTTGATATCCAAATTAGTATTAGTTTTCAAAGCACCAAAAAAGGGCCCCTCTTCCTACCCTTCAGAGCAGTTCCATTTAACTTACAGTAAATGTAGGGAATATGGAAGTGTTCATGAATGAAGGAAAAATTTGATGGGAGGATTCATCTGAGAAACAGGGATTAAAGAGGTATTAACCTTTGATCTCCTGAGCCTCTCTGGCTATGTGTTTATTCTAGTTAGGACTTTATTCTAGCCACCCAAGGGTTGTAGACAAGGGTATGGCCTTGATTCTTTTCTAAACCACTATGCATCAAATGGAAATTATTTTAGGCAGATACAAGAATAGCAAAACCGGATGTTGAAAAGAGTCATGATACTGAGGTTTGGAGAACTGAGTGAAGCTGACTCTTTGTGATTAGTCAGTAAGCCCTTCCAGATGTGATTTCCTCAGTTTTTCCAAAGATATACTTTGCTACTTTTCCTTTTGTCCTTAGCCATTCAGACAACTCCCCATTTCTTTTTGTAGCTGGTGGCTGTAGTCTGGTGGGAAGAGAAAGTGATTACAGAGCACTCTACCTTTTGTTGGGTTTGTAGTCCGGTATCTGCTCAGGCACCTTAAACAGCACGTATTGTGGCTGGGAGTGGGTGAGCCAGGTTTAAATTCTCATGGTAAATATTTTTTGCTACTCAGTGAGTAGTCAGACTTCACTTCTGTTTCTTTACTGAATATTTACATTTTTAGTTTAACATTTCAAATAGTTTCTAATAATTAATGCCATTTGTAATTAAAAATACAGATGTGTATGTATATGCACTCACATATCTACATTACACGTGTACCTACGTGTCGTATCAGATACCTTCTTAGAGAACTTTCAAAAGCATTGTGCAATTTGATCTCTTTATAATGGTACTTGACTATTCTCCCAGGAAACAGGACAGAACCAGTGTCTTTCCTTGCTCTGCATTGAGTCTCCTATCTGCTTAACAAACTTCTACTTCTTAGGAATTAGATCTCTAGAGCCTAATATTTTCTCATCAAGGTTAACTCATTCTTTATTAGAAAAAGACTCCTTTAAATGCTGCAATAACCAGAAGTTAATTTTAAATGTATACTCAGTATTCTCAGAGGATAAGAGTAAGCTGTAGAGCCACATGTAATTTTTAAAGTAGTAATATTTCTGATAGCTGTCTAAAAAAAAAAAAAGGTACTTGCTTTAAATCCTTTTTGAGTCATTGATTCATCTTCTGATTTATTATAGCCAAGCAGTACTCCTTAAAATGACTGTCCAGTGCTCTTAATAGCATCAGTACTGTGGTTCACTTTGTGGATTTGCTTCAGCTTCTTTCTTTGGACCAGCTGGATCCAAAGCTGTCAAGTCAGTTGAGGCTGAACCAGATTTAGAAGGAGATGTGAGATGGATGAGAGTGAAGTGATGTAGCTGTGGGCCAGCACATGACCCTTGATGGCCTTTGTTGTGTATTCAGTGTTCAAGAAGAAGAAACCTATTTTTCCTGTCGGTGACTTTTTTCCTTTTAAAAGCTATTGTATAGGCGTACTCTTGGATATTTGTAATTGGAGAACCAATTCTAAACTCCCTTTTACCAAACCAATAAATTCAAAGGGAAGTACTTTGTTTCATTACCAATGTACATAGGATTGATTCATAGGAATGAAGACAGTATGTTTGACTCATCAGGTATCAAGAGTACATACTTGAAATGCCAAACAGTAGACCTCTTGGGATGATGATAAAAAACAAACAACCCAGACATTTATCTGGTTTTGGAATCTAGCCCAGGAAAGAAAACCTCTTGGGTTCTGTTCAGACAGCCTGATGTACACATCCTTGGGTCCCTCTTTCATATTACAACTTAGCCCAGTAAATGAGAATAAATAGTACTCTCAATGCCTTTGTACTACCATGGTTACTCCTCCACCCTTTGGCTGTCTAAGCATAATAGAATCTGGAATTTACTGAAATACAAAATGCTACAGAACCAGGCCTTCTTCTGGCCTTTCCATAGCCTTCTGATCTTACAGCTTTCATCTGTAATTAAAAATCTTTGAAGCCCCAGGAGAGGGACTGTCGTGTTTCAGGGTGCCCTTTTAACTGTAACTTGCTTAATAGAACCCTGAGCCTGGGGAGAGTTAGATTGTAATAGCCTCAGTAATGGGATTTGTTACCTTCTTGTGCTGTAGTACTGTAGCTTGTATCTAGAGCAAGGTTAAAGATGTGGAAGATTATCAACATTTCCCTCCTGGTTGAGATGCATACTTTTCCCCCACAACTGTGACAGATGCCATTAATCTAGCCCAGACTCTTTCCTGCTGAGCTTCAGATTTTCCACAGATGTTCCGGGCAGCCACCACTAGTCCCAGTTGTTAGCATTAGATCTGAAATTTTTTCAGCCTGGTGCTGAAGCATCTTTTTACCACTTAAAATTGTATGCCTTCCATTTAATAGTTTTTAACAATTTTTAATAGTTATTCCAGTGTTCTCTCAGTTTGTAGTGTACAGTTTTTTAGTTCACAGGGTGATGTTGCATAATTTATTTATAACACTGTATGGGTAGGTTTCTGTCACTGCCTTCACTTCTTGTGCAGTCACATCTTATATAAATTAATGAGTTAAGTGTTCTGAATTCTTTCAAGTATTTTTAAACAAAAATAGCAATATAGATAAAATTATTAGCTCTTAATTTTATAGATGTCAAAATGCCCTAATTATATTTTGGCTTTATTTTCAGCTTTTTATAGGGAAAGGAATCCTTAATGAGGATGTTAAGTAGAATAATTATATCTTTTGCCATTTGTTTTAGATTTACTTTAACCTTGTCAATAAAATTGTTTTAAATCAGTATTAGAAACATGCTAAGACATCAACTTTGAACCCAGTTAATTTTTTGTTTCAGCTATTAAAGCTTTATTTTTTTTTATGTTGAGGAAAAATTATACTCCAAGAGGAAATTTTATAAAGCAAATTAAAAAGAACTCAGAGGATTAGTATACTTGCATTATTTCCCAAAGAAAAATAAAGCTAGTGAGAGGCCAATACATAAGACTGTTTAAGAAAACAGCAAGCATTGTTTAGCATGTAAATATACCCAGATTTCTTTTTGAAATTAAAAAATTACATCAAGCTTTCATGTTTATATAATTTTAAGATTATGGGTGATATGAAAATCAGTGCATATGCTCTTACTGACTTTTTAATATTGAGCACCCCCAAAGATTGGATCCGTGTTGTTTATAATAAATATAAAAGCAGTCTCAAATTTTATCACTTTGGAACTTGACTGAACTTGGTTCTCTGAATTGATCGAAGTGTCTAGTAAAATCTGAGTTGCTTAGTGTTGTCTTTGAAGTAATTTGATTTAGTAACATACAACAATAAATTATTTAAATAGAGAGTTGTTTTTCTATCAGTGGCTTAAGACCTGAGCCAGGTTTTGAAGTCCTTAGATTTGCTCACTATAATTGAATTATTTATGTCTAGACTGGTCTTTAAGTATACTTACATTCCATTTCTTGATCCTTATACCTTTTAGCATGTTTCCAAGTAACATGCCATTTTCATTTCCTTTGGGGAGAAATAGACGCCAACATCTTTGGAGATAACCCTGATTGCTGTGTCAACATGTTTGTCTTAAGTAAATTTTTTTACTCACTTGGACATGGGCCTAGATACCATTTTGTAGTCAGGTTTTGGTGTAGTGTCCATGGGCTTTTTCCCTAATATGCCCATTATCAGGTATCATCATCTTCGGAGGTCTCAGGTGTACCAGTCAGACTGCAGTTAGGGATACATTTGAATGATGGTGTTCACATTGGTCTTTAGAATATGGAATTTCAGCTTAATATTTTTTCCTTTGATCAATATATATAGCAGATGTGGAAGTGAAGCCAATTTGAATTTTCTTTCTTTGGAAGAGAATAGGTGACAAATCCAAAGCACTTAACCATTCGGTCTCTGTATCAACTTCAGGTGGTTGAAGAACCTAAAGGAGTTCTGTTTAACCAGTGAAGCTAAATGTAGTGAGATTATAACCAACATTGGCTTCTCTCTAGTGGAAAGAAAGTCATACTGTTGAACATAGGCTTATTCTGAAGTTTATTTAGCAAAGATGAGTCTTCCAGCAAGCAAGAAGATAGTTATTCTGAGGTTATTGTTTTAGCATACTTTTAGTGTGTTAGATATTTGTGTTGATATGCCTTTCATCTCTTGAAAAGTTACTGCTTAATGGAGATCCAGTTCTGTTGCTGCTCATGAAAGTGCTTCAATAAATTTATGGATCCAGGAAAAAGAGAAGAGAAAAATTTCTGGGGCAAAGTTCCCTATTTTTCTTAATAGATATTTTTAGGAGATTTTTAAGTGAGATGAATTTCTTTACAGACCATTTCCTTGGTAATAATATTGACAAACTCTGGAATATTGTACACCTGGTCTCTTTCACTTGCATGGAGGCAACTGCCTAAACTACTGTGAGCAAGTAAAATTTCAACACTTTAGGAAAATTATAGGATTGTTAAAACATAACCAGGTTTTATGCCATAAAGACTATATTTAGAAGATAAAGTTTAAGTGAGGTGTCTAGCTATGTCTTCTGACCAGTCATTTCTGACTGCAGTTTTAAGCGTTCAGGACCCAGATATAAATGTTAATTTTTCTCTACATTGAGCACAAATATTAATGTGGACTAGTACCCAGCCGCATATGAAAGTGAATATGACAGTTTCTCAAGAGTGATGCCTAATTTAAAATAATCAGATTATTTTGCTTTTGTGTCTTTTTTTAAGTGTTGATTTTAATGGGTAGAATTTAGGACAAAATATAGAAACCTTCCTGTTGAAGACTTTACAAAATTAATGATAAAACTGTATATTCAGAAAAAAAAAGAACAATTCCAATTTACCCCTAAATTTCTGTTCTAGCAAACATGAAGATGGTTATTCTGAGCATCAGAACACCTTTCGGGGTGATTGAATTCCTTAAATCATTCCAAAACTTTTCCACTCACCACAAAACACACTTTCTCTCCCTTCTCACTAGTGGACTTTCCTCTTTTCTCATGGTTCGGCTGCTAGATGAAAACTGTCTCGGCAGCCTCTCTAAACTTACTTAAAATTACATGGTCTCTGCCTGTAGACCAGTTGTTGTCAACCAGGGAGATTTTGTCGTCGTCCCCCTCTTCCCCATGGGGCATTTAGCAGAGTCTGGAGACATTCTTGGTTGTCACACTGGAATGGGATTGGGAGTGCTGCTGGTGTCAAGTGAGTGTGAGGATGCTGGCTAATCCTGCGGCTGCAGAGGGTATGCCTCTACACCACGAGTCCTCTCTGAATGTCAGAAGTGCTGCGACTGATAAACCTCACTCTGTAGTCTTGGGAAGAAATGTCATTCCTTATCCTTTTGCTGTATTTTTAATCTTTCTCTTTTCACTGACCCCAGGTTGCCCTGTTAATGTGCTTAAGTCTCACATATAGAAAAAATGAAAATTTGCCCTTGCCCTTTTGTCCTTTTCTAGGTACTGGTCTCTTTTTTCCTTCATAGCAAGATCTTTGGAAAGAGTTTTTCATTTGTCTCAGTTTCTTGTTCCTTTTATTCCTCAATCACTGTAATCTGCTTTTGACATCACCATTCCACTGTGGCTGCTCTTTCTGAAGTCCCCAGTGACTCTGTGACCTAGCTGTTTACCTTTTCCATCTCCTGTCTAATCCCATAAACATGTTTCAGCGAATGGATAGAATCTGCAGCTCCTCCGTGTGCCTAGCTTGTCCTGCTGTTTGTTCTGCCTGACAGGAGGCCTTACCTCCTCCGCTTTGCAGACTCCTATTTATGTTCAAGACTCAGCGCAAGAGCCACACCTTGAGCCTTCCCTGCCCTCCCCTCGTCACCGCATACCTGTGTTGTGCTCTGTGACTGATTGTAGTGCCACGACTTGTTGACATGTTTACTCTTTGAATGCCACAGTCAGATTTTATTTATGCTTCTAGTGAATTGTGTGGCTCATAGTACACATTTAGTATAAATTTGTTGAAAGATTAAATGTACATTAAAAAGAAACCGAAAGAGTCAAAAAAAAATCACTGAGATCTGGAAAATTTGTTCTTAACTATGCAAAGCCTTGGACCAGCTCCTTCAGCATTCCATTTGGAAGCTTGTTAGAAACTAAGAATCTCAGGCTCCATTCCAGACCTATGGAATCAGGATACACATTTTTAAAATACCCCCAGGTGATTTATAGGGATGATAAAACTTGAGAAACAGAGCTCTAGTTATTTTTTCCCCAACAACTCTGGGTTTTCATGTAAATACACCCAGTATTTTTGACATTGGTAAATAGTAGGTATTTTTATAAATAGGCTAAATGGCAAAAAGCAAAATGAAAGTTTTAAGGCAAGGGTTAATATAATAATGTGTTACATATTCTTTAAAATTATACTTGTAAGACAAGACAACTGCAGAAGCCCTATGTGTTACTTGTTTCTGACAAGAAACGGGAAATCAATTTTTAAATACAAATGCTTCTTAGTGTAACTTAGTTATTTGATACCACCTCTGATAATGTGTGTAACAAGAGCCTTGAGGGCATTTCTTCTGTGAATATTCTTATTTTGTCTATAGACTGAATTTCATTAAGTCTTGGGACAGAGGGGCTATAGATTTGGATTGAGGGGATAAATTCCTAGACTTCTTAGGGCCTTTTCTTTTTTTGGGGTGGGGTGGCAAAGTTTATGTTGGCCTCACATGGTAAAGTGAGGCCAACATAAACTTTGGGCACATTGGTGGTACCAGTGTACCCGTAAGGACTGAATATCGTGTGTATGTTGCTGTAGCAGAAAAGCACACAGTGGCGGGAGCCGAACATGGAGGAAAGGCACCAGTTGCTAGATTTCAGTTAGAAGTTGCATTTTATTTCAGCAAATTAACTCCCCAAGTCTCAATTCCTTATCTATAAAATCAAGATTAATAAAGTGTATCTGGAAGGCTTGTTTTTGAGGATTAAATGAAAATATATATGCATAGGACAATACCTGAAATTGCTTAATGAATGTTAGCTGCTACTAAGGGACAGCTACTGTGGAACTATAATCTTTTCCTTCTGGCTCCTTTTCCTTCTGTGGTTTCTGCCTTTTTTCTCCCTTCCGCCACTTAAAAATTTTTTTTTATTCATAACCCCCATGCATGGATCTGAAGGAGAGTCTAACATCTTGGAGGTCAAATATAGATTTCTTTGGGAGTTCATTTTCCCTTATTGCATCCACCTCAATACATATAAACCCAAGTCTCTTTCATTTTTTAAAGTTTCCAGAACATCAGTGGTGTGACCTTTTTACAGTATTTTGCTTCTCATCATTCAACATCATCATTGTCTGGTAAGGAACTCCTTAGACACATGTCTATTATAATTTATTAAAAATTAAAATACAGTTCCTTAGTCACACCATTACACTTAAATGCTCAGTAGTCACTTGTAGCTTGTAGCTACCAAATTGGACAGCACACTAGAGAACATTTTCAAAAAGGTCCATTTTATAGCACTATTCTGGGAAAGTGATTGCTAATAACCGGATCCAGGAAGGGTCTGTTTACCTTAGCAATCATGATTCAAAATCCTCTCTCCCCCATTGTATTAAATTTTTAAAAACCTATCACTTTTGGTTATTTTATCATTAAAGAGTTAAAGTGTTTGAACAATTTTGATTCTTATTTTTATGAGTATAAACTTTAGACTGGTAATTTTCATTTTAAGACATTAAAATATTTTGAGTGTTCTTTTCAAATAAAATTCAGTAAAACTTAAAAAAATTTTTAGGCATCTTTAAAATGTTATTTCTGATTAAAAGATAACCATGTTTGGTTAGATTAAACATACTTCTTCAGACTTTTATATATATTTGCCTTTTTTTTTCTTCTGAGCAACTCAGTATGTATTTTCCAAATACAGTCAGTTTTCATTTAGGGTGTTTCATACTGCAGTTTACATCTACGTTATTATTTACTTGCAGACACACAAACTTCCTGACAGTTTTGAATAAATCAGCAAAAATAAAAAGACCAAAAATGTTCTCTACTGACTGCTGCTGGCAAGTTTACAGTGAGTAGAAGCATTCAGCTACACAGTCTCAGTCAGTCAGCCAAGAGGCTATCTCTAATTCATCCCAGAAGTCTCTTCATTGCATGCCTTGAGTGTCAGGATCTTTCTAGACGGGCCTTTTTTTTAATGATTCAATAGCCCTAAAAATGATGTTCCTCATTATCTGATTTGTTGGAAAAAAAACAAATTGGGTTTAGATTTCTAAGTAAATACTGAGTTGATTTTCATAATATGAAATAGATTACCATGTTGCTCTAATTTACTATATGCTTTATGATAGGAAGCCATATTCTCTATGATTTATAGAGATATCCATTATAGTTAGCAATGGCAATTACTCTGAAGGATTGGGACTCAGATCAGAGTTGAAGGGAAAAGGAAATAACCCCTTAATATTTTTAAAAAGCAACTTGAATTTCGAGTTTGGAAGTACCATACAGATCATTGGCTATATTTTTATATAAGACAAAACATAGATGAAGACTTTTGCTCATGGAGGCAGACCAAGGTAGCAGTTTCTTTAAAATACATACTTTACTACATATAATAAGCTTGTATAGGATTCATGTAGTATTTATAGTTTATATATCTTCATAGAAATGCAGTGAACATTTGAGTTAAAAAAGACTTAAAGAGGACAAGTTACTTTACCTCTCAAACTCAGTTTTTTTAAAGTGTCGTTGATATACAATCTTATGTAGGTTTCACATGAACAATGTTGTGTTTTCAACATTCACCTGCAGTCACTGTCTATCAGTGTAGTAAGATGCTATAGAGTCATTACTTGTCTTCTCCATGCTGTACTGCCTTCCCTGTGACCTACCTATATTGTGATTGTGGATTATAATGCCCCTTAATCCCCTTCTCCCTCCTTACCCACCCCCCATCCCCAACCCCTTCCCTTTGGTAAATGCTAGTCCCTTCTCCAGTCTATGAGTCTGCTGCTATTTTGTTCCTTCAGTCAAACTCAGTTTTTAATTGTAAAACCTGCCAAAAAGATGTCGCTCACGTGTTTGCTTTGAGGTCTTAAAAAGTAATGCATGGTAGAAATACATGCTGCAATATGGTTGAACCTGGAAAATACTATGCTAAGTAAAAAAGTTGCCAGGCACAAAAGACCACATATTGTATGATTTATTTATATGAAATGTCCAGAGCAGGTCAATCAATAGAGACAGAAAGTAGATTAGTGGTTGCCAGGGGCTGAGAGGAAGGGAGAAATGAAAGGTGACTGCTAATGGGTGCATTTTCTTTTTAGGGTGATAAAATTAGATAGTGGTGATGGTTGCACAACTTTGTGAAAATGTTTGAATTGTACACTTGAAAACTGAATTTTATGAAATGTGAATTATAAACCTTAATAAGAATACCAACACCACTATGCATGTAAAGCACTTGGCAGGTACTGATACATAAGCTTTCCATAAAGATTAGTTGCTACTGTTCTACTGAATTTTAAGAAAGTAGAACAGTACTGCAAAGAAAGTTGAAGAAGTGTAACATTTAGTATTTTATTTCATTACATGAAATACAAGTGATTTGAGCACTAATAGCATATTTTAATTATTTTTCTCAGCAGTAGCAGTTTATATTATAATGTGAAAAAGCTCTTTGCTAACACTAGTTTCCAAATTCAGATGTTAGAACTATAACAATTTTTTTTTTGCAGGAAAGAATCTCTGTTTTGGTCAGTATTCCAATATTATTTCAACAGTTTTCTTAATATAAAAATTAAGAAAAATTTTATTTATTAAAATAAAAAATGTTAGCAAAATGGTATAATTTTATGTTATGTATATTTTACCCAACTAAAAAAGGTATAAATAAATACCAAGTCTAATGAGAGTTGTTCATCCATAGGTAATCCCTGCTTGCCAGGTTTATAGTCCTATTTTTTTGTTAATTCAGAAAAAGATAATCAGACATATAGAAGTCTTTAATGATGGCAAATTACGTGTATTTTTAAATCATACAGCTTTTTAAATCAGATTATTAACAGCTAACACTTCACATTGATATATACCAGATATTGAATAGAGCACACAGGAAATAAATAGCATGTTTTAAACTTATTTCGGAATGTTAATATGATAAAAGATTCAGTGCTTTTGTTCTTCTATGAGTGGGGGGAATGCCTTACCTTCTCATCTTAGCTGTAATATCAGTGTCAGTAACTTATGTAAGTAGAAAACCCTCTAGCTTTCAGAATCTGAAATAGAGGGGTACTGTAGAGCTTCATGTAATGCTGGTAGCAGAAAAAAAAATTGACACTTTTTGTTTTAAGGACTTACATGAGAGAGAGTTGAGGACAAAGACAATTTACTAAGCATAGCCCTAGTGTTTGGGAATAGTGCTTGTTGTGTAATGATTACTTGGATATTTGTTTAATAATTTACAGCTATTCATTAGGGTACAATTTGATAATAAATACATAAAGTATGGCAGCTGTTAGTCAAGCCTATTCAATATGACTAGCATTTTGTTCTAGTGGGAGTCCAGATTGGGATGAAAATATCAAGAAATTCTTTAGATGTTACTGTCTTCAAGGACCTTGGACAGTTATTAAGGGGAAGGGAGGGTGAATACAGACCAGTGTAATGAAACACAAGGTTGAAGATAGTCAAGTGCTTCAGTTGTGGTGAAGAAGTGAAATGCTACAGGTGATCAGAATGGGAACGCAGTGCTGACTGCAGTTACGGTGGACGTGACAGGATAGGCCCTGAAGATGCAGAAAGGGCACAGGTATTCCAGGCAGGAACAGCGACCAGCCAGAGCAAAGGGACAAGCCCAAGGTCAGCCCTTCAGGTTAGATGCAGGACCCATCTGGCTAGAGCTAGCAAGGTCCCTTTCAGACAGAGTAAGGCGAGACGTGTTTTGACTGGTGAGATTGAGACTGGGTTACATTGACCGTGACCACTGTTCAGCCTCAGGAGCTGAGAAATTCGTGTTTCATCAGGCAGTGGGGAACTGCCTTGTGCAGGTTTTCAAGCTGAAAAATGATTTGATGGTGTTTAATGAGAGATCAGTTTGGTAGGATAGGGTGCAGAGACCAAAGTGTGTGCTCCCTAGTGCCCTTGTGCTGGTAGCGTGCACTTCTATGTGATGTAAGTCTGGGCCTAGGCATGGTTCTTCTAAGGAGGTTGTTGCCTTCCTTTTGACTTTTTAAAAAAACTTTACTCTCATGTCTCTTTTAATTGCGTCATCCTCATAACAGATGGTAGACAACCATGACTCCTGAAGTTTGTTACTTTAGAGATAATCTTTTTAAAAAACTCACTTTAATAAGTGATCTTTGTAAGCAGAGCTATTCTTGTCCAATTTCGTTAGAAGAATGATGAAATGGCAGGAATTCTCACTTCTGGACAGGGCACACTGCCCAGCAGAACAATAATGGAAGGGACCACTTGTAGGGATGTCTCACTTTTTAAGATCCGTGTTTCTCAAAGTATGGACCATGAGTAACCTGAATTATAATTCCCAGAGGGTTTGCTTAAAATGCCCCCTCCCAAGACCTAGTGGAGCTCCAGCTTTGGGGGTAGGTGGGGGGAAACCTGATCTTTACCCAGCAATCCAGGTCATCTAGAAGCATATTCAATTTTGAGAACCACTCCTTAAGGAATTGTAGTTTTCTATGGAATTATTCTAGCAAGTAGTGTTCTTAAAGTTCATTTCCTATGTATTAGGTTCTGTATTAGTGGAACATTTCTCAGTAGACTATATTATATGTGGCGTCTCAGGTGGAAGCTAAAAGAACATTACATAATCTACTGGTGTTTTTGGTCCAGTTTTGCACTTTTTCTTATAGTGAAATTTCTTGTTGCATAGAAAGCAAACAGGCTCCCTTTGTAAGGCTGAGTACTATCATCAGAAGCAGTCCATCATGTGTTGTTTGTGTTTAATCTGTCATATCTCATTAAATCAAATTCCCTTTCTGTAATAACGTTAGTGTGGAGTGGAATGATTCTTACTCTGCCTGTGGGACAGCTCATTTCAAATCCACTGTAGTCACTAGGCTCCTCCTTAAGAGGACATAGTGACCATTGGACCTGTGTTTTTAAATTCTAGTGACTTCGCTAGCCAGCCTTTTTTCTTTTTTTTTAAGTTAAAACAGTAATTCCAAACCACTGTCTCAGAAATTAGATGAGTAAGTGAAATTAGCCTCTATTTTGGGGGTGCTGAGGAAAATCTGCTAATAGTTACTTCTTGCTGGGTAGAAATGCAACCACTTAACCTTATAGCTGCCCTTTGTATGGCACCTGGCTCCCCTTTCGCTTTACTGACCTTGGGGTAAGATTACTGTATTATTACTTCCTTGACTGAGCAGCAGATTAAATACTTAATGTGTAAATAGGTTTCTTTATATTCATTTAGGTGGTGGAGTTAGGAATGGAGCCCAGAAATACTTGCTTCTCTTGATTATAACATACAGCATGCTACTTTTCATTCTAGCTTCGAGGTTAACATTGAAACTAAAATATTTCTAATGTGTTCACACTGATAATCATACTTAATCTAGAACCTCTTATTTGTAATGAGAGAAAATCTGCAGTAAGAAGGAAGCACTTTATTTATCCGTATTCTAATTAACCGGTCAAACCCAAGAGCTATATTTAAGAAGATATATATCTAACTAGATGCAAATGTACATCTATCCTCTCTTTCCTAAGAAAATCATCTTCACAGGCAGATTTGTTCCTGACCCTTCCTTTTTTTTCTCTGTATCTCCTGGGTTAATTTTTTATTTGGATTGTTTTCTATTCTCCTAAAAATGTATGTTGTTTTTCTTAAAAGACAGGGAAACCGATTTTGTAGTTAACAGTGTTTCAAAACTCCATCGTAATACAAAGTCATTATGCATACAACTATATAGTACAGTTTGTAGACTGTACAGCTTTACCGTTTGCAACCTAGTTGTGTATTTAAATTAGGCGTTAAGTAGCTACCTAGATCCCATCAAGGTGGTTGTATAGCCTTTCCATAAAGGTCCTAATCACTAGTTTCCAAGTAGAAAGTAGGATTTTGAAGCTTCAATTAGTTGTCAAAATATAAAATGCTCCACATTACTGCAAAGTAAAAAGTGTTAGTAGCCATGGCAAAAATTAGTGTTCATTTTTTACATTTAACAGTGTTCCAAAGATCATTTCAAATGTAAGGTTGTGTTGTGCTGTTAGTTATTAAAATAGAAGATCTGGAGTCTCTGCTGTGAAACCCAGGAAGGATGTCTCCATTTCAATTTGGGTTTAGTAGCATGAAAGCTTTTAGCTGAATATAAAATATTGTAAACTCTTTTAAAAGATAAACCCTCATGTCTTCAGAATTGTCAATTGATTTTACTATTTATGGTGCTAGATGCATCCCCTTTGGAGTATACTATAATTTTTATTATAAAGGTTTTTAAATTTTTCAATTTTAAAAGCCTTAGTTTGGAGAGTTACTGACATTCATCTATCTCATTTTGTGATCCTTATAGAATTTTGCCACTGTCGGATGATTTAACTGGTGCAGGATCTTGACTCTGATGAATACTCATGAGTAACAAATTCTTTACTAATCATTTGATGATCAGCTTCGCTAATCACTTGGTGAAGATGAGGCATGTTACTATTTTAACCTCAAAGACATAAAATATGGTATGTCTTTGACAGCAGACAGGTGAACTGACTCCATAATAATTATAGCCACAAAAATGTCTGCATAGTGAAATTATTCTCATTGCTGATAAAATTGTCCTTTTTAAGGTCAGTATGGACTCAGTGAAAGTTTGGTTTGTTTTTGCTTTCTTGGCACACGTAGATTTCATATCATTTGTGAGGTGCGGGCACACACACACATACTTTGGGAATCTTCTCTGTGAAATACGTTGTCAGTCCCAGGTGATATTGTAAAGTAAGCGGAGTTTACGTTCTCCTAGCTTTCTTTACTTATTTACCCATTTTTAAAATGCATCTATCCCTGACAGTTTAAGAATTAAAAAAAAGTTATTCTCCAGTCCCCCACACCCCAATGCACTGTCACTGTCACCCACACATTTTTATGCGGGGCAAAAGCTACCCTAAATGGAAATGAATGACTAATAAATGATTGGCAATCAAAAGTCCAAACTGAATTCTTGATCTTCCATCCCAGACCCCCTTCATGCCGTCCTCCCATGAAGGAGGTGAGCAGTTAAGTCATTTTTAGCCACACCCAAACCCTTGGTTTCTTTCTCTTGCCTCTACCTGTACCAGTTACTAAATGGAAAATTTATACTGTGGAATTTCATACTAGGTCACATGGTTGCTTTTGCTGTTGTTTTGGTTTTTTCCTACAGTGCTTTCAAAAGTACTGTGAAATCTGTCCGTTAAAAGCGTTGTGCAACCTTAAAATTTGATCTGCATTTCAGTGTTACTTGTGGTTGTTTTCAAAACTGTTTTTACTGCCTCCTTAGTCATCCCCTTAGGGAATTCCATCCCAAGCACAGAATTTGCCTTGGAGTATCTTGAGGACTTTACACATCATCCTGTGTTATCACATTGTTTATACTTTTGAGATATGTGCAACAAAAACTTCCACGGGGCGA
This sequence comes from Smutsia gigantea, assembly GCA_032199065.1. Taxonomy (NCBI): domain Eukaryota; kingdom Metazoa; phylum Chordata; class Mammalia; order Pholidota; family Manidae; genus Smutsia; species Smutsia gigantea. The sequence goes on along the minus strand of JAVSCE010000758.1, from coordinate 117,598 downwards.
AGGAGACTGCAGTGTTGCTTAAAGCTCATTCTTGGAGTATTAACATGTAAAGCAAGGCATTTAGTATAAGCAAGCAAATAAGGGCACTTGTGAGGATAACTGAGGAAATAGAAAATATTTTATAAAATGTTTTAACACTCCCACACATGAGTAACCCTCATGTAAAAATTTATTTTCTTTCAGGAATACTGATGCGTTATTCAGTCATTGTTTACTTTTTCAAATTGTCAGATTAGTTTATTTTGACAAATGAATTTATCAAAATATTCATTTGACAAAAAAAAAGTACACCACCCCCTCTATTTTTTTATTGTGACAATCTCTCACACTAACCTTGGAATACCCCTGCTTTCTGCTCTCCACAGACCAATTGTTGCTTTTTGTTGTTGTTTCTCAAAATTCAAAATAGTACTTCTTTCATGGTTACTTTTATTTTAAAAATAACTGATCATCATGAAAAATTCAACAAATACCAAATGGTATGAAGTAAAAAGTCCAGAATTAGCCAGCCAGCCACTTCTGCAGAGGCAACCGCATGACCAGTCCCCAGGTATCCTTCTGGATGCGCCAGTATGTCAAAGCGTATCGTTCTTTCTAATGTTTGCATGGTATGTCCCTGTTAATTAACCATAACCTCATCACCCAATCTTCTACCAGGGAATATTTCAGTTGTTCCCTGTTTTTCTCTCTTATACCCAGGCTTGGCAGAATTTTAAATGATAGTGCTTTTCTTAGACATGTTATTTTAGGGTACTTCCAAAGGTTCATATTTACATAGAATTTCTTAATGTTTATTATTTTAAAAGCTATTAGTTCTTTAAGGGAATTATAGTCAACTTTTAGACGATCAGTTTTGTAGAGCCACGTTATCCTGATGTGAGTAGAGCATTTTCTCATGGGCCGAGAGAATAGAATACAAACCATACGGGAAGCCAGGCCGGACCCACCAGGGTTTTCACCTCTCCCTTGGGCTTCCCTTGCAAAAAGCCTTGTGTCCTTTCTGTTTGTGATTCTAGGGCATATTTTATTGATATGGTTGGTTGGGTAGGAGGAGAGTAATGAGGTGGTAATTGCTTTAGTAACTGTTAACATGTGTAGGCCTTGAGCATGAAGCATAATTTTCCCCACCCCACCCCAAAGTGGGAAAAAGAAAATGTTTACAGGTCTGCAAAAGCAGGGCCCTTCAGCTGGTCACAGATGCTGTTGTACGGGGTGCAGGCCTTGAGTTGTGCAAAGATCTTAGGTTGCTTTTTAGAGAAAACTGAATTTCAAGGGTACATCTTTCAAAATACGCCTTATGATTATTTGTATAGCAGTCCTGTTTTCCCTCCCAGCTGCTTCAGTTCCTCAGGAGCAAGGACAGCGCTGTATTCACCCTTTTCCTCCTGATCATGCCTTAACCTGTGGTACAACAAATACTGACTGGTAACTGAATAAATAGAAATATTGAAAAGGAAATATAGAAATATTTAAATACTAGTCATCAAGATTACATGGAAGTGCCTTCATTTTTCCTAATCCATTACTCTAAGCAATGAATAACATTTCTTGAGAAAGAGCTCTCCATTTAATCTGGGAATATATTCTGTATTAAAACCAATTTACTCACCAATCCTCAACTGTTTTTATTATGCTTGGTTAAAAAGAAAGAACATGAGCAAAACTAGAGAGGCTGTATTTTCCCATAGTTGGAATGAAGTTTGGTGTGAGCACTTACTGCTGAGAAGTGTCATTTCTAATTCTTTTGTACTTCATTTCCTGCAAGGGAGAGTTATGGAAAAGGAGTTTCAAGGAAATTATTTCAGCCTACAAGAATTAAAAACATTCTTCTTAGTTTTTTTAAAACTCATACTTTCCTTTGAATTCATGTACAGTATTTCCATCATAGTTACATGTGCATGACTGTTACATAATGAAGCACATGAGGGCTGTCTTGGAGGTTAAGTATTGACATTTTTTCACATGTAGGTATGATTTACCTTTTGAAAGTTTTTATAAACTTAAACCTATCTGCAGCTAATTTTATTTTGAATAACCTTTGAGATTTAAAAGAAAAAAACCAACAAAGTATTATTTTGAAAACAAGAAAGCAAAATATTCCTAAGAAAGTGGGCCACTTAATATTTGATGATTGAAAGCTTCAAAGCATTTGAGAATTTTAAATATATAATTCTCATTTTATAGTTGGTGCCTTGGGTAGCTTTTTGGGTATATTAGAGATATTTCCAAAAAGGTTATTTTTTAATAAGAGCTTTGATACCATGACATGCTATTCTTGCTATCACCAGCAGGATTAACTTTTTAATTAAAATACTGTTTAGCTCTTCCCATTCTGTGACATTATATTTGTGGTTTCTTTAACTTGGAATGTTTAATAGTAGTAGAGAAGGGAATTTTTTTTAATCAAAAATTGTAAAAGGTTTCAAGAGAGTACAGTTGTGCCTCAGAATTCATTTATGGAGGAAATTTCAGGATACTTTATACCAGTAGAGGTCACTGTGCACCTACGACAGGAACCCCAATGTTGTCTTCTGGTGATGAGCTGGTTACCCTTGAACTAGCATTCATTTTTGGTATTTCAGGGGACTTAATCACATTCCTTTACCCCTTATCCACGTCACTTGCCTGTCATCTAAGAGATAGTCACTTGTTTTTCCACATAATAGCATATCCTGATGAGGTTTAGTGGACTAATCCTAATCATTACATCATTAATAGTGTTCTTAATACCTGGTATTTCATTATCTGACTATACCAACAAAATAATTCATAGGGAAAGTGATTTATGAAGTTGCCTATGCAGGTGTGTCTGCTGATGATAACAGAGGAATTATTCAAGAACTAAGCAAAGGCTGGCTTATTATAAAACTGATGCCAGCCTTAGCAGATAATCAGAGCAAATGTGTAAGTCTCAAACTAGCATTGTACTATGATCCAAGTTACTTTTAAAGTGGTTGCTCAAGGTGATAAGGAAGGTTGTGAAAGGAACAAGCAGTTGGGAATCAGGGAACGCTTCTGTAGACCAGTGGGACTGAGCCTAAATTTGCAGAATGAGAATATTGTGCCAGATGTTTTTGCAGCTAATTTCAGCGCTAACATTCTAGTCCTCAGTGGTCGGGGTACACTGCAGTGGTTAACACCGTGCATCCTGGAGGGAGTTGCCTGGATGGGAATCCTGGCCCTGCCACTTACTAGTTTAGAGGTTATCTTGTAGTTACCCTCTTGACACCTCAGTTTCCTCTTCTGTAATATGGGGTAGATAACAGCACCTGCAGTATGCAGTCATTAAGTTAACAGATGTAAAGTACTTAGAATAGTACCTAGAACATAGCAAATACTCAACCTATTATTACACACCCTTATTTTTTCTTAGCGTAATTCTTAGACCATCTTCCATTCTTGACTACCCCTCTAAGGATCAAATAGAGTTTATTCTGTGTTTTCCTAATTAACTAATTCAGCTAATGTCAGCCATGTTAAGGAACCAGATGTGCATATCATTTTTAATGATTTATGCTTTCTCCATATTTTTATTTAAAGTTCTCATATTAGTTCGATGAGTTTCCTTCTTTTGATCTAATATTTTCCTCTACAGTTTTTCCTGTGGAGTATTTAATCACATTTCAGTTGCTGTTAATGACTCATATTGACACTTAAAAAAAAATTTAGATGTCCCAGTTTCAGTGAAAATCACAAAACAAGTGTTTTTTTTTAAATAGGACCTCTGTATAACATTCAAATTTATTATAGCATTTCATATCAGAAAACTATTATGTTATTTATAAGGCATTTGTGTTCCATCAACCCAGTTAAAGTAATCTGGCCATTTATATAAAAGGTCTCTCTATTAACTTTCAGATTCTGTATAATAAAATTTTTACCCACATACCAATTCTGTGGAAACCAATATCTGGCACATAAATATGTAGACACATTTTTATAGGAATGGATTTGGTCTTGAAAGGTGAAACCAACAAATACTTAAAATTTTTATTTTCACTATGTATTTTAAACTCCGTACCCCTAATCCACATAGTCATTGCCTCTGTAGATGGGATAAACCAATTCCAATTATAATGAGACATTTTGGTTCCAATTTTACATTCTATTGTAGGTGTATGAACTGGTGGAGGGGGTGTTATTATCCAAATGTGTTGTCCAATAAACATCTGACATTTCTGAGGGGAGGGGTGGAAGGGATTCCCTAGGATAGTAAGAAGGCCATGAACTCGAATGTCTTCCCCATTAACTTAGAGAGCCATGTATTTCTTAGACAACGGGTATTAAATATAATGTCAACTGAGATATTCCCTGGAAGAGCATACCTTCTAAACACCCAAATATCTTTGCTCACAGTTTTAGATAAGTCATGTATGTGGATACCTCTTGTCTACACACACACACACACACACACATATCCCAGTATAGAACATCTCAGGGTACAGTGTGATACTGGCTATTCCCCCAACTGTGTTTTAACTGTCCTGTAAGTTAGGCCTTACAGGCCTTCTTTCTGGACATTTCTCTCGGTTATATTAGTGTCTGTTGCGTGTAATGGATTCAGAAGGTTGAATTAATTCAATTTATCCAGGTGGCCTAATGGCTAAGAGACAGGGAACTTTTGCTGGAATATATTATGATCTATTTCATAAGGCAAAGTTACAGAGCTTTTTTTTAGATAAAAATAATTAATTTTTTATATTTTCCATGCGTTTTATGTTTAATAAGACTATTGGAGTTAAAACATGTTTCTTAACTTATTTTAGTGTTCCAGATTGACATTGTATCAAGACATGGATGTTTTGTCAATAATTCTTTTGGAGGCTCAAGAAATAGCCAATACTGCTTTGATCATGCCTTTTTTTTTTCATTTACCCTCTTCCTTCTGCCCAGATCCATTCTTCATGTAAAATTTTACCTGAAGAATTTTAAATTAGGGCATTAGGATAAGTATGGGTGAAGAGCATACTTTTGGAGCCAAACTTGTCTGTGACACTGGGCAAGTTCCTCAGTTGCTCTGTTTCTTCATCTGTTTAGAAGGGTTTTAACAGAAGGGTTTTTAATAGTGCAACATGACATTTAGAGCAGGACTGGCACACGGTAAACAATCCGTGGTAGCTGTTATTATTTTCATTGTTATTTAGACTCTAGGGAAAAAGACTTTAAGACTACAGGCTCTTGCAGTACCAAGATACTTGTTAATATTCATTCTCAAAAGGAAGTGGCCTAAAAAATGTATGGAAATGGTATTGAGTTGGGGGTGTCTTTAGATGTAGTCTTCCTCTCTTTTTTAGCAGTACTTGACTTTCAGAAAAGCATACATTTTATAAGGTATGTGTATGATAATCTGCTGGATATGGTATAAAGCCAATAAAAGCTACAGCCTCTTCCATCTTGCCTTATTTATTAAAAAATAGGTGGCATTACTGTGCATAAAATAACCCAGCAAAAGGGACTGGGTGCACATAGAGTAAGAATATTCTCTAAGTATTATGGCTCATAGTTCATGCACCCTTCTCATCCTGCCTGAAAAAGGCAGAGGTGCAGACTAGTGTGTGTGGAGGAAACAGGATGCTTTGTGCAGAGGGAAGCCACAGTGGCCTTTAAAGAACTCCAGTGAGGGAGGGGGCTGGGAAGTAAGTGAGCTGGGCCAGCTCTCCCCCAGCCGCACATGACCTGGAGTCTGATGCTGAATGCAGTGAGGTTCTGCAGGTGACAGGCAACGTGGTCATAGTAACAGGCTCTGACAAGCTGCCTGGGACTCCACATCCCTCTAGTGTGGTAGTTGGTCTTGCGTGATGAAATAAAAGGAATAGCAGGCAACGAGGCTGAGTCAGAAGGCACAAATTGTGTTTGAGATTCTTGAACAAACTGGCCTTGAGACTTAGCAACTTTATGGGTCGTAGATCAAAGACAGTTAGAGCTGGAAGTCCCTTGAGCAATCTCTGGTCCATGAATAAGAACTCCTGTGTGTCAAAATGAGAAGAGGAGAGAATTTGAAAAGCATGTTTAATGCACTTTGTTTCATAATGCAAAATAAAAGTTTTTCAAATCCTCTTGGTTGAGAGAGGATGTGTGGAATCTGATCACGTGCAAAGGATAGAGGTGGGCCTTGATCACAAGTTGGGAGGTGGTGGCCTTTCCCTCTCCGTGGCTTCTCATCTATGAAGCAGGAGTACAGATACCACACTTAGAGTGAGCATCAGAAGACATCACAGGGTAAAAATTCCTTGGAAGCTTGGGGAATATTAGAAAAACTTGTGAATGAGGGAGCTGTTTGTTGTATTGCTAGAAACCACATTCTCAGTCTCCAGGAAGTGAAGATAAAACAGAAACCCCACAGGCTCCCTTTAAGCAGACTAAGTGAAAAGAGTCCGTAGAAATAGAGCTGGCAGGTTTCACAAATAAAAATATGGGACACCAGTTGAGTTGGAATTTCAGATGAACGGTGAATGATTTTTTTAGTTCAAACTAAACTGGGCATCCTGTGTTTTGTCTTGTATTCCTAATTTAATTAGAAACCTGGATCACAGTAGAACCAAGACATCAGCTGATGGTCTGATGTCCTAGAATATGTAGGAATTTCACCAGTGGCCTGAGTCTCCTTGGACTTTTCTAGATACCTAGAAATGATGCCTCTTTGTCCTTTCTCCTTCTTCTTTATCCCCAGAATTGGGCAGTGTTGGAATAAGCACTTCAATGGTATTATTAAGCATTGGGTAGTTGCCAGTGTTATTACAGAATAATAGTAATGATCACAGTTGACCCCTGAACAGTGAGAGGGTTGGGGGCACTGACCCCTGTGCAGCTGACAATCCACATATGATTTTTGGCTACTCAAAAATTTAAGTACTAATAACCTACTACTGACTAGAAGCCTTACCATTAACATAAACATTCAGTTAATATATTTGTATTACATGCTGTATTCTTATAATAAAATAAGAGAAAGAAAATGTTTTTCGAATCATCACAAATCTCCAAAAACCTTCCCAGTATATTTATTAGAAAAATCCACGCATAAGCTTGTGGACCATGCAGTTCAAACCCATTGTTCAAGGGTCACCTACCTGTATTCTGTATTGAGTACCTGATACAATAGACCCTTTACACAGATTATTTGTCCTGTGAGAATAGGTACTATTATTTCACCTCACAGATGAAACAAGCAATTTAGCCCAAGTTATATAGCTAATTTGGGCAAAAGGCGGGTTCTAACCCAGGGGTGTTTGATGATAAATTCTGTGTTCTTAACATCCACACCACATGTTTTGGATCAAGATTAGTAGCTGGCTCTACGACAGAGAACTACTGAGAGCTTGCCGTCTTTTCTTTCATTGTCTGTGATGTGAATTTCTCTTCAGAACCGTGGGCTGTGTGTTCAGGCTCCATGCTCTTGTCATTTTTCTTTCAGATTGAGAGTTCGTTCACTCTGTTTGCCTAAAACAATATTTGATCTCGCTAATTACAATAGTGCACTTTGATTTGTTTGGAAATATATAGGTTCCTTCCTCACATTTGTAGATTAGAATTCATGTCAGGCACTACATATAATAACGTGAAGAGGCATTCAGGGGGCTATGGAATCACCCTGGTGTGTGCTCAGCATTTATTCACTATACAAGGCTTCTAAAGGGAGTTATATCAAGTTAAAGAATGGAAATCCATTGTTGAAAAATATTTTATCAACCAAATGATGTTTAAAGTTATTTTTATTTTCTTTCAGCTCTCTGACACACATCTTCTGCATCTTATTTCACTTCTGCTGTGTTCTTAGCCACAAAGATTTTGATTTCCCTTCTGTCATGCTTTTACATACAAAGATTATAGTGGGTTGACTATGAAATGTAGAATCTATTTTTATTCAAGATGACAAACTAAAGGAATGTCATGTCCTTTTCACTTGTATGATCAGTACCTACCCAGTGAGTTCTTTTAGTCTAGAGTGTGTTCACCTTTTCTCGTGGTTAAGATTAAGCTTTGGCTTTATTGAATTCTTCGGGAGATTTTAGTTATAGGAATTTAAAACTCACATGCACCCTGATCAGCGTTCCTTCTCCCTGGATAATAAGCTCCTGAGAACTTAAGTGTATGCTGCGGCCTGCAAAGCCTTGTCTTCCTCATTCTTTTAAGCTGTATTTGGCACCTGCATGTGACATTTGGGAAATTGCTTTCAATATTGCATTTGGGTTTTAGTGGATGATTTAAATATATAAGAAAATTATATCTTTTGAAAATTTTAAGTTGAAGGCATTTGCATTCAATACCTTTTACATAAGGAATAAAGTAAATGAGCAATAACAAAATGGTCCATTTTTATAAAGTATCTTTTGATAAGCGCAAGGGAAAGTCTCACATGCAGTTCAGTACAACACTCCAGAATACTCAAACTATAACCATTAATAGCTTTAAATTTGAGTTTGATAAATTTTGAAATCTACTTAAGAGATTAAAGTGAAGATATGTACTTGATATTATTGCAGAACCCATTTATATGTGGGCTCTTAAGTAGAATTATGTTGTGTAGTAATGATTATTCATGACAAATGATCAGGAGAGAGATTTTGCATATTAACAATAGAGCAAGTATAGGAATTCCACCATATGCAAATGTCAACAACTTTTAGAGTGTTTGTAATAGAGGAATTTGCTCTTAGTTACCTTGCTAGGTCATTTCTGCCCACCGATTTATTATAGACTCCTTTATCAATTTGGGAAACTATGCAGCCAACTTTTTCCAGTTTGGTTATTAATATTCATGAGCTAATTTTTAGATAGTACTGGTATACAACTTTTTATCTCTGGTGCTTAGCAAATGCCAGGCCAGGCCTAGCTCTCAGTAAATATTTGTTGAATTGAAATTACATGACCCGGTTGGGGTGTTTCAGATTTATTATCTTTAACAGAGATAAGATCTTTTCTTATTTTCACTTTACATGTTCCCTTATTGTTAAGAGAATTTTCAGGTTCTAACATATTTCAGTGAACAGGATAGATATCATTTTTAGAAACATTAATAAAATCATTTTTAAGTAAAGACCGTTTTTTTCTCAAGAGCATATACATATACTCACCTCTTCATGCATAGATACCTATTAAAATGACAAAATGATGTAAGAGACACTGATAAAATAAATGTATATGTATATATATTTATTCACAAAAAATACATATGTGTTTATTTTTATCAGCATCTTTTACATCATTTACCCATTTTTCCCCAAAGCTTTCGATTTCTGAAATAAGTATGATAGAATTCTCTAGTTTTATACAGTGTAATGATACATATTCTCCCTAGAAGCCAGAACTTGCTGTCATTAAAAATTTGCTCTTAAAAGCAAGAATCATAGAATAAGAATAGCATTGACTTTGTATTCAAACTTTCCTTTACGCATCATTACAGGATACCATAACAGTTAACATCTCTATTCTGGGGCACACACAAGTTGCATCCTATGTCCAGGGACATAACAATAAAACGTCATTCATCCAAGTAAAATCAGAGATAGAAATCATGTGGAAAAGTAGATGACATATTCCACTTTTTCCCCTGCATTTTTCCAGTAGGAAAAATTCCAGTTTTATCATTGAAATCAGTGAAGAAAAATAAAATTTGAGGTGTCATGAGTTTTGCTAGAATATTCCCCTAAGAAGAGTTATGCCTATGGCGCCAAGTTTCTGAAAGAATAGGCCCACTGAGTATAAAAAGAAAAGCATCTGGAAAATGTGTTTCTACTCATAAGTTTTATAAAGTAGCTCACAACGTTGAGTCCCGTTCTCCTGGCTTTTAAGCTTCCTGCTAATTTAACTTGCACGCCGGTTACTATACAAGGAGATTTCTGCCTGAATGGTTCTGGCACAGGCATCTTGCCTGGTTACTGCGAAAAGTACAGTTATATATGGGGGGGTGGGGAAATCTTGTAATTTGGTTCTCTAAAAAATGTTTGACATTTCCAATCAATGCAAATGGTGTTATTTTTCAGCAGTCTTGTAGTAGTACCCTTAGAATCCACCAGTCTTCCTACTTTCCGCCTCCAATGATATAACCTGAAACAGAACAGGTCCACGGCTGTGCTTGTCGCATTTCACTTTCTCTCAAAATTGTTCTGTCTTAGTTGTTTTAGGTCCAGGATATATAGTTGGAATTCATTTTGGCTAAATGAGATTCTTCATCACCCTGCTTAAAGTAATCATGACTATATGTCCCGTTTTGCCCCAAAGAGCCCAGGTAATGGCTGTTGTCCTACTGTAGTTATTAATAGTGCTTCTTTTCACACTTGAGATGTACAATAAATTATATGACCACCCTACTTTTTAACTGTGAAGTCAGATGAATACAGTACAGCCATCACAAATCATACCACCCATGCAATTTGAGTGATCTAGAAAGGAGAAGGGGAGCTGGCAGAAGTTGGCAGGTTCATCTGTGAACTCTGGAGGGCAAGGCAGGAGTGGCCACCTCTGGGTGTGTCTGAGGAGGATTGATGGCAGACAGCTCATGCTCCAGAATGGCTTCAAACCTTGACTTAGACATTTGTCTCAACACGTGTTGAGTGCCTGCCATGTGTCATGGGGAGCGATGGAGATATGCAGTGAACAAGGGTGGGCCGGTCCTGTCCTCAGGGAGCTCACAGGAATGACCCAATCCGGCACTCTGTCCGGCCTCTGTAAAGGTGTCCTGTAAAACTTCCCTTTTACTTTGTCAACTGAAGAGATTGGCCGTATGTTTCTAGTCTGCAGACTGTTATATTCTCTCTAACCTCAAAGTCTCATTCTTCTTTATCAGATAGTAAGTTTGATGTGGTGTTTCTATGTGAGGAAACGCCAGTAAGAATCCATGATTCCCTTACACACCGTTAGTGCCTGAGACCTGGTGTGCAGGAGCCGGAGCAGCTCCTCACAGGGGCTGCCGGAAGGCCCACTTGAGGCCGCCACTATCGGTTTACTTCCAAAACCATTCAAACAGCCAAGTACTTAGAAGAATTCTGACTTATTTAAAGTTACTTAACCAGGACCTTTGATTTAAACACAGCAGTTAGAACTGAGCAGTGAGTGCCAGAGGCTCCTGAGCGGAGCCCAGGCAGCTGGGATGGGGCTGCTTGGGAGGGATGAGCACCAGGGACTGGAGGGGCCGGGCCGACTGCGTCAGCTTTGGGCAGGCTAGGCGGTCACGGTCAGGGCAGTCGGTCAAAGCGGCTGTGGTCAGGCAGGCAGGCCGAGGGTGTTGTTAGGGGACATCAGGCCACCTGGGGGTTGGTAGAGTGTGTGTGTATGTTTATGGGTAGATTGAAGGACAGGGCACACGGGGCCAGGCGACTGCTGGCCTGTGAGTGCAGACAGTTGCTTACAAAGCTCACGTATGCATCAGAGAATGAATTCAGGTTCATAACCTCCGACGTTGCTCTAAGAGTCATGGTCATCTGGTTTTCTAGCCCACAATAATTACAGAGATGAGGTTGACAAGTCCTGGTAGAGCAAGAAACCTACCTCTCGTCCTGCCGCTAGATTTCACATCTACCGTAGAGCTCATGACTGCCAGAGGAACAGTGGGCAGCTTTACGTTGTGAGATAAGGCAGAAAAGGCTGATAAAGAGCAAAACCAGCAAAAGGTTTTGCGTCTTTGTTCAAATAGGCCCCTGTGGACTGAGCAGGCTTTATGTTCCACGTGCAATTATAGTTCTGAAAAATGACCTTACATGGAATGTCTCATTGCTCAACATTGTAGGTAACTGAAAGTTAATGTGTATTGTAGACAAGTCATCTGTTTTCTTTCCAAGTTAGTTCTTATATCTGAACACACACAGAAATTTACATGTAACTCTGAGGCCTGTGTTTTTTGTTTTTTGGGTTTTCTTCTGGTTGATCTTCAAGGGACCAACTTTCCTTCTTTAATTTCAGGCTCGGCTTTTTCTTGCAAATGTGGAACATCGAGTCCCATTCTTTTTTTGTTTCCACACGAAATGGCTTTCTGGAAGTCCACCGCTTGATTGTCTTTTCATTTGGAAACACTTTGAAGTTCTTGCAGTTAATTAAGGTTTATTTTTGTTGAATAAAAACAGTAGCAGGTCTGTTTTACTTGAAACTAAGTGCAAAGATTGGGTACTATTAGAGTACCCAATAACAGGAGGTATTAGGTCATGTTAAAAGCTTGGGCCTTTGAGGTCGGTCTGATTCTAATGCAGTGTCTCCCACGGAACAGCCTTGAGAGGGCAGGGAGGACAACCTGAAGTGTCTGAGTCTAAATCCCTTCATGCGAAACAGGACTTACAGTGACATGCCTTCCTCCGAGGGCGACTTGGGGTTCGCATGACATAATGTGTGTCACGTCTTAGCACAGGGCCTGGCATGTACTTTGAGTACTCATGACCCTTATTATCTTATTTAGATGGCTTTTTTTGAAAGCTCCTATACACTACATATTTAAAGATCTCTTTAAATAACATCTTAGGAGCCACTCTTCCTCTTTTCCCAGCCCCCTGCTATGGTGTGTGCCTGCAGGAGCTCTCTGCTGTTCCCAAGCTGCCCCTGGCTCTGACGTGAGGGAGGCCGCAGGAAGTGTCCCTGCAATGCCTTGGGCCTAAGGGAGCTGCCCACCAGGAATCTAACTTGGAATGGATGTGTGTTGCATTCTGACTGTTTCCATAGTCCAAATACCTATGATCTTGCAGTCAGGCTGTTAGCGGTCACCCTTACTCTTCAGCGCTGCTGAGAGGCATTTCCTTAGCAGGGAAAACACTTGGCAGCAAGCAGTTTATAAAAGACTTTTTTTTTTTTTGGAAAGCCCTGAACATGTTTTGTATTTTCCCCAAGGAAATTCTATTTAAAATTACCACTCTTCATTATACTTAGCTGAAAATATTCAGCACATATCATCACAAACACTCTATCAGGTTGAATATTTATGTGCTTTTAGACTTAGCCTTGGCTGTGTTTGTGAAGTGTAAGAGAGCACAAAGTAAATGTCCTCCTCCCTTTGCGAGAAAAACTACTTGGCTGGGAAAAGGCAACGCTGGTAGGATTGTGCATGTTTGTGGTTGAGGTGGGAAATTTCCTCTCTTTCCTAATAGTGTTGCACCTTCCTTGTGAGATGCAGATGCAAAAACAGGGCCCAGTGGAGCAGGGAGCAAGGTACAGCAATAGAGCCAGGGGCGGGTGATGGCAGGTGGGCGAGGAGAGAGTCACAGGGAAGGATGCGTTGGGAGACGTGGCTCGGTAACTCGGGGGAGAGGCGAGGGCTGAGGACCATGTGTGCAGAGGGTGAGGTGTTGGGAGAACTGGTGGAGCGCCAGCACAGTCCATAAAGCCTTGACAGGAAGGGCTGGTAGAATGAGTGCGTGCAGGCCGTGGCCTTGTTTAGTGGCGACGGGCGGACTTGTGTGGCAGTATTATCTGTACGTTCTGCCAGAGGGAAAGAGCCACTGGGGAAGGGGGGAGGTGGTGAACTGACCGTGGAATTCTTCCTACTCTGCCTGCTTCCCAAATAATAGTATTTTAGCCATGATCCCTCTAGTTTGGGGCAAGGCAGTGGTGTATAATTTTAATTAATAGCTTCCTAACAAAGGGGGAAGTGGCATTCCTCTATAACAGGTCACACCCTGGTTCTGGGTTTGCACAGGGAGCAGAGTGAGAGTGAAAAGAGCAAGGGAAGAGTAGGGTTCAAATGCTGGCGCCGACACCTGTCTTCCGCTGTCATCTCATGCCTGAGCCAGTTTCTTCCGCAGGAGCCTGCCTTAACTCCCCCTTGCAGAACTGTAGGATAACAGGAGCCCTCGTTCTGGGCACAGTCACAGCCTATACTCTGTAAATATCCCATAGGGATGTCACCTGTGGTGAGACCCCATCACCAAGGTGTTGTTGAAACATAGCCAGTGCGTCAGCATTAAGCCTGTGCTCTGTATACTCAGTGTTAGAAGGACAGAGCATCTTTGGCAGCAGAATGTAAGAAAATTTCCACCATCACACCCTGAAGTGATCCTAGCATATGCTAACTGTTAAGGACTTCGTTAGAAACCATGCATTCAGCAAGCAGATCTTGAGTACCCACCACACATTTCAGGCATCTCAGTAGACAGTAGTTTCTCCTGTAGTAGTAAAAATACACATCCAGCCTGGAGTGCAAACAAAGTGAAATTGACCTCCTGCCATCCTGTACTAGTGTGGATGTGGTCAGACAGCGACTTCAACAACAGCAGAATTGACCAAAGTAATTACAGATTTTAACTGCCTCTATATATTTGGCTTAACACAGTAGCCGTTTAGCACTCTGAAGCTATAAACATCTGACCAGACTGTTCCGGAGGCCAAATGACCAGTTCCCTACAGTGTCTCCTCCCTCAGTCCTCCCTGAAGCTGCTGTGCTGTCTGTCTATGGTGGCCCGTGGGGAGGCTGCCTGGATTGGAATGTCAGAGAGATACTTGCCTCTTGCACATCAAGCATACCGGTTTTTTTCTTTGCAAGAGGTTCATGCATAGACCAGGCTCCTCCCCTCTGTATTTCACTGCTTATGGTAATTAGTATGGTAATTCACTACTTGGTGTCATTCTAGTAGCAATAGTCTTGTGTACACACATATCCTCTATCTGCTTCTCTTTCCCATACAAGGGAAGTAAGGAATGTCTTGCCCAACCTTCTAGGCTTCCCCCAAGGAATTATTAGGTGCCTGTGTCTAAAACACATAAAATCAATACATGTTGTTAGAATATGTTTAGGAAAACTCCCCAAGTATTCACAGTTCATTAGTCAATGAATCTACTAAGTGGACCAGGTCCACTCTATATCCATATGCATCAGTCAGTCTAAAGACACTACCCTGGTTTTATAGTTGATAGAAGATTGAATAAGACAGTCCCATATCCATAAAGCTTTTAGACTCAAGAGCCGACAACTTATAAATCAAAAACTATAAGACAGGACAGAAAGTAAGTGCCAGCATAGGAATCTTTTTCTACCATTTTTTCAGTTTTCAGATGAAAAAAATGCATTAGTACAGATGTCCAGATTTCCTACGTTATTATTTGAAATAGTACAGAAAAAAAAAGGCAAAGTTGTAACTGTAAGAATGAGCTCCTTTTGGTCATTGGTTGGCTTTAGGCTTTATTTATTTGTTCACCCAACAGATAATTGAGTGTCCAGGCACTGTGTTGGGTGCTAGAGAAATTAAGTGCTGTCATCCATTTAGAAGCTCCGAGTGTGATAGTGACAGAAGGCAGGAGGCCCAGCACGCACCTCGTGTGTTGCATGCGACTCCATGGGACCCAGGTCGGCGGCTCAGAGTCACCTGAGAGGCTTCATAAGGAGGTTTAGTCTCTTGATTTTTGAAGACAGTAGGGGATGTGATTTTTACAGAAAGATGGCTGGGGCTTGTGGGGGCTGGTGGGGAAGCCCGCCTAAGGAAGCCCACTGAACCTTTTGGGGAGAGTGAACATTTGTCAAGTCTGATTTCAGGTCAGCTAAGGGCAGAATGCAAGGAAAATTGCATAATTTTGAGAAAGGGAATCCTATATGTATAATGTGATGGTGGTTTTAAATGTGGTGGCTTTATCTTAGGTTAGGGAAGATCAGAGAGGTAGGACACTATTAAAGAGAGTCAGTTAAGATTTTTAGAAAGTCAAACAAAACATTTTTTAAGACATACTGCTTATTAACCCTAAATATGAAAAATTATTTATAAATGGCAAAAACTGCCATGATGTTTCACATAACTGAATCCCAGAAAATGTTGGATCTCATTCTAAAGACTTGAAATAAAATGTTTTCTGGAACATTAATTGGAAGACAGCTTGCTATCATCAAATTGTTAGTCTGCTGTAGAAACTCAGAACTGCTAACAGATGCACCCTGCAGATTTTTAAAATATGGAATTACTTCAGCCAACTGCCAAACAATTGATCTATATAACTTTTTTTAACTATGAAATATGTATATGTATCTACATAACTGTTCAACTGGGAAACAGTGTTCCTCTTTGCACTATATACCATAAGCATCTTGATTTACCAACTGAGATTTGCCTTGACTAGAATTAAGCTATTTAACTCAGAAGTTTGTCTAACAACAATTTAAATTAAATTCAGTCTTCAAAAAGTAGAGTTTAGGCAGCAGCAGAGTCACAGAACCCAAGAATGGACTAACAGTTACCAAAGGGAAAGGGACTGGGGAGGATGGGTGGGAAAGGGAGGGACAAGGGGGGAGAAGGGACATTACAATTAGCAGACAAAATATAGGGGGGGGCATGGGGAGGGCTGGACAACTCAGAGAAGACAAGTAGTGACTCTGTAGCATCTCACTACGCTGATGGACAGTGACTGTAATGGGGGAAGTGGGGGGGACTTGATAAAGTGGGGAGTTTAGTAAACATAATGTTGCACATGTAATTGTAGATTAATGATACCAAAATTAAAAAAAAATAGAGTTTAGGTTTTAGTCCTTGACTCTGTCAGGTTTCTTAGCATGCCTAAGAAATTTCCAGGTTCCTTTAAGACCAAGATTCTGGCTTGTGCACTTTGGATTTGTACAATGCACATAAAATCAATATATGTTGTTAGAATATATTCAGGAAAACTTCCCAAGTATTCACAGTTCATTAGCTAATGAATCTACTAAGTGGACCAGGTCCACTCTGTACTCATACGCATCAATCATATTTGCTCCCATGTAGAAACCGAATAGGGTGGGAGGTAAACAGAAGACCTTTAGGAGCTAGACTCCACCCCTGGATGCACCTGCCAGGCAGTGGAAAAATGGTACCACCAAGGGGGGCCATCAGCCTAGATTCCCTGGCCCTGGGGTGGGGGTAATGGAGACCTAAGTTTATGCAGGCCTGCCACACCCCCATCCCAATCCAGCTGACTAGATGCTTCTTTAAAAAAATTAATGTATCTCTCTCCTATTTTTATAATAAAATTCTAATCATGAAGCCTCTCGATTTTGCAAAACTTCCTTTTGTAATTTTTTTTAACTTATGCTGAATGTTCAAGAAGAGTGTCCCATTGTATAGTTAAAATTGGGTCTTAGAATATATAGATTCTAATTTGATTATCCTTTCTATGTAAAAAAAATCATACTAAGTAATGCATATTGTAGAAAAAGTGTAAGATAGAAGTAAGTATGGAAAAGATAAAGTCACCTATTATCTTAAATCTGGGCTTTTTTTCTTCCTAAGAATATAGAAAAGAAGAACTCTGTTAGCCATATAGAGTAAAACACTGCAGAAAAGAAAAACTTTTTCACCTGAAACTAAAGTAACATTGTCAATTATTCCTAAAAAAACATATATATGTATTTTATATATATATATATATGCATAGAAATCAATAAAAAATGCAGTGAGAAAAAAAGGAAATTATATGTAGAAGAAGCATTGGAAAAGAAGAAAACCTTTTTAGAGCATGTAAGACAGTGTAGGGTAGAGGGCGCATCTGGGTCCTGGGGTCACCCAGCACTGTGCTCCTCTGGGCTTTGCCACTCACTCACTGGGCCGCTTCGGGCCTGTGGCTTCACTGCGCGTCTGTGGGAATGTGAGTGTGATGCATATGTCCAGCGTGCTGGTGGGAACTCACGTAGAGGCTTGGTGTGAAGGCAGTGGGAAGCTGCCGTCACTACCAGGGGTGTAGACGAGCATAATACGGGTATCGACAGCCTATGGCTACCCTCCTGCTCGGACTAATGTTTTTTGGAAGACAGATTTCAAAGGGTTTGGAGATAAAGCCAGTGGACAGGGTTTCAAGCAAGGAAGGTGACAGAGGAGGGCTAATAAACTCAACGATCTAATCCTGCTGGTATATGTAAAGTGACATCAAATCCTGAGGAATGCAGGTCCTTGTGTAAAATGAACCCTGTTCTCCAAGGGGCCTGATGGGGAGTGAAGCTCCCAGGAAAGGCAGCTGAGCACACACTGTAGAAGGCGGATCGGAGGGGAGAGGTTGGGTTGAGATGAGGCGTGGGTAAAGTACTGAAGGCACTCTAAGTGTCCTGTTAGTATCGCTCAGGGCGGAGGAACCAGGCAGAGGCCGCTTCGGGCCTGTGGCTGTGGACTGGCAAATAAAGCGAAACCTGGGCAGGAGAGGGATGTGAAGGCCCCACGAACATGAGGAGACCATGAGGGGCGCTACTTGTTCTCTGAGTCGCCCCGGCCTTGAAAAATTACATCCCTGGGAACTAGAAGAATTTACGGCTGGGCCTCCACATTGCTGCAGGGCAGGAATTGCGGAAAGCAGGGGAGAATGCCTGTGTTTGGAGTGAGGCAGACATTTTGATTTTCAAGCAAAGAGAAAGGTAATTTCCTTGAACTTCAGGCAGTGAACTTGACATGGTTCCCAGTTGCAGCTGAAAAGAATGAGTTAAAAGACTTGTTGGCTGTTGACAAGGGATTCTCTGCCCCAGCGGAACTGGCCCAGGTCCTCCAAGGACAATTCCTGCCACAAACACGATGGCAGCTTTTGAAGAGGTTGGTGTTGGAGGTGGTGTGTGTCAGGATTTCAGTGGGGTGTTTGAGAAAGTTGTTTAATTCCTTTATGAGAAGGATGGAGAAACAGGGCCTGGATGGCGGTGCAGCCCGACCGGCTTGAAGCACCCTTCTCGAAGTACCTGCGGGTGGCCCAGTGTCACCCACCCAGGGGACTGCCAGGGTGGGCCCAGGCCCCAGTCTCTCCGGGAGCCCTGGGCGAGGCCCTGCTCAGCCCGAGAGTGCAGCAGAGATGAGAAGCCGAGGCCTGGGTCGGAGGGAGGAAAGTGAGCCCAGCTGGATGGAAAGGGGGCCCTGAGGCCAAACAAGGGGAGCAGGGGGCCAGGGCAGCGGGGAGCAGGAGGGGCAGGCCTGCCATGCAGGAGGCAGCGCGGGTGGGGGGCGGCGTGGACCCGCCCCACTGTGGCGGCAGCTCTTCTTGCCGACCCGCAGGCCCAGTTACAGGACCAAAATGGGAGAGATTTCTGACCTCCAACTTGGCCGCCTCATCTTGTTTATTATTGATTTGAATGAGGAAATGGGTCTCATGCAGCCTTATTAAACCTGTAGGTGACTTGAAGGTGGAACGCAGAACTCACAGGTTGGGTGAGTTCTGTACTTGGGTCCAGAACACTTGGATGCTGCAAGAGTCGGGTACAGAATAACCCCCGAGGGAGAGGCCAAGGCACAGTCCGTCCGGGACGCCAGGAGCCCTCGGGCCTCTGCAGCAGAGCGCGGTCCATGCTGAGACAGGGAACAAGCCCCAACAGTATCATCCTGCTCCGCACAAATCGGGCCTCCTCTCAAGTTTTAAATTCAGTTCCAGTTTCCGTACATTGAAGTACACATTTTGAATGTGTCCACGGGAAAATGAGATTTGAGGGAGACTGTGTATTGTCAAATGAGCACATTGAAGGGCTTTTATGGCCACTGGCTTAAAATAAGTGGAGTACAGCTGAAGGATCGGATTGATCATTTGTGACAGCAGAAGGCACAAATCCAGAGCTGCTTCAGATTTGGTGATGTCCCAAAAGAAATGGAGCCTTGACACAGAGGCCCGGCCACTGGGAAGGCTGCCTGGACAATGACCACTTTCAGAGAAGTTAGAGGCGACCCTGATAGGGATCCAAGCAGTCATCCGTCTTACAACATGTAAGTCCCCTTGGACTTGAGATTCTGTGGGGTCTGTCTTTTATACTGTCATGTAGTTGTGGTTACCCAAAGCATCACATGTCAATTCTGAATTGTTGATGTAAAAGATGCGCTGTTTGGGGTTGTCTCCTTGTTAGGAGTAGGATTCAGACCTGTAAAGTCTGTGTTATCTTGTATGAAAAGACATCAGTTTCATCCCACTAGACCCATTATTATCCCTCAGGGAGGAACTTGATTGAAATGAAAGGTAAATTTGCATATCTGCACTTCTGGGTGCCAAAGGGCAGAGCACATTCTTAAAGGCTAAAGTGAGCTGTAGTTTTTTCTTAATTAGTTAAAAAAAATTTTTTTCAGATAGGCAGGTTGTTAAGGATAGACATTTTAATTCTATTTTAAATTTTTTTTAATTCACCTATTTATCGTTGTAACTATAAAAAGAAGTCCTTCCTAAGAACTTTGGGTGCGAGCCAAAGGCACACTGTCATTGACTATAACTGATAAATGATGGCAGGTTTCCTGGTTCTGGTCATTGCTGCTGTGACTGCAGCCTAAGATCAGATATAGTCCTTGTCCTTTTGGACAGGGAAGAGATTCAAGAGCCGTGGGAACTTGACTTCCAACATGTTCCCAGGTGGACACGATCCTCTAGGTGCTCTGATGGGGCATGTGGTCCCGGCTGCGTTCCTCTCGAGTCCTAATGGACCTGCCGCTAGTAGATGGGGGGAGTTTCCTGGTCACAGATGTACCTTCTTAACACAGATGTTAACTAGTGACTTCCCAAAAGGCACTGTTAGATAGATGGCCAGCGGCCCGGCGTTCTTAAAGGGAGGCCCAGCTTCCTTATTTCTCAGGATGCTGGTTTCCTGTGCAACGAGGTTGGCCTGAAGGCTCTTTGTTTTCCACACTAAATAGCTCCTGAGAGCTTGGCTCTTAGAGTCAGGTGACCCCTCCACCTCCCTCCTCTCCGCCCCCCCTGCCTCTTCCACTTCTCCACACTGTCATATACTCGACATGTATGCTCTTTCTTTAGGGAAAGGCTTGAAGAACACTTTGTCTAAAACAGCACCCATCCTAAGCCTGACTGTCTTTTCCCCTCGCTGTCCGCTTTTATAGCACGCTGCTGATCACTTGTTTATTTAGTTGTCTCTCTGCCAGCAATGTAAGCTCCCTGAGCAGAGACACAGAGCTTTATTCACTTCTCTGCCTCCAGCTTCTTTCTACGACAGTCCCAGGCACATGGTACGCCCACAGTAGTTAACTGATGGAGAAAAAGGAGAGAACTTGTACAGGGAGAAGTAGGAAAGCATGAACATCCTGAAAAGCACCTTCAGTCCTCGTGCCCATCTTGCTGTGGAAATGCACACGACCTGTTACGTTAGCTCAGTATCCCCAGGGTACCCACCCCCTCGACTCCCTTATAGGGTGCAAAGTAAAATACAGGATGGCCAATTAAATTGAATGGCAGGTACTCAGGATATAATTTTTAGTGTAAGTATGTCCTGTACTAAAAATTATTTCTTATGTAATTTCATTTGCTGAATCTGGCAACCCTACCCCCTAGTTCCCTGATATGTATGGGTTTGTCATATGTTAGGATGTTTCAGTGCTCTGTACAGTTTTCCTAAAAGAGATCAGCTCTAACGTCAGCCTTGAGCCCTGGTATCTAGCACCACCGATGGGAGCCGTGGTTCCCTCAGAACCTTTCTTGAACCGAAATACACGTGATGAATGATAATGCATGTATGAACATCCTGTGTGACCATCCCCTTAGCTCCCCCTCATTTTCCCCCACTCGAGAAAACATATTGAATATAAATGATAGTGACAGTTATAGGGATGACCTTAACTCCTTTCTGATTTATTATTTAAAACAAATAATGTACAGATTTGGACTTTATTATTTTAACTAAACCTAAGAAATGCTCTCAGCTGACTGCACACAGACTTTGAGGTTGAGGATGGGTGGGGTAGAATTTAGTGCTAAAAAATGAGGATTGTGGTTTTTATTTCACTTGAGAGATATTTGCTTTTTTTGAGAGAGAGAGAAAAAGTATCTTGAACCCAAAGAGAGGACCTTTCTAAAGAGAGAGATGGCTGAGTGAAAGCTAATCTCACTACTAGAAAAACACTCCAAGCATGGGTACCATTAGTAGTGAGTTGACCATTTTATTTTTACACGTAACAAAACAGAGTCCACCTAACACCACTGACGTGGCCATTTAAATCATAGTGAAAAGCTTTCTGAAAATACAAAGGACCTGTAAGTGAGAAATGAGGATACCTTTTTTACTTTGTATTGGTCACCAAATGTTTAGTTGTTACTTAACTGTAAAAACATTCCGGGCAGTTTGAGGAACATCAGAGATATCAGAGGCCTGCATCACAGATAGAATAAGCCAAAAAGAAAGAATAGACATAGTATCCACTGAAATGATTTTTAAATCATTACTTGGAAACATAATTGAGGATTGATGTAAATGTAAAAAGGACAAATTCTAACACACTACCACATCTAAACTGTAGCTTGAGTTTCACTTCTTCTTCTTAAATAGAAATAAATGAAGAGATAAACTATTTATTTGGGTCCTTGGATTACAATCAAGTATCTATTGTCAACACTTTTGAGATTCCTGAAGCGTGGTTACAAGTTGAGTATAATGCACCCCAGAGTGGATGTGAATCCTGTCTTCCCGGGCCTGGGAGCCCCTGGGTTATGTATTAAAGCCGCTGGTAGCGCTTGGCTTCTCCCCTGTGTCACGATCCTGTGCCCCGCTCCCTGCTTGGCCTGTGTGTAGGTCCAGCTGGCTTCACTTTATTAGGGACGCCTTGGACCTGCGGGCACGTCCTCCAGAGTGACACTCTATTAAGCCTCCTGGGAGATGTTCCAAAGAGTGAGTTATAGAAAGTGAAAAAACTGTGGCTTGTCATGATTCCAGAGAGAAGGAAAGCCAGAAATTAGACGCCGCTGAGATGATTTGCTTGCCTGCGCTTTGCTGGCAGCCCCATCCCAGCGGCAGGGCCCTGATGCCAAGGGGCGCTTTGCGGGCTTCATCATGCAGCATCGCAAACGGTTCCTCCCGCTCGGCCCACACCACGACACCAGCAAGCACGCTGAACTCGAGATGGATGGAGTGCAGTCCTCTGTTGAGGAACCGTCATAGAAAGGAGGACAGACTTTGGGTCAAATGCAGGCTCCACCTTGCAGGAGCTGTTCAGGCTGAGGAGGTGACTGGGCCTCTGGGAGCCGGTGTCCCATTTGTGAGTTGAGGTTAATGGTGGCTGCTTGCGCTTTGGGGGAAGGACCGAGGTGCCCGTTTCCCTCCCTGTGCGCTGTGCTGATGAGTTGGTATCCCCCGTGTTCCCTGCCAGGATTTACACAGATGCGCTAGTAAGTTCCAGCGGTCATTTAAGGAAAAGAAGAAATAGTTAAGGGCAAGGTTGTCCAAAGATGCAGGAATGTTTTCTTTGAAATTGGCAGAGAGGACACAGGCTTTTGGGTGTGTTCAGTGGCCAGTGGTTGGAAAAGTAAGTAGCGGATCCTTTTGAAGATATAAAAGGGCAACTGAATTGCAAACTTTTATAAACTAGCTGTGTCTCAAAATGGACATCATTTTCCTGTGGCATAATAATTTCGTATGAATAGAGTAATGTCCAGGGCTATGCTCAGGTACTCTTGGGACCTGTTGGAACTGTGTTTTTTCAGTTCTCCCGTCTCCCAGCCAAGCCACTGTGCCAAGCACAGCTCACTCTGTCCCCACTTTCCACCTAGATTTTCCCTGCTCCATAGCCCTTGGTGCAGGCGGTGCTGGGTAAGGGCCATCCTTGCTGCGTCACAGGGAGTTCATTTACTTGGACAGTTCATTTAACTGTCCTACACCAATGATGAGTGTACTTACACCTTAGAGGGTTTTGTGGCTTTTTCTCAGTGTACATATGATTGGGGGAAAGAGGAAGAGACGTAAAGAGAAAAAGAGCTTACTTAGAATCTGCTTGCGTGCCTGAGGTTTTTGCACTTAGCACAAAGTGGAAGCGGTTATTTCCTCTTGAATTACTATTTGTAAAGTGCATTTATGATTACAGAGAGGGATTCATTCCCAGGGAAGCATTTCAACTTCCCAAAATATGATACTTGATGTTGACAAGGATCTGGCCCCTACATGGCCACGAGAAACCTTAAAGGGCATTAGACATGGATCAAGGGAGTCACGTCCCAGGGAGTCTGTGGGATTGCCTTGGGGATCCAGGGGCAGGCCACGTTTGCAGTGGCCCCTGATTTGACCTGTCTCATTGATTCTGCTTAAAATCATTTTAGAACAAGACTTTCCAACAAAACGTGTATATGTTAGATCAGTGGCTTTCAAAGTATATCTCAGAGACTAGGGGGCAGGAGCAGGCAGGGTCCCTTGAAGGACTGGACAGACTGGCTTCTGCCCACGCTGCCTGGCTTCCACGTGCCATGCACATTGGGCTCTCACAGCTTGGAAATTGCAAATTAATTACAAACGAACTCTGGAGTCCCTTGGCATTCCTGACTCTAACATACATGGTGTCATCCATTCCAAGCTGACTCACAGCATGTCCTAATCTACAGTTTTGCTAGGGAAGGCACAGATGTGAATAGCCCTGATGGCAAAGTAAATGGGTGGTGATGTGATATTTAGCTGGTGAGTCATCCACATCCCCACTCTACTTATCAGGGCATACCTGTGTTAGGGGAAAGTGACATTACTATCATGGAGTTGGTAATTTGGGGGTTTGCTAACATCTGAGATGGGTCCCTCACAAATGTCTAAGGCTTTCTGTGAAAAGGCATGCAACTCTGGGCAGCTGGATGGCACCCAAGGTGCCATGGCGCAGGGCATTAGGAGACATGCCCCGGGATGTTCCCTGCCGTGCCACCTCCTGAGCACGAGGGAGCTCTGTGTGGGGTACAGGTGCAGTACGCATCAGCTCCCAAACACTGCAAATGAGATTTTCTTATCCCAAATCCTGGCCCAGGCTTCTGAGAACATGGTTATAGAAAGCAACCCATTCAAAAAAAAAAGATCACATCCTATTTTGTTCTGTGCTTTCAGATCTGCTCAAGACAAATGTTCCTGAGCCTTGCTGTGTTTGTGGAAAAAAAGAATCTATTAGTGGTTCATTAACTTGGATCATGTTTGGAGTTCTCTGTGAGCTTGTTACAATAAGACAGTGCCTTCCTGAACAGTACTGTTCTGTAAAAAAAAGAAAAAAGAAAGACATGCAATTCAAGCATAGTGTTTCTCCCTGACATCAGAGTTACTCAGTGTGAGATGTGAAGTCATGCTGGCTTTAAAGCAAGTGACTTCAGGTGTGAATAGCTGGCAGGACTTGGTCTGAGTCCTCTCTGCTCTGTGGTCTTGAGTGTAAATACAACCCTAGTTGTTTCCTTTGCTAGCACTACTCCCTCTGTGAATACGGAATTCTAGTTCCCATCTTTGTCATTTTAAGAGCACGTGAGAGAAAACCTGTGTGAAATGAAGACAAATGAGCGTAACTCAGAAACCATCAAATCAGGTGTGAAAGCATTTACTAGTCAGGCCTCTCCAAACGCACAGGGGGAAGAATAGTCTCTCATTTTTCTTCTTCTTTTAATTTCACTCACTAACCATCCTAGGTTCTTTTAAACAGCCAATTTCTGATTTTAAACACTTATTCTAGGCAAGGAGATAAAGCCCAGTCCTGCATCCAAAGTAAAGGTCGGAAGGAGGCATAACTGGGTCCCCTGCGAGGGGCAGCGTGTGTGAGAGGCCTGGCTGTGTCCCTGGAAGTGCTTTTCCTGACTCCCTGTCCTCGCCAGCCCTGGGGCCTTGCCCCTTCCAGGGCTCGCTGTCCCACAGGGCTGTGGGTCGGTGTTCCTGTCCTGAGAATGCCAGTGGTCACCTTCGTAGGCTTGCATTTCCTGAAAAACTCCAAGAAAAGTGAGTGGCTTGTCCTTTGCTCAGCTAAGTCTTGTCAATTCTCTGCTGCTGATTCAGTGTGCAAATGAGTTTCTGCAGCTACTAAAAAACAAAAACAAAAAACAAACTGCTTCTGCTCAACTGGGTGGCCAGATACACTCTCTTAATTCAGTTGTGAAGACAGCTGAGGACACCAGACTGAATTTGCTTTAAGCAAACTGGATGTATGAAAATTGAAATTTTTTTAAATGGGTGATTGTTCACTTTTCAAAAGGTTACTTTGCCTTACAGAAAAGACTCATGATGGGATTTCGTTTAAATACCAACTTCTTTCAATACTCTAAAAATAAGATTTAATTGATGTCCTGTGTTTCTAGAGTGTGCTTTATGCATAAAGGTTTATGCCTAGTAAAAATATTGAAAGTCTTTCAAAGTTAGCTGTCAGTTCTGCTAAATGACTGTTAATAGTTTTTGCTCCATCCTGGGAGAGAGAAAGAATGCACCCCACTACTAATAGTTAGAATATGACAATTTTAAAGTGAGGGCAGCCTGTCGTGTGACCGGCCACTCATTAATCGTACAGTATGTTCTTGGAAGCTCCAAGTGAGACCTGTCCAGCTCTAACCAGAAGGAGAGCTGTGTTAAAACAAGCCCTCCGGCAAATGTATCAGCCCTCCGCATGGGCCCCAGCCTGAAGGCCTCCAGCTGAGGGGATCTCACTGCTGCGGGATGAGTGGCCCAGGGCTGTTTCCCATACAGATGGTCGAAAATGACTAAGGGTGTCACAGGTGGAGGCCTATACTTCCAGGATGAGCACTCAGTGCTTCTTGACTCTTCACTCTCTCACCGGATATCTGGTGAGAAGCCCGAGACCGAGGACTGGGGCCCAGACCCTGGCCTTGCCTCATGGGGCCTGCAGCCTGGCCTGCTCGTCCTGCAGTCGGGGCAGTGCCCCTGAGGAGTACAGAATGGCACCTTTGGCAACCTGCTCTTTTCCTCTTCCTCCTAATGCTTCTAGTCTTCTTTCTGACCCCCACCCCAGAGCTCAGAATGTCAGTGTGCAAATATGACATCATATGTGGCTTGTAGCAGAAATTCTTTTTTTCTCGTATCTCCACAACAGCATATGCTATGACTTTTTAAAAAACCACAGATGTGCGGATTCCTAGTTCCTGTGGAGGTTCTCCCTGGCAAATGGGAATGGCTGACAGAGGGAGAATGTTGGGGCGGGAAGGAGAAGGGTGAGGGTGGTTTGGTTTGGGGGCTGGGGAGCAGAGTGGGCAGGGGAAGGGCACTGCACCGCAGAATCACCGACACCCCGCTCCATGGGGAAGGTGTGGGCCTGGGGGCCTCTTCCCTCCCCTTTCCAGTCCACCACAGGGGAGCTCACAGTCCCAGAGGAGGGAGCAGGGCTCTCCCCGGGGACAGACTGAGGGAGACCGGTGCCCGGGCCTCAGCCTCGTGAGAAGGCTGACAGAGGGGCAGCCGTCAAGTAACGTCTTCAGTGGCTGACTAAGCACGTTGGAAGTAGAGAAGAGAGGGATGGCATGCCAGGCAGATGGTGGCAGCTTCAGCCCTGCTCCTGTAACCTGAGCAGCAGTGAGCACCTCTGCTCCCCTCTGTCACCAGGGCTGCCTGAGAGCATGGCAGAAGGAAGACTCCATCACAGGACCCACACCTACTAGAGGATGAGATAGCAGTGTGCCACCTAGATGCCCAATCTCTGTGTGCCCACTGGCAAGCGTGAGACCTCTTAGCTTCAGTTTTCTAATGTTTAAAATGAGAATTTTGTGCCCTAAAATTCCTAATTCCAATCAGATCCCTCTCTCTATTACATTGGCTGATTACAATGGAATTCAATAGCTTCTTTGGGGAATCTCCAAGATTATACAGTGTATGCACAGGAAATAAAACCATGATCTCAGTTTAATAGAGAGGCCCTGGGTATCCCCTGTCATGGAAATGAACTTCTCTAATAGGAAATAATCGCCTTTAATTATTTTTACATTGGGTGTTTGGAAAGACCTGACTTCATACAGTCCTAATCTGATGGGGTGTCGTGCCACACATTCTACGTAGGTTTTTAACTACAGAACAATAAAACATTTAGCAAATTGATGTTAGAACATGTCTACACACACTGATACTTTCAGATCTGGGCCAGCCATCCTAGTCCCATATGGGCTGACCAAATGGATCATCTGCACAAGGCAGATTGGGGGCTGGCATTCTTGAATACCTCTGGCACTTTCCTTTAGACATGGCAGGGCAGGCGGCCTGAGACTTTTGTCTGAAAGTGAGTTTGAGAGGACCTAGTTTTCTTGGTAGTGCCCCTCACCTTGGTCAATTCAATAGCAGGACTGCCATGCAGGGACACATCACACCTGGGGAGGTTTTCTGTCTCCATCCACTGGCTGCATGGCCACAAGTCTCCTCCTTTATGGAGAAGCGGAGAACAGGAGAGAGGAGGACGGCGGATTGCAGTCAGCCTTCCTGGCCGATCGCTGGCAGCTCTGATGAGGGTCCTCCTGGGGGAAGAAATAAGGGAAGCGAATTAGAAAGGGGGCAGAGCCTCTCTGTAGGCCCCGTCTCTTTCTCAACTGTAATTTAGAAATGATTCTTCAGGCGGTAGGTGTTTCCATCCTGCTAATGGGTCATTTGGAAATCAAAACGCATTTACTTAAGGAGGAAAAGTGTGAGATAGACTACAGAGGCCTCTGCATCATAACTGAAGTCAACTTAAATCATGTTCCGTGGTGCAGCTGACCTGCCTGTGGTCAGGTCCCCGAGGAGACACTCTGCTTGATCCTCACTCCGCCCGCTCTGTCACCCCGTATAACGGACCTGGAAACCTGCCCACTATTTCTAGAGCTGGGTTTCTGCAAGTATGAAAGGATACGGCTGTTTTGGGAGCAGCTGGGCCTCCCCTGCTGTCCTGCTCACCTCTGGCTGATCATCAGTGCTGTTGCGGGTCGGGGGCTAGGAGGCCATTCACCTCTCAGGCATCTCCGGGAAGCGGCCTATGAGAGGAAAGGCACAGAGTTTTGGCATTAGGCACACTTAGCTTGAAACCCAGTCTCTACCTCTTTGTAGCTGTGTCTTCTTGGCTAGGTTATTGAACTTCTTTGAACCTGATTTTTCTCCTGTGCAATGTAGGATTAAAGAATCTACCTGCTTTGCAGGGCTGTTTGCATAGATTGAGACATGTATGTAAGTCACCCGGAGCCAGTAGATCGCCCACTCTAACTGTTGGTTAAGAGTGTCTCCACACAGATTCACCTTAACTGTACCTTTTTATAAAAAGAATAGCTTTATTTCAAAACGAAGGACAGTTGCAGGAAATACATCAATTATGGCAACTCAAGCTGCAGAAAACTGGGTCTAGAACTTTTGCAATCGTTTCTATTACTTTCACCTCCGGGCACTACTACGTCTCAGTTTATTTTTTAAAACGCCTTAGCTTTTGCACCATGTTCTCTTGGAAAAGTGGGGTTTGTGGCTTCCTACTCTTCATTTATTCTGAGATTATAGCCAGTATTAGGGGGTCATGAGGCATCGTGCTAACTGCGAACAAAGAGTGATCTAGCTATTGAGGGAGCTTGGAATCAGCCACATGTCTGGAATGTCCACTCAGTGGCAGATCTCTGGACTGGCTGGGTGTCTTTTTTTGTAAATAGGCTTTAGATGCAGTAGCTTATGTTGGATTCAGTGCCTAAAGGTAGAGCGCCATAGCCTATATACAAGCTTCTGTTTGGTGATTCATGACACACACAGTGAATAGAAAGAGCAGAAGTCATGGGATTGAAGCTAACGCAGCTTTGAGTTCAACCTCTGCTACTTGCCCTGTGGCACTGGGCAAGCCACTGCTCCGAGCCTCAGTTCCTTGGTAGAGGCAGTTGTATCAGTCTTGCAGGGCATTCTTCATAAGGCTCCTGATACAAGGGGTAATAGTAGTAACAAAACTATGCAGAAGAGCTGAGTAATAATAAATAATGAATTCGATATTGATGTTACCAGCCAGAGACAGCATGTAGTGGAGAAAGAGCTCTGGCTGGGGAATAGGAGACCTGGTTCTCATTCCTATTCAATGGCTCAGTGACTCACAAGTCGCTCAAGCCTTCACATCTTGGCTGCCCTGTTCCCCCGTTATAAGGGCCAGAGAGTTCATAAATGCAGAAGGGCTGCGAAAACTAGAGCGTTTGCCAAATACAGGCTGTGTGACCATGATCCCGTCTCTGAATGGTTACTTGCATGAGTACTTGGTGTTTACTTTTTAGCATCCACCTCTCCAGGGATGGATCCATTTTACCTGCTCTCACAGTGGTTCCATCGGGCGCTTACAGCATAGCCAACGCATCCCAGAAACCCACAGTCGTAAAAATACTCGCCGGACCTCCGTAATCAATTTAGTTTTAGTTTAATTCAAGTTCATTTGTCATGAGAGAATACTTATTTCTCTTCCTTGGCAACAAAACACAGATTTTGTCTGTGTCGATACATATGCACGTGTTGGGAGATCCTTCTTGCATGTTCCCAGCCCACAGTTTGAGTCCATTTGCGTCTTTTTCCTTTGTCCCCGTTGTGATCTCGGTGCCTCTTGCTACACAGATGTTGATTTTCTCTGGACAGGAGCGCTCACCCGTTACAGCCTGGAAAATGTTACCCAGATTTGAGAAAACTGCTCTGTAGCTTTGCTGTAATAGCTACTGAGAGTCAAAGTGACTGTGCTGGTTTTCCCTGTTGTTCCTTCTAGAGTAGCTCCTAAGTCAGTGTTTCAAGGGTAAACTCGTTAGCAGAACAGAATAATCCCAAGTAATAGAAGTTGTCTCGGTGCCAGTTTTGTGTGGCTCATTCACACCTTTCGCAAAATTATGTCTCACCGTATGCCTGAGCCATGGTAGAGCGATGAAAAAGTAATTCAGCTGTTTTTCTTGTCAATATGACAGCCAGGATGCCTTCAAAAATATATAATGGAATGATATAATGGAATGGTCTGATAAGATACAGCATAATGTAATATAAATAATAGGTGGTTTTTTCCGCATCATCTGTTTTACCAGCCACAGAGGTGTAAAGAGCAAATCAAAATTTGTGAATATAGGTTTTCAATTACTGAAGCTTATCATGTTGTTACTAATGGGAATTAATTGTCCCAAATATCCAGATATTTAACCTAATTTTTGGTTGCATGTATGGCAGCTGTGAAAGTCACATTAAACTTTCCAGCCCACTGTGTTACGATATTAACCATACCACAATATCGGTGAGGTAGTTGGACACAGCAGTTGAAAGCATCAGTTTTGGGGTCATACTTCCCATGTCTAGACCCACCCCTGCTTACCAGATATGTGCCTTGGTAAAGTTACTAGTTATAATTACCCAGCCTAGTCCAACTAGTTGAATTTTATGGCTTTGTATTATGCTCCAGCTTTGTATAATTATTTCTTAATTTAAGAAAACCATCAGATAACCCCAAAAAAGACACTTTTTAGATCTTAAGACAGCTAAAGATGTGGACATGTGTATTTGCAGACTTTTGTACCCATATAGCTTAATCACATCATCATTTAAGAAGATTTTAACTGACTTCCAAAGATAATAAATATCTTTGGACTTCTCAGAAGTTCGGCTGGTTCTAAATTCCGAGTTGTACTGGGACCGTAGGCCCCTAGATGACGGTGTTTTGCAAACCTAACCATGGCCACAGACTGAAATGGTTAGACCTGGCTGTGTTCTGGAAGAGTCTGTGAAGGCAGGACCATGTGAAGCCATTAACATGGTTGGATTAACCGCCTTTTTGGAATTCATCCATTGAAATCCTCTTAGTCTATATGTGAAGGAACCAATTTCCAGCAAGGTTAGGTGATGTTGTTAGTTACTAATGGAGTCACACCTAGAGCCTGGGCACGCTGACTTCCGGGGCAGGGGTCTCTCCTGAACCATTCCAGCATGAGGAGAGAGATGAACACTGCGTACACTGGTTCTTCCAGCTCTTTTGGGAGAAGACTTGGCATTTTAAAGCACAGAAATTCATCAAACATTGAAACATTCGCTGTTGTGTTGACACCATCTCTTCTTTAGGAATTATCTTGGAAAAAAAAAAACTAGGAAAAATTATTCCATTGACTAGTGATGACCAGTTATTGTTCCTTTTGTCAACAGGCAAGATGATGAATGAAGTTCTGGCAGCTTCCTGTGTCCCAGGCCTTGTAGAAATAAATGAGACGTGCTTCAAAGTTCTAATGTGCATCACATCGGATCTTGTTTAAGGAAGCATTAAAAGGAACCCGCCGTTACCTATTGAGAAGGCTCTGTGCTCTCAGGCGTTGTTTCTGATTGAATCCAGAGGTTGCAAGCATGCCTCCCTGTATTACCTGTTGGAGCAGGTTTAATTTTATAAATTTTAAACACGAACTCTATGAGTTTCCAGTTCATAATTGTTCTTTTTGAGGATCCACTCAGATGAACAGTATTGCATCTGTAAGCGATATGCACTTCCACAAGATAACTGATTGGAATATAAATGGCAACAGACTCCATCTGTAGCATCATGCAGTACCAGTGACGGGAAGGACAGATTGCTAGGAAACCTGCCAGGGGAGAAAAGTCATATTGTGTTGGAACTACAGTTTACTAGAACCATAGCTTTAGTAAACCAGGCTCTTTTCTTGAACACGACGTGCATAGACTGTGGACTGGTGTTCTTGACTGGTGGCTTTATCCATCGTTCTTTGTCATCTCCTTGGACACTCTCAAACATTTAAAGTCTTGAGACTTCATTGAAAAAACAAAACAAAACGCAGCTTTGAGAAAATCCAGAGTTCAGTATAGTCTTCTGGTTGTTTCGCTCCAGCCTTCATGCCCAGGTATTACAAACAGCAGGCACCCAGACAGATGAGAAGCCTAGTGAAAGAGGAAAGAAATGAATGAACGGGCATATTCCATTGTATTGTAAACATACTTTATAAGTACATTTCTTATTAGCTTCTTATTCAGGCAGAGATCATAAAAATTTGCTGCAAGTATCCAGACCAGGATTTGTGTTTTGGAAATTATCAGTGTTCACCATATCAGCAGGGAAAGAAATAATGTAAAAACTCAAAATACAAGCACTCTCTTTACACCCCAAAGAATATTTTTATCATTCTTTGTTTTTGGCTCTGTCACAAGTTAAAGAGCTTGGAATGCAGTCATCTGTGGTCTCTTGAAATTTAATCAATGAGAACCTAACAATTTCACAGTATGCTGTCACTTTGGACATTCATAATAAAAATTGAAACTAATTTTGGTTGTTAGTCATTTACTTTGCTTTATAGCTTAGCACATCTTGTGCGGCTCATTTTTGCCTGGCGGACAAACAGTTTAAATTACCATTTATGTAGACACAGAGATGCATATGTAGTTCAGGCCTTTCACAGTCTCTTGTATTGAATCGCTATTTAGTTCTATATTAACAACCACTCTTGTTATTTGTTGAAAGGCTGAGATAATTTTGAATGCCAAGGTCTTTGTGATTATGCATTCTGCATACAGAGAATTCCTGAGGATTGCACCTCAGCTTTCTTTGGTTCCTGGTGACACTGTATTTTATGTTAAATTGATTGTAATATAATTATAACATTGATTATATTTTCTATAAAATAGAAAACTGGAGAAGGCTGTGGGTAATACAGCGACAGCTATAGGCTTTTCAATTATATCTTTTATGCTTGACTCTCTGCCCAACATGTAGGAGTATATTTTTATGTATTCCATAATACTGTAGTAAAAAAGACAAAAACTCCAAAGAAATCCAAACATGTTAGCCTCTGTAGAAAGCTTAGGCCTTGCTCGGCACTTTGACTAAATTTGATAAGGAAATAAGAAACAATCCCTTTCCTTCTATTCTTCTGTAACTACACCTGAAATTGGCAGATAAACTACTCATCTAGAGCCCCCACCTTCTAGAAAAAGGCACAGCATGGATTTGGGGATGAATAAATATGGACATTCTAGTGTATTCAAAAACATTATTTAGAACTCTTAAATTAGGGGAAAAAAGGCAAATTGGAGTTCCTGGCATCCTTTCAGTGGGTGGGGTGGGAGTAGAAAGAGTAGAACAGCAAACAAATGTAAAAATATGAGCATTCCTTCAGAACTGAGTTCTTATGCAGTCCTAGCCCTTAGCTGGAGGTGACTTTCTAACCATCAGATGTACAGCCAGGGCTCATACGCCAAAAGAGGCATCTTTGTTAAAATCCCAAGGCACCGTGACAGGGCAGAGGGGGATGCTTTTGTTCCCTGGATGAATTTCCTTCTCTGAAGCCTCTGCCCCCCTCCGCCTGAGCATCTGGACATGCTCTTTGTCAATCAGCATGAATATTTAACAGGCCACACTCCATCCCTGCCTTCAGCTGGTGGCAAAGGAAAGCTTTCCAAACAAACATCTTGAGCTGGTTTTAAAAAGTGTTAGGTGACTTTGACAAACTGAAGCTATTTGGTATTTACACAATAAGAAAGAATCCTTGATGTGGATTGTGTGGTTCTCTGAGTAAATGCTGGCCTCTCACTTGAATACCGAGAT
The DNA here is from genome assembly GCA_032199065.1 of Smutsia gigantea. Classification (NCBI taxonomy): domain Eukaryota; kingdom Metazoa; phylum Chordata; class Mammalia; order Pholidota; family Manidae; genus Smutsia; species Smutsia gigantea. Next base: position 83,519 of record JAVSCE010000758.1, on the reverse strand, counting down.
CTCACAAATGAATGGGTGGTCTTAAGCAATTTCTTTGTGGTTAACAAATTCTTCAGAGAGGAAAAAAAAAGGCCCCCAAATCTGCTGAGAATGATCTCCACCTAGGAATTGCATACAGACGATCACTTTTATCCAAAGCAGTTTGTGTTTTAAATGATTTAAGAGTATAAGCAGTTAAGTGGTTGAGTTTGATGCTTTAGAAGAAAGTCTTTTTCCATTCATTATTAGTAATTTTCCTGAACCTATTATTTCTTCATCCATTTGCTAAAATTGGGGGATATTTCACACTGTTGGGGCTGGCATCGGCTCCTATCATTTTTATGGCTGGGCTTTCCCCCCGGAGGACTGGTTAAATATTACTGGGTGCAGGAGGGAGCCTGGCACAGTGTTTAGGCTAGGTCATATTTATTGTTTTATTGATGTTTACTGCACCTTTTAGTATCTGTGAAATATGTTTACTTCTCATTTCTTCTGAGGCACACATCTCTTTCAAAACATTTAAAAAATATCATAGAAAAAGACTTTACCAGTAGGCTATAAGGAATATAATGAAGGTCATTTTCACAGTCTTATGTTTTTTCAAAAACAAGTAATTTTTAATCCAAAAGCATACAAAGAGATCAAATGGTTATTATTATAGATTGTTTAGGAAGGAAGATCATAAACTAGAAAAGAACGTACATATATATATATATATATATATATATTGATTTTTCTGAACTTTTTTATTATATAAGCTTAAGTACTCATATTTTCTAAAAAAATTGTTCATTATATGAATTCAAATTTAAAACTCCACCAAAGGGTCTGTAGTTAGAGAAATAAATGTGGCTTTCAGTTGGCTAAGACTATCAGCTTGCCAGTGATAAAAAACCTGAATATACCCTTTATAATTTTGCCTGGGTGATCATGGGTGAAAAGAAGACTAGTACTGAGTAGAAGCAACTGCTAGGCAAAAGATTTTTTAAAGATTTTTATGAAGACTGAGCCAAACTCCTAATTTATTAGCATCTTAAAGGCCCCCTCATGAAGAGTTGCCCTAATGTTTAAAAGTCTCCCCACACAAGGTCAAGCAGACTGAGGTTAGAGCCACAGCAGATAATCCACGGAGCAGCTCCCTCCTCATTACACTGTTCCCTTCCTTTCATTTATCACAGAAAAAAGTAAAAAGCTAATGAGGAAAAGGAAGTCATTTTTGCCAGAAATGTCCATGTTCCCGTTTTGTTTTGCCTATGTAGCTGTAAGCGCATGTATGGGCGTACATTTCAGGGGTCTGGAAGCCATAGCAGCAGAATCTATGCAGGTCGCAGACAAGCAAAGTTCCCCAACATGGGGCCTAGCTGGGGACTGCCAGGAGACTGCAGGGCAAGAGGGCCGGCCAGGGGTTTTGCAACAAGGGCAGGAGAGCTGTCCCTCGCCCTGCCCCACCAGCCCCAGAGGCGGAGGCCCTCACCTGTGTGCCAGAGGCCTGGCCGCACCGAAGCCCCATCTTCACATTCTCTAATCTAGCCCACAAGTTAGGCTTTTCATTAGAAGGTTGGACATTTGTCTCCATATACCAATATCCATTCATTCAACACATGTTTATTTAGGGCTTACTAAACATCTAGTACTATGTTGAGATCAGAGGTGGAACAATTAATTAAAATTAAGCCAGTGCACGTTTTTAGGATCTGCCTATTAAAAAGGAACACAGGTGTGTCTTGTATATTAAACAGAAGATGGACTTAAAACAGTCTCATGCAGACAGATATAAGCCAATTGTTTTCCCTAAAGATGACTAGTTGTTTTTTTTAGCTCAACTTTCTCCTATAGAAAAAGGAAACAGTTCTTAATAGTTTATTTATCTTTTTGCTGTTTTCTAGCCAGTAGCAAGTTTATTATTTATTTGGTTTTGAGAACCTTGGGATTATATTTACTTTTCTTATTAGTGAACCATTCCTACTCAAAAGTATCATATTTCCAAGGACTTGTCTGATTTCAGTGGCCTACCAGCAAAGTTCCCTGGAGCAAGATGTCACAAATAAGTACTCCAATTGGATATTCCTCAAATCAGATCCTAATCAGACCCCTCTGTTTCTAAACCCCTAAACTTTAGGAAGAAAACAAGGACCACCATCCATAATGGCTACCATTAAATATAACATGAGATGTAACAAGTTTTAGCTGTGATTGGATGAAGGAAAACTCAACTACATTCAAGCACAACTTTGGCTTTACAACTTTTGGAAAAGTATAAACAGAACATGAGAAGCTGTTTCTACTATCAAACCACCAGAATTCAGAGTTTCTTGAGACATCTCTCCTCTTTAAAAAAAAGAAACATATATTTAATGGAATAAGGGTAGGCAGTGAGGCAGAGAGTGGGACAGAATATATAGAAAATTATTCTTAGCTTGTATTTTCTTGGAAGTAAGTTTAATTGTCCTGAGGCCATCTTAACAGTTCACAGACAAGGCTGGTTTCCCAAGATCCCTGTCACAGTGAACAGATGCATTGAAGTAGGATCCACTCAGTGATTTTGGTCTAGTTATGTCATGCTTAGAAAGATAAAACTATTCAATACAGAAGAGGAAAATAAAACCAGTGAATTGTGGATTTCATACATCAAAAATTTGCAACAGATCTAAGTACAGGAATTTACCTAAGAAATACAAGACTTGTGACATGTAGGTTTGCTTTGGAAAGTCCAGCATTTCCATTCAGCAGTGAACACCGGCAGGCAATAGATGTTACTTAAAATAAAGTATTAACTTGAATAAATATAAGCATGACCACCACCAAATCATTTGCTAATTATCCTTTCTTGGACTTCAGCCAAGACATAAACAGTACCGTTCCATTCCAGTAAACTTCTACTTACAGTCCAACTAAAAGCAGTAATTTCTCAGTATGCTTAACTGGACCATGACATTTTTCAAACTGACGTTCCACAAGATAGTATCACAAACTCTTATTTCCCAACATGGTAGGAAGATTGCTTTTCCAATGAATCACCAGTTTTTAAGGGATTTGAATGTATTTCTTAAATGCACTAATACAAATGCTCCTTTGGCTGTAACCCTACCAGTAGTTGCTGTTGCGAAAGGCCATCAGAAGGCTCGCCTTGCCCGTCTGGAGGCAGTGGGCAGCGCCAACCACAGGGCCTGGTGCGTAAAGAACCAGGTTCCGAATTAAAGAGACAGGAGCTAAACAGTCACTCTCCTCCCAAAAGCAGAGCGAAAAGGAACCCCACTTAACAGAAGAGCCGTGCTTAGTGTATTTGAGTGCATCTCTTAAACAAGGAGTCACGAAAAACCAGCAAGCTGTTTGGATCGTCCACGCTTGCAACACAGAAGTTTCCTCTACCAAATTTCTTCATTGCCCAGAGAGAAACATTCCCTTATCCAGCTGTGTCTCTGCAACTAGTCCTGGCTTAGTCTTCACTGTGCTTCTTTTTCATTCCTGGCTCTTGATCTGCACTCGGGTTATTTGGTAAATGCTTGTGGCTAAAGATGCTTCTGGGAGCTAACACTGTGGTTCCCAAACTGGCCTGCACCTAGAATCATCCGAGAAGCTTCAAGAAAATACTTATGACTGTGTCCCTTCCCTGAGGATTGTGATTTCTAGGGTGCACTCTGGGTGTTGGGAGTTTTAAAGGGTCCGCAGGGGATCCTAATATGCAGAGAAGTCTGGGAGGCGCTAGGCCAGAGGGAAAAAAAGGAAAGCTTTGGTAAGCCTGGGCCTGCATCTAACTCTGCCTCCTGTCACTTGTGTGATTTGGGGGCAGGTTATTTAACCTCTCTGAGCCCTGGTTTCCTCGTCTGTAGAGTGGAGATAATCATGCTGGCAGTTTTCTCATCTGTATGTGAAAATAAACCGATTTCAGGGCATGATTAGTGACAGTGCATGTAATGCATTTGGTGCAGAAAGGGTGGCCACCATTATTCATCCCTAGGGTGAAATAAAGTGTAATCCGTTCCAAAGACAAGGAGACCCAGTGTGGATTATTAAGCGATGTCAGCTTAGCGAAAACAAGTAGGGTGACAGCCAGGCTCACAGCCACGTGGGATGCTTTTCCCTCCTCCCACGGCTGAAGTGCTCCTCTATCGCTAGCTTGTTGGAAACAGTGATCCAGCCTGACACTCAGAGATGAAGCTGTTGTGTCCATCTGCTTTCCCAGGCTGGGGCGAGTCTGCCCAGGGCTTTGTGAACAGAGTCCGCTTGGCAAATCAATCTGAGTGAGAAGAACTGGGCAGCAGATGCTTTTGAAAAGGCCAGCTTGACTCCGTGAGGTTACTGGGCACCTTTGCTGATGGCACCTCGCCACAGCGCCGGGCCTGTCCCTAAGGACTGATGTGAAGGGAAGTGGGGGGGGGTGCTGTCACAGGCCCCCCACACCACACGCGTCTCCTCCTGGTCCTCATCCCCTTGGAGTCTGACCCCTGATTGCATTTTTTAATCTAGTAAGTCTCTCTTCCACTTCTCCAGTCTTGACTTACCTACTGGTTTGCATTCATCTCAAATAAACAATAGTTCATCTCATTTAAAAAAAGAAAGAACCACAGACACAACGCCTGTTGGGATGATGCCTGCCTGCGGACTTGGGGGAGGGCAGAAAATCTCTCTTTTGCCTTGTGTGGCTCTGGGCGAGTGGGCTTTTGTGGAGGAGGAGGAGGGGAGGCCGGTGGTGCCGCGCCTGTGGTAGAATCCTGGAAGGATCGAGTGTCAGAGCCGAAAGGAACCCCAACGGCCACCTGAGCCCCAGGGGTCCCTGACTGTGAGCCCACTGAAATGACATTCAACATCTTAGGGACAGTGAACGGCTTCTTTGATGAGGTCATGGCTTTTCATGAGATTTGCAAAGAGCTCGGTAACCCTCCAATACTGAAGGACTCATTTTATTAATAAGGAAACTGCTCGAGGCCTCATAGGCGGTTAGCACCTCAAGGGGACAGGAGCTCAGGCGGCAACACGGGTCTCCGCCCCCACCCCACCGGTTCACAGCACGTCTTAAGCACCAACAGCGGGTCGGGGCTGTTTAAGCCGCAGGGTTAGTGAATTGCCCATTATCATGGCCCACGTCAGATACTGCAGATGTGACGCAGAACACGGGGTCCATTTGCCTTTAACTAAGGATGCTAAGTCTCCTCAAGGCACTAGGGAGAAGGCAGAGCTGCTATAGCTGCTGAAAATTTTCATGATTTTTACCTGCAGTGAGGAATCAGCTCAGAGTCCTGACAGGCCTAAGGGAATTCAGGCCTCTGATGTGTAGGGGTCTCAGTCCCTCGGCGCCGTGGTGACAACACCGCAGACCGCAGCCCAACGCCACAGGCCTGTCTATCTCACAGTTCTGGAGGCTGCAAAGTCCAAGGTTAAGGTGCCAGCAGATCAGATGTCTGGAGAGGGCCCCTTCTCACTCAGCCTCACGTTGTGGGAGGGAGGCAGAAGCTCTCTCCATAAGGGCCGTGCCCAAACCACCTCCCAAAGACCTCCGAATACCACCACACGGGCGACTGGGTTTTCAATTTGTGAATTGTGGGCGGGCGCAACATTGTCCGTAGTAGTAGACAAAGGCCTAAAGGAAGAAGGATGGTTGGTTTGTGTTTCCTTCCACATAACTGAATTTTCATGTGGGGTCATTGGCCTCACGGAGGCTGGGCAGGATGAAGGCCTCTGACCTTCTGCAGGACTGTATTAAACCTTGACACCAAGAGGACCAATTTAACAATTAGAGAGAAAGCGTAAGCATGCAGGGCTCACCTGGGGTCTGTGGTGTTGGCGGGAGGCATCTGTGGCACCCCTGAGAGCACCTCCTGGGGAAGGCTTTGGAGGGACCCCATCCCCTCAGGCGAGGGCACGGTCTGGGCGTTACTGGTTCAGGAATCAACTGTGCTTTGATTTAAAATCTTAGCTCCGCCACCTGCAAGCGTTTAACCTTATCTTCTTCTAACCCTTCATTTCCTGCCTGTAAGATGGTGACAACTGTGCCCACTTCCTGGGATTGTTCTGAGGTGTGAATGAGAAAATGATTGAAAGTAGATTCTGCGTCTGATGGATTTCCCCTGCTCATGGTGTGGGGTATAGTCTACATTGTGAAACCATGTTGTCACTTTAAATTATAGTTAATGTTATTAACTGTGCTAGGAAGGAATCAGGCCTGATCATTCGAGTTATAAATCTCTGATGAAAATAAAAGATCTTGAAGGATGGCTTTGCATTTGCCTTTTGCATTAGCTACTGTGTTAGGAGACTAGCCTCAAACTTTTCTTGACTTGTGTTTTAATTACCCAAGTAAGAATAGAATATGTTTTTGTTATAAATGATTCTAAGCACAGAAATTTACTGAGTAAAAGGTGACTAGTCCGTATTTTTCCAAAACAGCTAGTAGTAAGCTTTCTAGGTAAACTGCTCTGGCCAATTCCTCCATGTGGCAAAGCCTAGATAGTGTCTTTGACCTGCATTTATTTTTTATTTTGAGGAAGTTGGCACTCCAGGAAGTAGTATTTCCACAGGAGTGGAAAGTTTCATAGCTGCTCTAGCAATATTGGGCACAAGAGGCTGGCTTTGACAGGGAACAGGGACATGTGCCATGTGGGGACACAAAAGGGAGGAGAGGGGAGACAGACTGATCCGGGGCACGGTTTCCCTGTAGGGGCAGAGAATTTCCCGCTGCTGAAGACCAGTGGGATCCCATGGGGGTGTGGCGCTGGGGACCCCGGCCAGGCCGAGCCCAGAGACAGCAGGACCGCTGCCAGTACAGCCTGCGCCTCTGTGTCAAATACCAAAGGGGCACCTGTGTCCAGGGGTGCCTGGCTTGGTGAAAGGAGCCCAGCTGGGTCTCAGTGCCCGCTCACCCCCTCACAGGGGCTCCTGGGCCGCATGCAACTTGCACAGGTGTGCTTAGCAGCCCCAGGACAGACCAGGAGTCCAGCCATTCCACCCCAGCCTGGAAGGACAAGCATACTGAGGAGCAGGGACTCTGCTCACCTATGCCCAGGGTTTGAAGGGGTGGTGAGATGGAGGAGAAGGTATTGGGAAGATGAGGAAGTTGAGGGCATTCCTTTCAGGACTTGAAGGGCATCTCCTTCAAGCTTATCCAGGGCTTTGCCAATGTCCTCAACTTCCCTGCATCCTCTCTCCCCTCCCCGCCGCTGCTCACTCGGTTCTTCCTCCAGACAGGCTCTATTCACCTCCTCCTAAGTCCTCGCACTTCCTACCTCGCCCCCTAGTAGCATGAATTTGGCTTCAGAGGGCCGCAGGGTGACTTCTCCAAGGCAGAGTTGGAAACCTCAGGGACCCAGTGTCCAGGCTCATGTTAGGGGGGCCTCTGGTGTGTGAGGACTAAATGAAGATGTGGGGGCCCTCTGGGAGCACCCTCTCCATGTCCTGCTCTGCCTGTGCCATGTATTAGCTGTAGGGTTTCCTCTGCCTTCACAGGCCGCCTCCTGTCCTCCCCTTCTGTCTCCTATGAGGACACTTGTCATTAGATTTAGGGACCCCCGCATATTCCAGGATAATCCTCTCTAGATATCCTTAAGTACACCTGCAAAGACCCTTTTACCAAATAAGATCACATTCACAGGTTTCAGAGGTTAGGAAGTGGACATCTCTCTTTGGGCCACATTCAACCCCCGACACACCATGATCTCAAACCTGAACTGTGTCCTAGTGTATCTTTCTGTCATCTTCCTTGGGTTCTGCCAGTGCCGCATGCCAGCCCTGGGTAGAATATGAAATACTCTAAAACATCACTTGAATGCTGGGACGCTGTTGACTATGGAACAGAATTCCATGTAAGGGTCCAAGCTCAGGACCAAGAAGTTAACCCATGAAAGACCAAAAGATCCTTAAATCTGTGTTTTCCTCCTTGTCTCCATCATGTTTCATAATCCAAACACCCAGCGTCTCTTACCTGAAAGATTCCATCTCTCACCTGAATCATGACGGTACCATCCGAGTGGGCCCCCTGCTTGCATGCTCACCTCCTTCAGTTCCCTTTCCACACCACAAAGGGATCATTCCAAGATGTAAATCAATTGTGCAAACACACAAACGTCACACACAGAGAACCAATCCCCCCCCCACACACACACACACCTGTTCCATTGCTCTTAAGAATAAAACCCAGATCCCTAACGTGACCGCACAGACTTGCGGTGATCTGGCCCTGCCCACCCTTCCAGCCTCCCCTTCCCCACAGCTCTTGGCTGGGAACCCAGGCCACGCTGTCCAACTTCTCTGGCTCCTGTGAAGACGCCGTGCTCCGAGGGCTCTGAGAGGTGCTGGATGCCCATCTTTTTATTTCGAAGGCTCCCAGCTCGTGCCATACAAACATATCAAAATGCACTCACCTGCCTCATTCAATATTTTTTGGTGCAAAAATATTTTAAAAGCTTTTGAAATGATTTGACCACAAGTGACTCTTTTGAGAGCGCACGACTTCTCAGCAAACTTCTGTGCCAGGCTTACGCAGCAAGAGCTTCCGAACTTTTAGAGCGCACCTTAAAAAAATACAGTGAAATATTTATGACTGCTAAATCCCAGCAGTAAAGTTGACCTTGGGTTTTGTTTTATTTGCATTTTGTTAAACAGTGATTTCACCTTTGCAGTTTTCCTTCCATATCTTGGGGACGATATACTTTTTTCAGGTCTCATGCCTTTCCGTAAGGTTCCCCCGACCCCTCCTCTGCTGGGCCAATTCCTCCTCATTCTTCAATCTCAGCTCCAGGGTAACTTCCTCCTGGGGCGCTGCCCGCCTCCTCCTCCCAGACGGGCTCCTCCCGGCGTGTCGTCTCACAGCACTGAGCTGCTTTCCTGCAGAGCACATCTCAGACTTTCATTTCAGGGGTATCTTTGTGGCCTCCTCTTCAAAATTTCTCTCTAGCACCTGCCAGACTGTAAGCTCCACCCATCCGAGGCCACCGCATGGCTGGGCCTCACGGCACCCCACTGCCAAGAACGCAGGGGACTCAAAAACTCAAAAACTCGTTAGCATTCCTCTTTTTCTCGTGTGCTTAAGCCATCTGACAACAGTCTAAGCATCTCTTTGGCCCCCTTTGTCTTCCTTACATTAAAATGGAATCTAGCATGATTCACTATTGTCTTTAGTCGCTTCAAATGATCCTACTGGCACTCAGTTTGAAAGTCCAAATCAGAGAAACGAGTTGTGTGACTTAGAGACTTACTCAGTTTCAGCTGCCTGGGTGTGGCCCTTCCTCCGTGAACCACGTGTCCCTGGTTGTAGTACATTTGTCGCCAGCAACGTCATCCCTTAACACCAACGGAATAGTGCCCATTTACAGAGCTCTCCCTGCTCATGGTGGTGTCTCTTTGAGCGCTTGGACAGTCCTGTGAGGCAGGAATGGGAGGACTACACCCTCCACATGGTCCCTGGAGAGCCACAGCACTGAGCCGCCTGACAAGCGCACAGCACAAAGCGTGCGTTCGGTCCTTTGTAGCTGCCGTTGTGTCAGGGGGTTGGTACTCACATCAAGGGAATGTAGGTTCAATCAGAGAGTGTTTGATATTTAGTCTTAAATGTACTCCCATCATTTGGTATCTTGGCTTCAATAAATGCCAGGAGTCCTAGAATGTCAGTTCAGCTTTTGATTTGTAAGCTGGACTCTTAACCACATAAAAAAAAAAACTGTTTACCCGTAGGTCACATTGACTGATCATTTTGAAAGTTTCTAGAAAAAAGATAAGATTTAAAAATGATTGGTTAAGTAACTATTTCTTCAGATGTTGAAGGTTCCACTAGGAGCATTCTGCCTGTTTCTCAAAGCTTGGCCCACTGACCTGTCCCCCACGGAAACTGGCACCACGTGCTCTCTGTATCTCCTTCATTCTAGGAACATGTGTTAAGTTCCTTCTAAGCAAAAAACTCTGCTTGCTTTGTAAGAGAATGAAAAGTTGAATTAGGCACAGAGATCTTGTCCTGGGGATAGCTGGGAGGACTAACACAACTTCTCCAGGGCAAGGTGGAATCAGTGATTTAATAGAGGAACAAGAAAGTGATGTGCTATTGAGAGAAGACAGAGGAGGAATGGAGATAGATTCGTGGAGGAGCTGGCATTTGAGCTGAGCTTTGACTATGGGCAGTAGTGGATGTGATTACAGAGCAAAAGCAGGGAGGTGGGAAAATGCAGAGCAGGGAACAGTCATTCACTCAAGGGGTGAGGGCAGAGTCCCTGCACACGTTATAGGAATTGACGGTCTGAGCACCAGGGGACAGGAATGTCATACTTGGCACTTTATGTCTTCTGAGCCTGTAGGGTAGCATTTGTTTCATTTTAAGATTTCCACATATATATCCATTCATTTAATAGGTCGCGTCTAATACGGGCAAAGCAAAGTGGTGTCTGGTACGAGAAATACAATGTACAGAACAAAGTCCCTGATTTCATGCAGCTTTTAGTCTAGTGGGAAGGATGGACAGTGACATTAATATGATGTCTCGGGTGGTTATAGGTCCTACCAGGTGAATGAAGCAGCGGGACGGTAGAATGGAAAAGGGGTGGGGGAGGCCATTGTCAATATTTTATGTGTCAAAGTCAGGGAAGACCTCATGGATGAAGTGACGCTTGTCTCAGTAGAGATCAGAAGGATGTAGGAAGTAAACCATGGCTGATTAATTGAAAAAATTAATGGAAAAATTAGTGAAGTCTGCCATTGGACACGATTGAGTCAGTTTCCATGGTTTTGATATGTCGGTTTTCTTTCCATTGTCCCTGGCACATCTTACATGCAGGTCCGCTTGGTGAGGCGGCTGAGCTGAGCTGGAGGGAGTGATGCCATCTGAGTCACATGCATTCCTGAGACACTGTTGCCACCTTGCGTGTCTGTGAGTGGCTGGGTAAGGGTTCTTCTGGCTTTGGAGTCAACCAGATGTACTCTCATTCCGTCTCTACCACTGACTAGCTCTGGGGCCGGGGCCGTGAGCAGGTGATTTAACCTCCGCAAGCCTGTTTTCACATCTCTGAAATGGAGATAAATAAGATTGAGACACGTGAAGCTCTCAGCCTGCAACAGAAGATGTTGGTCAGTGATTGTGGCAGAGAGAGTGCAGAGAGGGTGTGCCCAGCGGGCAGCTGCTTCAGTGATTGTGGCAGTGAGAGTGCAGAGGGGGTGCCCAGAGGGTGGCCGCTCCTGGCTGTGTCTGTGGCCGGAAGGTCCTCCTTTCCCCTGTTCCTCTATGGCTTCTCCCCTTGAACAGACTTGGAACTCACAAGGACACAATATGAGTCTCATCTTTGTTTTCCACACAGTGCCCTTTACACCCAGTAAGGGCTAGACAAGTATTTGATGGAGAAGTGAATTATTGACTGTAATTGACCTAGAAAAGGGCTGCAGTGGAGAAAGCTTTCCAGTGGAGGAAAATGTCTTATCAGAGTCTCAGGAAATGAATTTCTTTTTACCAAATCTATTTCCCTGAATTTTTTTCATCGCTGCTTTCAAATTCCATTTTTACAATAATGAGAGTAACATTAGAAAGAAGTAAGAATCAAGGATAATCTTTTTTTTTTTAATGGCAGGTCTGGATTTCAGTGGTAAAAGGTGTCTAACATGCAGCTCGAATATTTAACCAACATACACTGTGTGACAGAAGCGGGAAGGCGGGTGACAAACTGCCTCTTTCTAATTGACAGCCTCCAGTACCCTGTCCCTGCCCCGCCTGCTGGGAATCTTTGGGGCAGAACCAGCCACATGAATCCCCCCTTGGAAGGTTTTTAGATTTGCACTTACATCTAGGAGCTTTGAGGGGCTGTGATGAAGGCCGGCATGGGAGCTCAGTGTGCCTTATTGTTATGACTTTGGAAGCCTCTGGGCCCGATGCAGGGGCATTGGACAGAAGAGACAGATGCTGCCTCGCTCACGAGGGCCCCCAGCTAAAGCAGGGTGGGGAGGGGGACCCGACTGCACAGACGCACCAGGCCCCAGCAGTGCCTCTCGAGGACAAGCCTTTAGGGAATCAAGAGTGACTGTTTCAAGCCATTGTCTGAATCTCTTAGGAACACGCCAGCCAAGAGGTAGTCGCGATCTTTTCATTCAAGCCAGACTGATCCCAGCCATATGTTACCAAGACTGTGACAAGACTGACCGATGGTGGGGGAACTACTGCTCGCTTTGGAAGCAACCATCAGAACGCTTACATGCAACATCGAGCAAAGGCAGTGTCTCTGTGTGGCTGGCGTGCCTGCAGCAAGCTGTGAGGAAGGGACTGGGCACGTACGCATGTATCTGAGCAGCCGATACGCCCTTTCTGGAATTCCAGGGTCACGCCTCCACTTTCACCCAACAAAGCCTGTTGGCATGTCAGGCACTGAGGAAGAGGATGTATTTCTGATCCTCAGAGAAGGTTGAAAACCCTGCTTTTACTCACATAAAAAAGGAGAGATTTAAATTTCCTATTTTCTTCTTGTATCTATTTATCCTTGTATGCAGAGAACTGTGTAGAAATGAAGTAGTGGGAGCGAGGGGGATATAAACGGCCTCTGTCACAGTCCTGGGATAAGGAGAGTCAGCAGCAGAGGCGGCTGCCCACCTGGGACATGTTCCTGTCACCTTCACTGGGCCGTCCTGCAGTTGCCCCCTGCCAACTTTGATTTAAGAAGTTCCACCATCGTTAGAGAAACAACATGCTGGTGTGGGGGGAGACTGGTGCAGTTTCTAGTACCAACTCAGTGTTATTAAAGTGATCGAGAGCCCACCCCCAAGCCAGACCTGGCCCCTCCTTGGCCGTATCTTTATTGATGACCTGGGGACCATGTGCAAGGCAGGCTCCTCCAATCTGCAGGACCTGACTCGGTGAGAGTGCCCGTCCTCCGGACGGCTTTCGTAAAAATCTAAATGAATTCACCAGCTTATAAAATGTTCCCACAAAACCAGAATGAAATTCTTGGGTTAAATGCCAGATGGTTTCTCACTGAAACAAGTCCCCTCCTCCTCTCCCCTAAAGAAGAAAAGAGTGGGGGGACCGACCTCAGCAGAGGGCAGCCTCTTGCAGAAGTGGGCTCACAGACAGAGATCACCGAGACCATGGCTTTCCTATGAAATGATGGGTTTTTATTCAGCCTTCAGTGAATACTTACTGATCCCTGGGTTAGTCATGAACAAACACGTATCTTTTCCACATAGGACATACGTTCGGATGCACAAGTGACACACGTTTGTATGTTCTAAGATGGAAGGTCACAAAAAGTAACTAAAATGATTTCGGTTGTATTAAGTACAATGACGAAAGCAAGAGTCTGAAGAAAGAATTTGGGTGACAGGGAATGAAAAGTGCTGCCAAGGTAAAACTCTCCTAAACAGGTGACGTGGCAGCTGAGACCAGTCGCATTCATTTGTGCCAAGTGGGAGGATGTAATCACATGCCATCTGCTGCCGTGCAGAGGGCCGAGCATGGAAGTGGGGACTCCAGGCCTGGGGCCGCCCTCCTGGCCTCCGAGATCTGGTTCTGCAGAGAGCCTTGGCAGCCCTTCCGGGTATGAGGATGTCAGGGAGGGAAGAGTCAAAGACAACTCACGGATTTCTGACTGCAGAGATGAGGCGCCATATTCCTCATGGAGGAAGTAGTCAGAGAGGGGCCCGGCAGTGGCCTCATGGGGTCTTGAAGGGCCAGGGGCATGAAAGAGAGAGGGATTCAGGGTGGCATAGGTGAGAAGTGGGGATGGGAGTTCTTGCCGGGGCTAGTCCAAGAAGGCATGGAGAGAGAACCATGCATAGCGCAGGGGCACCGAGACGGGTGGCCGTGGGAGCTGTGGTTTCCCTAGGAACTGGCCAGATCCCCTGTAGGACCCAGGACAGACAGACAGACAGACAGGAAAGGGCAGGAGTAAGGCAGGCTGGGCCTACAGATGCTCTATGTCCAGGGAGGATCACCAAGGGAAAGCTGGGAAGCAGTGTAAGGAGAGGGTGGGTTTCCACCCTGAAAACCTGCAGGCGGGACATGTCAGCCACTGGGGAGCCCCAGGAGACTCATGGGTCCTCCAGGCTCAAGGCATGGGCTGGAAGCCTCTAGATCTGACTCTTGGCTGCAGCAGCTCCAGCAGCATTGGGGGGTGGTGCCCAGCCCACCCCTGAGGCCCCCAGACACCAGCCAGCCAGCCAGCAGATGCCCCGTGTTGTGTTCGGCCTCCAGGGGGCAGTCGCGGCCCTGCTGATGTCCTCCAGCCCACCCGGTGCCCTCCACTTCTGCGTGTCGCCCGTTTGGCCAGGCCACAGGGACACGGCATGGTGAGAACAGATGAGAACTGGGAACCAGATATTTTCTGTGACCCCAGATTCTTTCTGCACCAACATATGCCCTCATTTTAAAACGTGCTTTTTACAACTTATACATTGAACGGGGAACCTGATCTAAGATCTTTACTCAAACTGGATTTCCCCCGACTTTAAACAGGTGTCTGACCGGAATAAGCCAGACAGCATCAGGAAGGACACGAGCTGTAATCAGCAGAGCCTGTCTTCCTATCAGAAAATGGGGATAATTATATTTCCTATTTCATAGGATGTGAGATGTAATTATTGAAAGCTAGTGTTTTTAAAAAACAAAACTTGAGATTTCTCTGTAGGTACTTTTAAACTGTAGACTATTTACCCCTTTTAACACACACACACACACACACACACACACACACACACATACACACAATATTATCCCTTCTCATGAGACCACAAACATTTCCACAAGGCTCAGAAGCAGCCATAATGAAACAGCTTGCAGTGGACACGTTGTCACAGAAACGAAGGCCAACATTGAGAGCTTTAAGTAACATGTGCCTGATTTTAAAAGCTTTCCACTTATCCCCTTCCCTTTTAAGTTATCCATCGAGGGTATATCAAGCTTTGAAATGATGTCATGGTGAAACCATTAGGAAATGCGATACATGGCTTCTGTTTTCACCTTTGGGACCTTCCCAGGCCTGTCTAAGTCCCAAGAGGAAGGTGGGAAAGTACCCAGACTGCCCCCTATGGAAGCTCATCCTTTAATAGCAAAGAAAGGCCACCTGTCCCCGGGTGGGCTGCTCCCCTCCACCCTGCTCACCCTGGCAGGCCTTGCAGTCTTTCACCGCTAAAGCCTGGGGAACCAGGCTGGGTGGGAGGGACGGTGGCCTGCTCTGTGTAGTGAGAAACATCAGGAGCTGTGCTCACTGACTTGGGGCAACATCTGGAGCCTTCTGGAAAGTTCTGCATGTACTCCAAGCCACCCATTCCCCAAGGAAAGACTTGCATGTCAGAGACGCTGAATGGTTAACAAAGCCATTCTGGGATTGGGTGCATTTTCCTAAAGCCTCTTTTTCCCCCATTCACCTACACTTGATGGCAAAGGAGGAAAAGGAACTCCCCAATCTCTAGGGACCAAGGGCACAGCAGTGGTCAGTTAAAATACCTTGTTTTATCAAAATCGCATGACCATAAAAATGTGTGCAAACTTTGCACTCTATTTCGAAAAATAGAGGCTTGTGTTAATGCACAAGACATGGTTTGCACTGTATCAAACTATGTAGCTCCTGACTAAGAGCTCCGCTCGGTCTTTAAATAAAATGGAGGCTCTGGGATAAGGTTTGATGTTTGTCCTAAGGCTCGGTGTGCCCTGCCGTCCCCAGCTGGCACCTCTCTGGTCGTGGAGCCTGGCCTGAGGATGTGCCCAGGCTGTGTGCAGAGTTGTTTCCCCCGTTCCCTGGGGCCTTGCAGACCACTCCTGACTCTGCATCTTGTCTTGTGCGTGGTCTTTCTCCAGTCTTATCTTTACCTCAGTTCTCCTACAGGGCTGTTTCCCCTACACCCACCTTTAACCTGTTGGAAACCACTCATTAATCCCTCCATGTCCCTTTTGTTCTTGTTTCTCCAAGACTGTTCAGATCTTGCAGAATTCCCTGTGTATTTCCCAGCTTTGGTTGCTGTTTGAATATGTGGACAGAGGTGGAGACTTAAAACAAGTAAACAAACAAAAGCAAACAAGAGACTTAGAGCTGAAGTTCTCAACAGTGTGTCATTGCTGGTGAGGTCTACAAAACAGTCTTTGTCACCTCTCTCTGATGCCAGGCTGGGAGTTAGAGAGAATTTGGAACAACGTTGCAAACCCCAAAGAGATATGCTCCTTCCACTCCTCTAGCGTCATGTCAGCAGGCAGCCTCACCCCCGTTTAAGGAGGAGATCCAGCGATGCCAGTATGTTTAGCTGAACCATGAAAATCAGGCAAGTGGTTTAATTGACTGTTCTCCCAAACTGATGTGCTTGTTCAAGTATCAAGTGCAGACCATCTTAAAGAGGGTTGCTGTTAATGTTTTAATTTAGCAGATCATGTCCCAAATGATGGTGAAAAACCTAGAGCAAGGTGCAATGATTGGAATGCAAGAACCATCCTGGGGAGTTTTAAAAATGGGGTCCTGCCGCTCATCGAAGAGTCTTACAAATGAGATACAAGGGCCCTGTGCTGAGGGCCTGGCTACATCCTATACTTAATTGTCTTCATACCACACTCATTTTGCAGGTGGCTTAAGGGTAGTTAAAAACTTCCCCAAGGTCACCTTGCTGCAAAGTGGCAGAGTCAATGTCCAGACCCCGGTCTCTCTCTGACTTGGAAGTCTTTTCCTGCCGCACAGTGTGACATACCCAGGCCCACACCTACCATCTCTTTTCTCTGGAGAAAGCTTGCCTTTATTCAAGATAAGGAACAATATCTAAAACTGACAAGAGCACAGAACTCTGAAATCACATCTATATTTGTGGTGGTTGGTGTATTTCTGGCTTTTTATTATTTTATATTTAGGGAATGCCTGTACTGAAGCACTGTGTGTATTTTTATGCTACAGGTTATGTTGTCTTTTAGGAGTTAGAATTATTTCTAATAAGAAGATATTTACATCCATAATTTAGCCAGCATCTCTCCTGATGGCTGGACTAGCTTACCATCAATTTCACACACGCAGTTTTCAACATCTTTATAAAAGCTGCCTCAAGAGGGAGCTCCTTGCAAACCTTAGATTTATTCAGGTCTCTCAGGCCTGGCACTGTTTTCAGGACATTGTCAGACAGAGATACAGAGAACAAAGTGGTGGTTGCCAGAAGGGAGGGGAGCTGGGGGGTGAAATGAGTCAAAGGGATCAAAAGGTACAAACTTCCAGTTATACAATAAATAAGTCATGGGGCTATAATGTACAGCATGGCAGATAATAGTCAATAATGCAGTATGAACTCTGTGTGGTGACGGATGGAAACTAGACTTACTGTGCCGATCAGGTCAGTGTGTACAAACGTCAAATCACTATGTTGTACACATGAAACACATAGAATATCGTCTGTCCATCACACTTCAGTAAAAATTACGTGTATTTTTTTCAGAGAATGCAAGTTCATGGAAGAGGCATGAGGCCAGAAAATAGAAATGTAGGAATTTGAATTCTTAGGATGAAGACCATGAAGATCCAGAGATTTAGATTCTGTAAACGTTGATAAAAAAGAACTTAAAGAAAATCTTCTATAATTCTTTTAATATGTAGAATCGTAGTACCAGACAGGCTCCTAAGGAGGCAAGGAGAATTGCCTTTCCCTGTTGTTAAGGACTTCGGAGGGAAGACGGTGGGAAGGTGAGGGGTGGGATTCTCAGTTTAATGTATTGATGGAGAATCCTGAGGCAGAGGGCACAAGGGTATTTGTTTCTGTTCTTTCTAAAATCATTTTAGCTCTTATGAAAAAAATACTGAGAGGCACAGCTAAAAAGGCAGAAGTGAAATGAGAATTAAAGTCTAAAAAAAATGTAATTACTTCAGAAAAAGGTAAGAAAAGAGAAGCAGAGAATTAAAAAACCCAGGTGGGACAAATGGAAAACAAATTAGAGTAGCAGATTTAAGTCCAACCACATCAATAATTAACATTAAATGTAAGTGGACTCAACACTACAATTTAAAGGCAGAGATTGTTCGACTGGAGAAAAAGACCCAATGATACATTGCCTTCAAATATACATTCAAGTAGGTCGAAGGTAAAAAATGGGATATGTCCTATGAGCAGTATGCTTTAGAAAACTGGCATGATCATATTAATAAAAGATAAAATAGACTTCAGAATGATAAATGCCACCAGAGATAAAAGGGGCTGTTCTCCAGGAACACATAACTATCACAAATCTCTCTATGCCTAGTAATAGAGCCTAAAATGCATGAAGAAAATATTGACAGAATTAAAGGGAGTAATAGACAAGTCTACAATCCTAGTTGGAGATTTTACCATCCTTCTGTCAGTGATTGATAGAACAACTTGATAGAAAGCCATTTCCATTCATCTAGATTGTCCACTAGCGGATGAGCTGGTGTCAGCCAATGGATGCTCTGCTCGTGATAAGTGTGTATTTAACTTTCTTGGCTAATAAGCAGCTGTCTCAGCATCCTGTGTTACCCGAAGGATATCCTGAGGTTGATTATAATTACTGTGAGAGTGAACCTGAGGTCTCTCTACCTTGGCAGATGAACTGCAGAGGATCTCCTCTTCCCTTGCATACTTGAGATGAACCCTGTAGTCTAGACAGGATGCGTTGCTTGTGAACTGAGTAAATTGCTTCTGCTCATGTAAGGCAAGGCCCCCTTCTCCAAGCAGCATTTTGTCACTACTGGAAAGCCAGGCTGTCAGGGTGCTAGAGGGCTCTCCACGTCCAGTGTTTGATTATGCTGATGAGCCCTTGAGTTTGAGATTGGAGGTTTACCTGTACAGCTAAGGGACACTTCAAATCAGAGACCCATTATCTTAACTAGATGGTGGTGTGCTCGGAGCTGCTTCAACAGGATGGTCCCAGGGAGGAACAGCCTCACTCTCCGGGCTCCAGGCTGACTGCCCTTACCCTGTCACTTACCAATTCTCAGCTTAACCATCCCCTGAGAAGGGGATTTTTCAATTTTCTGCAGCGACCAGCAAACAGTTTTCCCAGTCTGCAGAAAAAGTGGATTTGAAAATTGTGGATACTCTATCAAGATAATACAGAGTGGTTATTTAGGTTAAAGCATCTTATGCTTCTGTATTCGTTAAGGGGCATGTGTTTGTGGAGGCTGGGTCCTCTGGACTGGTCTGGAAGTAATTCTTGTTTCTAAGGTAATGTTTTCTTCATTCAATCTAAGCCTTATTCTCTTCTTTTCTACTTAAGAGGAGCTAGAAAATAGAATATCTGCTATCCAACTCTATGCAATATGTCAAAATAAGGGCATATGAGCTTAAGTTGCCCCCCAAAACCAAATTAAAGAAATTGTACATATTTAGTGGTTGGGAGGAAATATCCAAGATCAAAATGTGTTTTGTTAGGCAAGGAGGAGAAGTCCTAAAATGTACTGAATAAACAGCGAGCTGGTTTCCAACAGGCTTTTATGTGTAGACCAGTAACACACATGACATAAAATCCCACCCAGGGAAGGAGAAAGTCAGACAAACATTAGAGACTAATCCACGGAAAAGAGGTAAGAGTGAGTACTCAGATCGTCTGTGGAATCTTCAACCCACCTGCCCGGAGACACTTGGGTTTCCCAGTCGATCCTTTTATTTTTAGAACCAGGATTGTGATAAATGTAGTATTTATTTCTTTTGAACAATATGTTTCACACCTATTGTTCTTTCCATCTGGCTTCCTCAGATGTATTTGTAACTCTACCAGAGGCCAAAGAAAGCCATCATGTGCCCCTTAAATTCTTGCTGTTCCCGGTGGCAGGTCCCCAAATGGAATATGGGATTTTTCCATTGTGTCTTTACTGAAAGAAATAGAACATGAAGGAAGGTCTTTTCATGCCACTCTCTCAAAAGACCTTGCCTTTTCCCCCTGACTTTCTTTACTGCTTAGAGGCTGAACAGGAGGAAGGAGGAATGTATGGTATCATTTCATTTCAGAAATAATCAGATAAATCATGCCAAGGTAATTGTCTTCCCATGATTTAATTACATCTTCCAAAGGGGAAAACAGTATTTGGAGCCTACTTATTTTGCTGCAGTAGATGTTGGAAAGGGGAACATGGTGAAAATCTTTTTCACCTTTTTCCTTCAAAATGTTTAATGTGTCTGGAATCATGGCATTTTCATGGAAAAAGAGCATAAGACTCAAGTCATAGAGGTCATTCGTTATAAATTTTGTGACCTTGGGTCTCTTTGGACTTCAGTCTCCTTGTCTGCAGACTGGGGAGTGTAGTCCTGCCTCATGAAGTTGCGGGAGGGAGCAAATTACAGGTGAGAGGCTAATACAGGTGAGAGGTTTGGAGGATGGCAGTGAGTTTGGCAGACAGACCTTAGTTACCAGCCTTATCTACCATCTGGAACTCTTCTTTCCACTTAGTTAAGGCTTCTTATCACCTGTCTTTGTCTTCCCAAATTTTGGGCCATTATTCCTACGATAGCATCTTCCTGCTTTCATTTTTTTCTATTTGCTCTTTCATTTGATTGGCCAACTCCCATGTTTTCCACTATTTACCATGTACCCAAGCTGTAAATACAGCTTATTCGTATTTATTATATTCATATTTATTATTGTATTTCATCTCCAAAACTATCTTTCAACACTTCACCATACCTTCCTGTTCTGCAGGATGGATTTTTCAGGTTCACTGGGCAGGTACCTAGTCTGAGCATTCTGTAGCTTCGTATTTGGTCCTGAGACCCAGGATTTGAGTTCTGGTTTGGGAGCTGGAGTTGAGGATGTTTCTGGGGGTTGTTGGGACCTCTGCCTTCCCTCTCTCCCCAGAGCAGCTGAGCAGAACCCCTGCCTTCTGCAACAAACCTCCTCCTGCTGGAATCCAAAGCTCTGATTGTTTTAAAGCTCCAAATGACAGTCCCTTCTTAAAGAATTTTAACAACTGATTTGTTGTAAGACGTTCAACCGGAAAGTATTTCAACTTTCATTGCTTTCACTATTCTCGTGCTTGAGGGTTGATGGCCTGATTCCTCTTTTGAGGATATGTCTCATTGATGTAATTCTAAAACAATCTTAAACCCACAGATTAAGAACATGTGTTTCTTCCTGTCACATGTTAAGAGAGACTTCATTTCATTCTGAAATCTCTATTGAAGAATGTCTTAAAGCAAATTGCAGCTTCACAGCTATATTAAGTATGAATTATATCGAGTCTGAGTAGAGCAACCCAGAGTCAGACCAGGGGCCCATCCAAACTAGAATTCTTCCTCTGACAAAGGCCGGAGGGCGGGTGGAGTAGGGAGTATGATAAGGTGGAAAGATATCTTTCCTTTTTCCTGTATCAGTTTCAGAATGTCAGGAATGTTCTTCGAAGCTGATCTGTCAGCATGACCTACACCAACTCCTTGAATCTGCTTACATTGTATCTGCTACTTCTTGGGACATAAGTTTCATATTTTTATTATCTACAGTAGTACAGTATTTCCTCTTTTTGTCCTAAAACTACTCCTTTCAAGCTTCACGGAATGCCTCTGCCTTCAGGACTTGGAAGCAATGGTTCTATCTGTATTTTCTCCATTCGGCCTCACTCGATCCTGGAGGCTTTGATGATATCTGTTCAGCCTTTGTCTGTCAAGGCAGAGAAAGCTCATTTTGGTTCCAAAAATGGGAATTTCAAAGGAGCCTTCCTCCATGCACCAAATCGCTTTTGAGCTAGCGTGCAGTGATCCTGGTTGTGGAAAGGCAGGAGCACATCGCAGTGTCCATCAACAAAGGGTTAAGCGTCACGGACCGCATTAGGAGAAGTAACAAACAGAACTGATCCAAAACATATAACGTATACTCCAAAATAAGCCAGGCTCGCCCCTCTTAATGGGATCACTGCAGACATGCCAAATTCTACAGCTAGTCAATTGTATACATATGGTAAGACTTTTCATACCATTCTAGGTTTGCTGCCATATGATTTTAATTATGTACAGATTGGGTAGCTGGAAGAAAGCATTGGAATTAAATAGAATAAAGTCAAACACAAGCCCTTTTTATAAGCGGCCCTGGTTTAGGTTAGGATGTATGCAAATATTTGGAGGACAGCGAGAGGCTTGTGTGGCTTGGGGGGACACCAGGGAGGGGACACAACTCATCTTCAATCCGGGGGACCCAGGGGTTTATCCGGGAGGGGAGAGTTTACAGAGGCATTTAGACTTCTTTGGAAGTGGAAATTTCTGATACTTGCCCCTTGTTAGTCGCATTCTTCCTGCCCAGTACAGGGTTGTCACTGCAAGTCCCAATTGCTGTCCTGAGTTCAGTTTGAAAGGCTGAGGGGTTTGGCTGTGGCAGATCGGTAGTTTACAAACATGTTTTTCCCTCCTAACCAGATTCTATTAGTGTGTGCTGCTTGTTTCTCTGAAGTTAACTTTACATAATGAATTCAAATGCAATCCTGTTTACTTCATTCAAGAGAAAAACAGGAAGCAAGTTTTGCTTGAGGTGGGCCTTGGCTGGGCAGAGAGGAAACCGCCGCTCTGGAATGTGCTTTTCTTGAGCTTTAACAAAATATCTTTGGTTTTTCTTCATAGCTTCCCAGAATGGCTTTTCCATCCTGAGGGGCTTTGAGTAAGCTGCTCTGAATTCCAGCTTTCTCTTCTGTGAGATGGAGATACGCCCCCAGAGCTGACTTTCTGAGGTTGGCCTGAAGGCTTCAGAACGCACAGCCTGGCCCAGCTGCAGAACCCACAGAGAGAGCCTGCTGTTGCTGCCCGGGGGAGACCAGACGGAGTTACAGTAACAAGGAGAGGAAGCGACACTCCGGTTTCTGGGGCCCATCTTACAGTCACATCAGGTCATTTCAAGGAAGTTTAGGCACATGAGGTTCTTCTCCCCCAGAATCCATGGGACAGGAGGCAGAGCACCCTGGGTACCCCAGGGCCACAGCGAGGACCCCAGTTGTTGAGGAAGATGCCATGCTCTCCACCGCTGCCGCCTTTGGCTGGGGGAGGAGCAGCGATTTCCACCTTCTGGCCCCCAGCTCATTGGGACGGCACATGGCTATGTCCATGTCCACCTGCCTCTTGGTGTGAGCATTTATGAGCATTTAGGGACAGAGGCCACTCTGCAGACATAAACACTGTACTCTGTTTTTCTATTGTTTGGGCCTTGGCCCAGTAATTTTTTGTGGGAAAGTCACCAGTTTTAGCCTAGAGGGAGTTGTGGGCTAATTGATTGATTATTTAATGTTCCTACAAAATAAATATCTATGGACTGAAATGTCTCCCTTTGGGGGAAATGGCAGTGCTATCAGTGAGCTAAACGTGGCCACTGGATTATTCATTTATTGAAGAAGTTTCCACTTCTTACCCTCTTTTGCGGGATAAAGACTAAATGAATAACTCTAAAATTAATTTCACTTAGTCAAAATGGACTTTTTGAAAAAATGGGCTGTTTAATAATATGTTCAGATATATACAAATTATATCTACCGGTCATACAAATTAGTTTTCCCATATTTAAGAGAAAAGGACGGAAGGAAGAGAATCATTGGTGCTCGATTTCAAATATGGATTCCCCGGTTCTTCTTTCATCCTTCTTCCAGTGGCCCTAACATGTCGGCCCCAGGCAAAGTTCATCACTTTTAGAAGCCACTTCCATGAAACCCAGATTCTTAGTTACCAAACCCAAGGGAAGCAACAGATACTGCAGTTAGCTGCAAGGGGCTCTTTGCTGTGCAGGGAAGCCCAAAGAATCAGCTTTGTAGCTAGAGAGCTGCAACCCTTCCCTCTTGCTCCTCCTCCATCCTCCCCTGTTGAGACCTCACATTGTTACATAACATTGTGTATATTTAAGGTACATAATATATTGATTTGATATATTAATATATTGCAAAATGATTACCACCATAGCATTAGATGACACCTCCAACTCACTGTGTTTTTAAGAGGGCACAGTGGATTTTCACTGAATCGATGTATGAATGGATTTTGGTTAGTACTAGACTTCATTTTAGCCCACACTGAGGAGCTGATTGGACCATAAACTGGTCATGTACCACAGTGTTTCGCTTGGATTTTATTTCTTGGGGAACATAGAGCCATTAGATACTCTAAAACAGAGGAGTTTACCCGTGTTTCAGGAGGTCATTCTAGCTATAATGTGGCAGATTGACTGGTTTGGGAGAAACTGGAAGTTGGAGGACCAATTAGAAAACTCCTGTAATGGTCCAGAGGAGATCTTTGAAGGCCTGGGAGGGTGGAGACTTGAGAGATATTTATAGGGTGTAATTCGAATCCAGCCTCTACTTTTGGTGACCCATGGAGAGGGAGGAGGGAAAATCAGAGATCACCATTGACTAAAGTGAAACTAAGTCTGCCTTTAAGGAAATTTATACTCAAAGATTAAAAGGAAAAGAGATTCTAACACTTAGGCAGTAAACATAATTCACTTATTGATGTTGGTTTAGAATAACCAAACTTGGTGAATAAGATTGGTTACCCAGTAAGATTTACATGGCCATGCAATAGAAGGAACTAATTTATATAGAATATGTAATACACATATTACTTTTATAATACATACAATATACAATACACAAGTAAAGAGTATATTCCAACATAAGTATAATCAGGGCTGCCACAGGCAGCCTCACAGGTTGCACACTGCACAACTCTAGGGGGCAGCACAGTAGGTCACCCCATAACGTTACCATATGCTCCTCTTATCCTGAAGCACAACCTATTCATAAATGGTTGCTTTTAGCAACACATAAACAACATGTTTAGGATGGGAATTTGATAGACTTACAAGGTTTAATCATCTAATGGAAGCCTTTCTATGGCCAGGCCATTAGTATTAGAAGTGTGATGGGTATGGGTGGGGGGTGTCTTTCATGTAGAAATGAGAGAAGTGTTTCTTTTTTTAAAGGGTTTGGGAGAGATTATGCTCTTAGACCCTCTTCTGACAGCAGTGGGGGAACCTGGCTTTTTGTTGGTGGTTATGTTTTCAAGCGTCACAGCGTGTAATGCGCCCCATGCCCTGCTGCTCAGTTTCTGTGTCTTGTTCCAAGTGAGTGATGCAGAATGATGGTCAGCCGTTGGGAGGGATGGAGAGTCATAGAAGCAAATGAAGAAAACCCAATCCCCGCTATTCTTTCACAACAACCACAGATTGCTTCAAAATTTGTGTGGATTTTGCTCATGTGCTTCAGGTGAAATAGCTTCAAATCGTGACAGGCAAGAATGTATGCTCGGTTTACTCTTGGCTGCAGGCTACTGTGGCTGGGGTTTCCAAACCATCACAGCATTTCTTTATGGCCCGACACTCCGCTTGGAGGGTGTGGGAGGCCCTGCAGAGAGGAGAGGAGCGGCGCATCTTCCTGGAGGTCAAACGGCCAAGGCCAAGGCAGATGGAGGGGAAAGGAGTCTTGCTGGTATCCGAGCAGCCTGGACGACTTCAAGCGGCAGACAGTCCCCAGATACTCAGGCACTTGGGACCCCGTACTCAAACTGCGGTCTGGAGGGGCCCGGGCAGAGTGCAGGCAGTGTGCGGGGCCAGTGCTTCTCGGCACTTGGTCATCTGGTGGAAATGTCGGGCTGCCCACTCCAAGGCTCTGCATTTATTTCAAAGAATGTTAGAAAGGAAATATATCGCTTACCATCTTCCTCCCTCTTTGGCGCATTTGTTGTCATTGGAAGCCGTTCTAGTCCACGTGGCTGCGGCTGTCCCCCTGCTCCTTGTGCTCCTATGTTAAACAGCCCTCTGTGCAGATAAACAGAAAAGCACAAAGTATTTTACTCGGGTAGAGAAAAGAGAGCCACGTTAGGCTCTGCAGTTGAGTAACGACAGCTTGTGTGTGCGCGGAGTGCCCGCCTTTCTCACTGGCGGAGCGGGGCCGAGGCCCAGGTATTCTGCCCTAAGTGGGGCGGCTGGCCCTGGTTTGTTATTCAGTGGACTTTACCTGCAGTGTATGTTGACCATTCCTTTTGGGGGAGGAAATTTTGAGCTGCTCTGAGCTTGATTAAAACCTAAAAGCAAGAACTAGACTGAGCATTTCGCGTATCATACATTTTACAATTTAGTTCCAAAGCTAATAAAACTGACATCGGCTGGTACGATAGATTAGACTTACGTGCCATCAAAACTATTCTGAACACGTTCCCAGACAGGAGGAGACAGATACTACTTGAAGCTCCCCAGGGACGACAGAGCATCGCCCGTGCTCTGTCCTTCCATGTGACAAACGCAGGGATGGTGGGCTTTCATCTTTGTTCTTTTTGTTTAACTAGACCTGAAAATAACAAGGAATTGATCATCAAATTGTTAGTTCCCTACTTCAAACAAATGATTTCTTCATTTAAATCCCTTTAGTTTAAAAGATACAGAAAGCCACGCGAATCAAGTGTATGACTTAAAGACTTACTGCAAGGGGTGTACCACCCAGACCAAGAAATGGGACTTTGCTCCTGTCCCAGAATCCTCTCTTCGTGTCTGCCCAGGCAGAGGCCCCCTTCAATCCCATAGGTAACAACTCTTCTGAGCTCCTATGGTAGTCACTGAAATTTTGATCTTGCCCATTTGAAAGTATTCAATGGATCTTTTAATAGTTTTTAAAACTATAGATACCTGTTCCTCCCCCTTATGATTTATCTGTTGAACAATCTGTAAGAAGAACACAGTATTTAAGTTCTACTAGCAACCCATTTGCTTTAGTTACCTCTTCTTATGTTAAATATTATCTTGAGAGTTTTTCTTCTGGAAACAAGGTGGTAACATCTAAGTTTAATGGCAACATGGCATAACCTAAAAATAATTTAAAAGGCGAAGAAGTGAGAAAACATCTTTTGAATGTACACTAGCAATAGAAAGGATGAGGTTGTCTCCCTGATGTCCAGGGAGAGCTTTTCACCCTATGATCTGTTGATTTTGTGATATGTGTGATGATCATATATATAATCATTTTTTTATGTACGGTCATCTATATTCTGGACAAAGAAAAAAAACAGCTTATAGCTCTGTAAGATAAAGCAAACCAACAACCCAAATCAAAAGCAGGGCTAGAAGTTAAAATATAAGGGCTCTGGGGTCATGGGAGTCTGATTTCTTACTCTGACTCTGCCACTGTATGATGCTGGGCCAGTCATCTCTGCTCCTGCCTCTTCATCTGTACAGTGAAGATAACAGGACTTATTTCCTAATCAAAGTCCACCTGCACTTCTGTTATGAAGAACAGTTATTCCTTAAATTCTCTGGCTTATTATTAATGTTGAGCCTTGTAAATGTCAGTTAAACCTGAGTCCTTGGTTTAAAAATGAAGATGCATGTAAACCACATACTCAGGAGACATCAAATACAATTTCATCTACTTGCGGGCACTACTTCAAATTTTTTATGTAATGATAATTTATTAGCATTGATAATAATAACTAAAATGTTGAATACTTGCAGAATACCTTTTAGTTCAACAAAGCTCTTTCACATGAACTAATTTGTTTATCAATAGAATAAATCATAGCCTAATTAGTTCTCCTGCTTTGAACATATGCTGGTATAGTTTCCTTAGCCATAACCTACAGGGAAAGGGAATTTATCAGAGGCTATTTTTTTGTACAGTTCACATGTCACACATGATGGGTGAGGAAACACAAACATCGATGTCTAGTCAGTTTTCTCTGCATTTCTGGGGCCGTTTATTTTCTAGAGTACATAATTCTTGTCGTTATCATCATAAGTCTGTATAGGGAAAAAATATGGATTAAATAGCAGATAGGATAATTAATCTTGACATCATCGCATGTCATTGCTTTTTAAAAGACAAGTATACATTCACCAAATCACCAAAGTAACAATGAATTTGCCCCCTGAGCTACATTTTAGTGTGTAGTTGCTTAAATCCCAGGTCAGAGAAGCTTACAACAGGAACGATTCAAGTTACTCTATAGGAAGACCTTTTTTTCTCTTGCCTTCAGGCCTTACTCAGAAAGCCAAGAAAAGCTCTCCACATGGCAGCCTAGTTGATGCCCACAAATCCTCACCTGTAAACACAGTATCTAGAAAATATCTGAAGGAATTTTTATTGAAACAGAAAATAGAGTAACTATGAAATCCTGATAAGGAGATCACAGTGACTTGACATCCCAAAGGGGACGCTGCTCTTGAGATTAAGACCATTAAACGACCTCACCCCTTGGTTTCCCATCTCCAGCCTTCCAGGCTCTGGGGGCTCTCCCGCGCTCTCTGGACCATGGCACTGTGAGAATTCATTCCGGACCAGCTGGTGCTGGTGGACCTCCCAGCAGCTCCCACGGTTGCAGCAATTAGGTCCTGATTTAAGTTCATCTTCTTAAGGTTTTAATTCCTTCTCCTCGAGCCTGGCTTCAAGTGCAAACACAACCAGTGTCATTGTGCCTTTTCATGGCTTCAGAGGTCCCCACTCTCTTTCCCAGGCTACTTCACACCAATCCTTTTCAAATCTTTCTACCTCTGAACAAATAGATTTGGGCATCCCATCTTTAAAGGACTTCTCCCTGGTGAGAAGCCAAATTGTACTGAGCTCACTCTGGAGCCAGGCACTGACCAGTCCTCGGGCAGACACTTCCTCTTTGCTCCTACCATTTTGCATGAACTTCTAATAGAGAACTTGCCAGCCTGTTCTCTAACTCAACAGCTTTCACACTTTTTTTTTTTACTGTGAAATATATTTTGCATTGCAAACCAATACACACATATATAACTGATACAGATATGTAAGCATATATCCATGTACACTTCCTTACCTTTACTGCATGCACACAATTTTCCACTCTGTGCTTTCTTGTTCTGTTTTTTTAATTTGTTCATCCGTTTATTTTTAATGCTGATCAAGGCCCACTAAATTAATTTCATGGCCTTCTGACGAGTCCCAAGCTGCTGTCTGAACAATACAATGCCAATGAACGTGCCTGGTCCTCCTCCCCCATTCCTGCTAGACTGTGACCTCACGGTGTGTCACAGTGTGTCTATCTCTCCTTTGTATACTCAGCACCTACTCTGGTGCCTCACTTGTTGCAGATGCTCAGATAAATACTAGTTGAATGGAAGAACTCAGCCGGAGTCTATGCCTATGCATACCTTGTGGGACAATTGTGAGAACTGAATGAGGTCATGTTATTTAAATCAGAGAACGCAGGAGCAAGCACCAACAGATGCTCCATTCACGTATGTTTCTTTCAGGTTTTCTAGATCTACCTCTCCCTTTAATTGACCATCTGACTGAGCTGCAGTTTCTTAAAGTGTAATGAGAGGTTTGAAGTCCATTAGCCTGAGGCTCCTGCCAGCTCAAGTACTTTAAGGCTTTCTGAGATGCCAGGGAGTCAAGGACAAATTGTCCTTCAGAGACAGGCTGAGACCGTGGGAAGGTCACAGGTGAAAGTCTTTTTTGTCATAGCCTGCTCAGACTCATTTGTCCATATGAAGTAGAGTCGTAGTAAATTATTATTAGCACTTTCTTTGAAAAAATGAAAATTGCTTCCACATTTTAAAAGATTTTAAAATAAGTTTAAAGCCAACCCAGAATGTAGAGCATTTTGTGAATCAAAAGTCTTCTAAGAGCTATTATTTCAGAACCAGCTATATTCAGTCTGGTGCAGCAGACAGAGCTCTGGTGTGCTTCTGATTCCACCAGGGAGTGGCTGCTTGGTTGGTGGTGAGGCTCCCTCTCCACATCTCACTTGTCTGTGAAAAGGAAAATCCCACTCATCTCCCAGATTCTGCGATCCCAGACAGGAACTATGGCATCTTCGTTTTACGTTTACTAGAAAGCATTATTAGCTAAAGAAGTGATAACATTCCCATGCAACATGCCTGAGTCAGGTACAGTGCGTGAAACCTCTTCTCTCTTGAGTGACCGTTTCTTGCTCCCACCTCGTAGAAACACTAAATGATGCTTTAGCCGGCTGGAGAGCCAAAGTGAAGAGAGAGATTATTGTTAGCTGTGTAAATTAAGACTCAAAAGTCAAGCTTTTTTGCATGAATCATTTCAATAGTTTGTTTGGAATTATACTTCATCTTGTCCATGAAATGTAAGCTTTTCCTTTAATGTGGTGTGATTTGATAATTCACACTATGAGTGATTTAATGAGCCTCCTTGTTTTCTTCTAGGACAGAATGACTCAGAAGATAAAGGAACTTCTAAGGTTAGCAGAATATGAAGTCTTTCCTCTTCATTGATCTGGATTCCTTTAAAGAAGGTCAGTAGTGAATTTCACCTGCTACCAGCTGGTGCCTGCATGTCTTCACAAGTTCTTAATGTACAGTTGTCCCGAACTTAGCTAGGGTGATTAGGAACACCTCACCTGCATGGGACCCCTGTAACTACCTTGGTATTAAATTCAGGACATTTTCAGATGTCCAGGAGCAGTAAATGCTTGGTGCTGTGAGGTTATTAGGGCAGTTCTTTGCCACCAGCTCAATAACAAGGAGACTTCTCATTTACTGCCTCTCAGCGCTGTCTCCAGCAGATATTCTGATGGAAAAGAAAAATCAGATGATAAGTTCTTAACTTGAAAAGCTAAGTTGCCCCCAGAAATGCCAAAAAGGACTCCTTTACCTTTGTTGTTTTCAAAATGAACATATATTGAGCTTCCATGCAATTCAGGGGCTGTCACTTGGTGCTTGTATAGAAACAGAAACAAGTTTGTGTCAGAAAGGGTCTCCTAACTCATTTGTTCTTCTTGCTCACCATTCACCCATTGCATTTACCTGATCGGTCTCCATGCCTTACTCTAGTGTCACTACCTTCCATGTAAAAATAAGATGCGTGTCCAACCATATCCTTCCCCTGGGAATGTCCCTAAGGGCTCCTGAAGGATTAAATCCAGCCCAATCCCCACCCGTCTCCTCAGCCTCCTCTCTTTACACCCCTTCCTCACCCCGCGGACCCATCATCTGTCAGGTCCTCCTGTGCCTTTGCTCTTGCCCTTTCATCGGATGTGATCTCCAGCTCCTTCTTCCCCTGTCTATCTTGCAAGACTTACTCATGTGTTAGTCCCTCTGGGCAGCCTTTCTGAGAGCCACTGTACCGGGCTGTGGGCCCTCCCCCCCGCCCCGTGCGCCCTGCACATGCCCCTGTCCTTACACTCACTACATCATGTCCATATTCCATGTTTACTTTTCCCTCCCTCCAGCTGAACTAGGCACCCTTATAGGTCAGGAACTTCCTCCTTCTTGAGGCAGTATAGCACAATAGTCAAGGGCACAGACCCTGGAACCTTAGTCCCAGGTTCAAATCCCAGTCTATTCATTTACTGATTATGTCACCATAGGCTCCATCTCTTATCTTGCTTCCCTTCTCCATAAAATGGGGGTAATAAAATACCTTCAGAGAAGGGTTTGTGTGTGAGTTAATATGTATGAAGCACTAAAGATAGTGACAGGCAGGTGGCCAGAGCTATGCAAGTGTTGTCTACTATTATTAATGCTCATCACACTGAAGATTAAGCTCAATGAAACTGTGCATTTTTCCCGAAGATAAGAGCCATGCAAATTGCAACCATGATTTCTAGGTAATAAGTATTTTCTGGAAACTTCAGAATGTTTTGCTAAAGGAAGTTGAGTGCAAATACAGCATTTTGTGAAATCTTAGGGGTTTCTTCAGTTATTTGTCATTAAATAGTAGAATCACCAGGCTAGGTAGTCATCACCACTGGTTTGATTCCAGATACTTCTAAGTTGTAGGTCTTTTGGAGGTTTCCTTAGCTCTTGCTACATTGTAAGTTTCTTTAAAGCCTGTCTTGGTTCATTAGGCTGCTCTAACAAAATAGCATAAACTGGGTGGTTTATAAGTAACAAATATTTCTCAGAGTTCTAAAGGTGCAAAGTATAAGATCATGGCAGACCCGGCGTGTGGTGACAGCCAGATTCCTCAGAGGCAGCGCCTTCCTGCTGTGTCCTCACATGGCAGGGGCCAAGGGAGCTCCCTGGGGTCTCTTATTAGGGCACTAATCCCAGGTACGAGGGCACTGCTCTCATGGCCTAAGCCCCTCCCAAAGGCTTCACTTCCTAGTACATCACCTGGGGGGATTAGGATTTCAACATATAAATTTGGGGGGATGTGAACATTCAGACTGTCACACCTCCCATTCTGCACCCTGACAATATCCATGCCATGTGAAGACACGTGGGGTGGCGGGGGGTCCCCACAGTGCTCTCCAGAGTGTGAGGGGTGTGCTGGGGAAGGAGCCTCTGAGCCGGAATCTCCTCTACTCAGAAGACGTCAGTCTGCTCCGTGGCCGACTCCCCACTCTCTCGGCAGAAGTGCTCAGACGCCAGTGGACGCAGCTGGGACGACCTCAGTCTGTGGTCTGCTTGTGGGGAGGAGTGAGGAAGTTGCTGCTGCCCCATCTCTTTGAGTGGCCACCGTGAGCCCTCACCCAGGAGCCAAGGGCCACCTGCTCGCTGTGCACCATCCCCACCGGCAGTGCGAGTAGCTCTCCCGGCCCGGCCCGCCTGCAGAGAGGGAGCTGTGGTCTTGACACCAGCAGCAGCCTGTGGAATTCCAAGGAAGACAGCGCTTGGCCTGGCGCCCTGCGGCTTCCCTCTGTGCTCCCAGGGGCTTCGGACGCAGAGGAACCGAGTGTGGAAATGTGCCTGTTTAAGTGTGTAATGCACGCCTCCTGGAGAAGAGTTGGAGTGTGCATTCCACGTGTGGCGCTTCAGTGACATGCTCAGGGTTGACGGGCGTCGTCACCTCCCTTGATCCTGCTGTTTCCTGTGCTCCCAGGCGGTGGGGTCCCCAGCCTCTGCAGCCGAGACCTGCACACCTTCCCTCCTCGGCCGGGTGCCTCCTCAGGCCTTTCCCTGTCTTCCCAGGCTGTCACTGTCCCCACCCCCTCTTCTTCAGGAAGCCTTCTTAGCTCCTGGCAGGGCCCTTGCCTGGACCCTCTCCCCGAGCCCAACACATGCATTTGGGGTGTGCTCAGGAGCTCTCCCTTGTTCCTCTAGTGACACGTTTTCTCTTTTCAGAAATGTCGCAGCAAGGGTGACCTCCAGATTTGAATGTTTAGCCCTGACTCCCCTCTGCCTCAAAATAGCCATCTGGACATTTCAGCTTAGGGAGCTCTTCAAATTCAACATGACCAACGGTGACCTTATTTCCCGCACATCCTCATCCCAGTGTCTGTTTGGAGGGCATCTCTTTCAGTTATCTGATCTCTGAACTACAGCCAATTTTGACATTTTCTCATGTCCTCCGTCCCCTTGAAAGTGCCACCAAGTTTTGTGACCAAGTTTTCTCCCAGAACCGTTTAGATTTGTCTCCAGTCTCCAGGCTTCTTGCCTCCAGCAACAACTTCCATCAGGGCTCCTACTCTGCTGCCTGCTGGCCGGAATGAAATGCAATTTTTCATATAACTTTCTGCTCAGACACCTTAAGCAGCTCCTTCTGGCCCGTGATGGGTCAAGTCCAGTTTCTTCTGCCCAGATTCCAAAGCCCCCTGTAACCTGATCCCAACCTACCACGTCTAACCCTACTTCCCGCACCCTCGCGAGACATTTGGAGCACCTGCTGTCTTCAAGGCACTGGCCTGGGGCCCCGGGGCGTCAAAGGACGAGGAAGGTAGGCCCCTTCTTCCAAGACCTTCCAGTGAGGTGGACAGTCAGAGGCAGAAGGTGCAAAACCCTAATCCTAACACAGGTGCATCGTGTGCGGCAGCGTGAGCGCCGTGGGCCCCCGGAGAAGAGGGCCTGGGCTGTAGCTTGATTAGTCGCTCTCTGTCAGTGTGAAGCCAAACAGGGTTTCTTAGCCATTCTGTTAACCACCGATCCAAACAATTCTTGTAAAACCGGATTATTCACAATAATATTTCAATTAGAAAAACGTAACTACTTTCCCCCAGCAGGTTGGTTTTTGTGGTAGATTGATAAGGGTCTATCTCCTTTTCACTAATTTTGGGGGGTAATACTTTGCCCAGATTTCTATTTTTGAAAGAGCTCTTAAAACTTCTTGCTTTGGGTAACTATTCCATTGAATTTTTTTTTAAGGAACATCAAGATGGTCTTCTTGGAGGGTTAGCGCTTTTTATCAAACGCGTAGGAAGGGTTTCAGGTGAGGTGGGATTCAGAGTGAGTGTTCCACTCTTTCTATGAAATGCTCCAGTTTCAAGAGTGCCTGTTGGCTGCTTCCTATGTGACCCTCCGCCGATAAATTCTGGGCAAGAACAGTGAGCGGAGGCTCCCGTGTGAAGATCTCACGCCGAGAGAATTCCATTCCAGTGGCATTTCACAGCTGTGTTCGTGCTCAGGCATTCAGGAGACCCTGTTGTCCTTAGATAAGAAGGAAAAGTCTCTGTGACCTTGAAACTTTGGTGTCGGGTGGTTACTCCTTCTATTACGTCCTCATTATATTAATGGCTGTGTGTGAATCCAAGATAAACCATTTTCCCACACCTGCTGAGAGATTGTAGCTCAAATATTTGATGTTTTAGTGCCATGTTATTAGGACTAGTCTCCTGATTTGCACTGAAAATTTCTAGAGGGAAAGCATTTGGGCATATATTTGCCCGGGTGCTGAACTCACACTGTGGCACGCACGCCTTTTGTTACCTTTGAACTCTGAACGAGATTTCAAGAGTGTGTACCTGGGGCAGATCCCTGCCTTGGCCCTGGGCACATACACTACTCCAGCTGCCCGTACTTTCCCCTTACCTGGACATCTGAGCAAGTGGCACCCCCACCCTATCCTACAGGCAGCCCCACCTTACGAACAAGTGCACGCTTACACGCACACACACACGCCCGCACATACTTGCTGCAGTCCCCCAGCTCCTAAACATGCACACACGTACTTAAGGGTTTGCAAAAGGCTGTCGTCAAACACGCACTGGGTGCCCACATGGAGAGCCCAAGTGTGGGAAGACACTGCGCCCTGAGCGATTCTGAACGTGCCTCTCGTTCCTCTTTCTACTGCTCTTTTCCTTCCCTCCCTCAGCCAAGACGTTCTTCCACGAGGCCTTGGTTCTCATGGCTCCTCCCTTCCTTTCCGTCATGGTCTTTTCCCCCTGGCAGCATTCCAGCCTGAGGGATCCCTCATGGGGATGCTACTGTTACTTGTTTGTCCAGAGGCCTGTGCATTGATTCTTCTGAGCCACCCACAACCTGCTTCCCCCTCTCATGACGAGTTGCACCCACAAGTCCACAGAACCATCTGACAGGAGAGAGCTAGGGCCTGGGTAGGGAGCCCCATCATACCTGTAGTCTGACCAGCCATGCTCCTGGTACTAGGAGTTCGCTGTTGGCTGGAGCCGGCAACTGATACAGTGCCATCAGATTCCACTGATCTACGGAGGACCTCTTTGGCCTAAGACTCAGTGACCAGTCAAACCACTGAGACTATATAAGAACCATACGACCCTACACTCACGTCTGGTTTTCTTTTTCAAGTTTTAGGCAAGTCATTGTGCACAAAAACCCTTGTGCACAAAAACTGGGTGAGTGTGTACACATTTGCCCAAAAAGCTTTAAGTCATTATTGCAGAAAATCTGGTGCCTGGCCAGCAGGATCAGATTTTAATAGGATGTGGATGTGCACAGATATTGTGTGCATAAATGGATGTGCACGAAAAAGAGGAGAAGAGTTCATAACCAAGGCTGAACATGGGGAGAGACTGAGGACATCAGAAGCCTAAAGAGTGTTGGTTTGCCAAGATGCAAACAATGGTAAGAGGGACCTTTAAAACTATGCTTAGAAAGAAGAAAGTGGAACTGGAGGGTAATGAGTACCCCTGCTGGAGGAATCAAGCATGCATTGGGTGGGCGGCCCTGGTGTACATATCATGGAAGGAATTTAGTGAGCAAGGAAGGGGCTGCACCAGGTGACCCCTTCAGCCCTGGGAGTCAGTGATTCTAGGAGACATGATGTTCTGTATGAGGTCCACAAATGGGCAAGGATGTGAACTAGTAAAATAATTCTAGACACAGAAAGACTGACTACTAAAGGGTTATCAGTAATTATTGCTTTTCATTGAAAATGTTTAATGTGGCTTCCAAAATTATAGAATTTATTCCAGAGTCTATTCTCTGGGAGAATCTAATTTGTTCAGTGTGCCCCATCGTTAGCTAGTAACACTCTGCCCTTAAATAGCCCCTTTCATCTGTGAATCTCAAAGAATTTCATAAACATTAATTAGTTCTCACATTGACCGTGAACTTACTCGCACACTTTTGAAGTGGACAGTGAAAGATTTATTACCCCTAGTCAAAGCCCAAATACTGAGATGGTGTCTCCTGGGTGGCCAGCTGCTAGGTGGGTAAGACTCCGATTCTGATGCTGAGATGAATTCCAACTGCCTCCCACCATTTATATCAGGGATATTTCTAGACTTCTAATAAGTATGTGGATTTAAGAATTGTGTGTCCCTTCTGGTTTTACAAATTTAGAGTTATCTTATATTCTGGGATACACACAAAACCAAAGCTGTCTGGAAAGTTCATCACCTGTCGCCCAACCCAAGTCTTTCCTCCCCAGCCCCAGTCACCACTTAACCCTGTTTACCCAGTAACAGGAAATTCCTCTGGGGTCTGAGGTGGAGAGAAAAGAGCACCCATTTATTCCACCCGCCTACTGCCTGCAGTTCTGACCACAACACTGACATTTTAATACTGGAAACGCACGTTCACCTCTGCCCCCGCCCCCCCTACCGAAGCCCCATCCCATCCTCTGGTCACCTGTGCTTGGCGCTGCTCCTTACACTTCCATGGGCACCACCTTCCCTCCTCAACTAGATTATGATCTCCAAGAGCTCATGTCCAGGTTTCTTCTTCGTTTCTCATCCTCTGAGCACAGACTCTGAATCTGTCCTCTGTCACTGCTTCTCAATCCTTCTGGGTGGAACATTGATGGGGTTGCCCGAGCCCTCTTAGTGTTGGCGGTTGTGACTGTGCAGAGGCAGCCCTGGAGGCCTTGTAAGCAGTGATACTGTCTGGCTTGCTGATCACATGGATGTGGGGCAGGCAGATTTACACCACTAAGTTCCTCAACCTACTCCAGCTCAGCTTCTTCCAAATGGCATTTCCCAGAATCCTAAAGATATAATAGAAGAAAAGTTGGCTGATTGTTGAAAAGTGTGCTTTTCACTACCAACTCGGATCACCTTAAATTAATGTTGAAGAATGCGAGATTTATTAACAAAGCACCATCTCTTCAGTGCCTGATGGGGCTCGGGATGTGCGCGTAAATCATTCAGATGACAGTTTCCTGGGATGAGCGCTTGGCATTTACCTGCTGCAAATCAGCGTACCTGTTCACAGACAGCAGAGCTGGGACACTTGGGAGGATTTGTAATGATGGGCGCTCAGGAACAGAATGACTCCAAAATACTGAAAAGGCACCAAGCCTGGAGCCATTTCCAAATCTTCTTGCATTTCCTCTTTAAAACCCATTAGCAAAGCTGACCTGGGAATTTCAAAACAGTGGAGTGAAAGGAAGATATCAACTCACTTCCTGGACTTTAACTTCATGGTCCCGTGGCTGCAGTGGAGAAGCCACTTCTCAGCTGAGGCCTTGGGGATGATGAATGACCTTCGAAACTTGTTAGCTAGAACGCACTCTTCTTGGTAAAATGAATGTGCGCAGACTACAAATTCGTTTCTTCGTGTACTTCATGCAGGTTGTCCAAAAAATTGAATTGCTTAAATATTTCACCTACATATTTTTTCCTTATTTACATGAAACTTGGCAGACCCAGTGAATTTTACTGCAACTGTGTTCAGAGTCCAAAAGTCATTTTATAGTATATATTTCAAGTATAATATGGTTCAGTGTCTGAATCAGGATTATCTTGCCAACTTCTTTGGGTGTTATGCAATGACCGGGTACAGTGGGTGACACCACATAATTTGCAAAGACCATGTGGGTTACCATCAGGTGGTGTTTTTTAGATAAGTGTAATTGCAGCTATCCTATAAGGGTTAGTTATTGAGTTTTCTGTTTGTTTCTTCATATTATTTCATAATAGCCACTTGTGTTTCTTACGTTGAAAACAAAGTTCTGAGTCAGAGAGAGCAGCAGACTTGGGAAAGGGCCAGTGCCGTCCACAGAGCCTGTGCCAGTTGGTTATTTCTTTGAGGTTCTGAATCCTTTTATTTTCACAAGAGACTGTCAGAGAAAGAAGGAAGGAAGGAAAGAAGGAACGAGTGAACGAATGAAGGAAGGAAGGAAAGAGCGAAGAAGGGAAGGAAGGGAGAGAGAAGAAGAGAAAAAGAAAGAGAAGAAGAAAGAGTCTCTCAGTCAGTCCCTCCAGTCCTATAAGCCGCCTCTCTGAGCAGAGTTGAGCTCAGGACACACTTTCCCTTCCAGCCCCACCTTCCCCCGTGGCTCTTGGCAAGGCCGCTGGGCCCATTACGGATGGCACCAGGGGAGGGATGGAAGTGTGGACCTTCTTATTTCTCATGGACTTGTGCGGAGGCCCATGTGGGGAATACCCACATTGGTTGCCAAGTTAAGCATTTTCATAGTCTGAGTCACACAGACAGAGCTTTACTTTGTGAACACAAAACAGACAAGGAAAGAGCAAAATGCCAATCCTGGAAGGCAAGGAAGCCATCATCGTTATGAGCCATTACACGTACTCAGAGTATTCCTCAACGCCATTCTTCTGTGACTCTGTTTTGTGTAAGGATAATGGAAAGCTCCAATGATTAGGGAATATTATCCTCTCCTCATTGTTTTCTTTAAGCCCTGCTGTGAAGCTTAATGGCACAAACCAGTACGAAGTTTGGAAAGCCTGTGTGTTCGTCATTGGGGTTTAATTAAAATACACTGAGCCTTGCAGAAACTTGTGGTTTAGAGTAATGGAAAATTTAGGGAATCATAAACATAGCCTGATCCCAGGAAGAAAGGTCAGATTTCCCCTGAAGCACTGAATTTCTTGCCTTGTTTCCTCCCAGACGTGTAGTTGACTCCTTCTTAAACATGAATTATTTAATAAAGTATTAATCAAGTTTATAATTACAAGTGTCTGGTATTTACTTATACAGGGGCATTATCCAAATGTTCATAGTATTTCATATTTCTTTGTATTGGGTTATTTTATAAATACTACCTACTATGCGCAGAGCACAGTCTTCCCATCATGTCAGGAGCATTGCATTTGGTTTGGTCTTAAGAAGTGAACTTGACTCTCACCAAGTATCAAATAGTTAAGAAAAATAAATGATTTTGCATACAGCACTTGCCACCGGCATACCAGTACATATAGTTGCATAT
This sequence comes from Smutsia gigantea, assembly GCA_032199065.1. Lineage (NCBI taxonomy): Eukaryota > Metazoa > Chordata > Mammalia > Pholidota > Manidae > Smutsia > Smutsia gigantea. Next base: position 44,424 of record JAVSCE010000758.1, on the reverse strand, counting down.
GCATCTCACCTAATGATGATATCACAGCGTTCTTCACAGCATAATGTACACATTACTCCCACTTGTCAAGCTTTCTTCCAGCAGCATTGAACAAGCTTTCCAGGCATGTTGTTGGGAGGTGGGTCTTGGCTGAACTAAGACACTTTAGAACAGTGTTTCTCAGTGTGCAGTTTCTATATCCGGATCATCTGGATGTGTCTGTAAAAATTCACATTCATTATATTCACTCTAGGCCCACAGAATTAGAATCTCAGGAGTTGGGCTTAGAAATGTGCATTTCTAACAGGTACTCCCCATTCATTTTTGTGCAAAGTAAAATTTAAGAACATTTTTTCTGAAGTGGTGGTGTCAAAATCAATGAAAAAGCAGTCAACCAATTGGTCGAAACAAACATTCAATGTCTGGAGTAGGTCTGTGATAAGTTTTATTGCATCTTATGGTTTCTCCCCACCAAAGCAATATATAATGATATGATATCATTTATGTTCAACGGACTATGCCAAGGGCCTTTTTAAAGTTAGTTGATTCCTCATCTACAAATGGAGGGCTGGACTTAATGATCCCTAAGGACCTTTTTAGTTACCGTCTACACTTCAAGCAGGAACCTGTAATGGTGGCCAGGATTTCTATCCTTTCCTGTTCACAACCCCCTCTCACATACTTCATTGGCCACCAGGAGATTAAAGGCAGAGAGAAAGAAGAAATAGGATTAGCACACAGAAACACTAAGTGAATTATGCCTTCAGACTCTAATTCTAATGTGTTCCTCTTCCTATGAGTAACGTTCTTCTCTCTTCTGTTAAATAGTGATTGAATTCATCATCTTCAAGTCATTCATTCATTTAGTAACTCATTTGTTGAACACTTAGGAGTGCCCAGTATATTCCAGGACTCGGCTACATATGGAGGATGCAGACACGCACAGTTTGATATCACACTGTTTTCCCTCTAGTAAAATCAGTACATTTTTCCCCAGATAGACTATTGACACCATTTTCAATTCTAAGCTGCTCTTTCTTCTGAAAGAATGGTGTGGAAAATATTTTTAAAACATAAAACAAAAAAGACTTAGGGTATTTTTTTGCAACATATCTAATTGCTCAAATTTCAAACCTGTATTTTTCAAAGACAAGTCCTTCACAGTCATATATGACTTTTGCCTACACAGACAAAACTTATAGCTGTGTCCTATGTTTTAGCCTTTCCCATTGTCCATAATTCCCAAGAACAAGTGGAATTTTTAAAAGTTTTGAATTGCTAGCAACTGAGATGCGCATGCTTATTTTATAACATCTTGTGTATATCGTGTAAGTGTATACTGATTGATTCATTTCCTATTTTTATAAATAACTTTCAGAGGATGACAGTAAATCTTCAGAGGGTGGTAGGTGAAGAACCTTCCTTTCAAAAGAATATTTCAAATTACTTTTCCCCTAATTACATCGGAACATTTTTAAAGACAAAGTTCATGAAAGGATCACTGTATTTCAAAAATTCTCCTTGCTCAGTTGATACGATTTAAATGTTGTAAACAAAGACGTTACCTGGATTTAAGAGCTTCCACCAAATCTTTGATTTATAGGGATGAAAGAGGTATTTGGAGTTTCTTGGTGATCACTTTTGTATGTAGGAGAGAACTCTGTCCTGAGGTTGCTTTGCTCAGCTATTGCTAGTCTCACACGATTTGAACAGATTTTTAATTAAGGTTTAGAGGGAAGTCACCATAAAGATCATGCAAACTTTTTTTTTTCCCCCAGGAAGACATCAACAGACCCTGCTTGTTTTCTATGAAGAGGCCATGAGGGAGTGTCGGAAGGGAAGGCTCCCTCCTCTGTCCCAGTTGTGAGCTGGCATTGTGTGCCCTTCCTCCTCCTTAGCTTCACAAGATCCCTCTGGGCTTCCCGTGTTGCCATCAGAGAACCCTCCTCTGGCTTGATGACGAAGTTAAAGTGATGCTGGATGTTGTTCTTACTTCACAGTTCGCGTAAAGTAACACCCAAACTTTTTGCACTGTGGGTTTAAGGGCAAGCTAACCCACCACGTGAATGCGAGGGGCAGGAGCGCCTCCCATCCAACCGGGCAGCTAGAAGCATTTTTTCCTCTAAGCTGGACAGAAATGTGAACTGACAATTACTTCCTAAAACAAACTGTTGCGTCTGTGAGGAAGAAATACCACGGCTGGAGCAAGACGCTGCGTTCAGCCTCCGGGCGTGGAGACTGCGCAGGTCACACGAGAGAGCCTGCTCATCTCATGGTGCTCCTTGGAGCGCGTTATTACGCGTTTCCTGTTTCTGATTCAGGCCTTGCAGAGAATTTCCTATGAAACGGAAATCCTGGCTGCTCTTTGCTGGTGCATTCTCCCTATGTGGTAATGGCTGATTTCATGTGATTGAGGAAGCTTTTCCCAAAGAGACTAAAACTAGACCGCTGGAGAAAGTCGGCAAGCATGTGTTGGGGGGGATGCTTTGGTGTAGAAGGCACACTTGCATCTTATTTTTATGAATGCCTCACACTTCCCTAAAGAAACGCGGCAACCTCCATCTGCTGTGCAGCGTGATTTTTAAAAGGTGGCCCAGGCCAGTTTATTTTTATATTGAAAACTCGCATCCCTCAAACCCTTGAGAATTCTCAGAATTCCATTTATAGAATGCATTATATGATTATTACATATAACACCAATGATACTTTTGGAACTTTTGATGTTTAAACACTGATGATGTTAACATTTAAAAAATCGTGTGCCTGTCACAGGCAGGGCACTGCCCTAAACACCCCGAGTAACTTCCCATGACAGCCCAGTGAGGTAGGACGGCCCCCCACTCAACACGTGAAGAGACTGAGGCTGGAGGGAGACTAAGAAATTTCTCCAAAGTCAAGCCGCTAGAAAGTAAAGGAAGCAGAATTTCTGTCAGCTCCATTTGACTCCAAGGCTCAAGGTCTTAATGAGCTTCTTCCATGTCACTTCACTGTAAAAAGGTACAAATATCTACTTTGGCTAATGGTTGACTAGCCAAGTGAGGACAGCTTTTGCGTATAGAGCCCATGTTTTTATTTTGACTGGCACTTTTATGGTACCATATCCAATGCTCCTCCATTTTCTTAGCAAGGACATGAGCGGAGATGCTAAACGCAGGCTGTTTACTTGTCCTCTTATTTGAAATGTTCTCTACTCCTAGTGTCTGGTGTCCTTGTCACCTTCTTTCCGTAACTGCTGAATCAACAGCTACATTTGTCCCTTTCATTTAAATAACGTCTATATATTTTTGGAGTAATCGGAAAGCAAAGCTGCACAAAGACAATATTAGGAATGTATTACGATGGAGAGTGTATTGCAGAATTAAGCTTTGCGAGATGCAGCCTAGTTTCCTGTTTTCCCTTTGATTGAGGTTCTGAGGTTAGGCTTTGATATTTTACAAAGTATCCTCATTCCTTTTCTACTGGCAACTGAAACACATTCAGATAAAGACATGCCACTCGGGTGTCAGGCTAAGGCTGTAGCTGTTTGGAGGCTTCTTGGAAAAGCCCATTGGAGAATGGATGACTCTGAACCCCCAGGCTGGGCTTGTTTGCTCCTTCCTTGGGTGATAGGTGCTGAGTATTAGATTTAGCTGCCCCCTCTTCTTTCCCTGGCCCCCAAAATGGCCTGGAGTGGGATCAGCCTTATACTTACCATCCTCTGGACTGGAATTTCCTCTAAGGTGGGAACCATGTTTTATGTTTCAGGCGCTTGTTCTGTCCTTGGCTCCAAGCACACACGTATGAGTTGGTGAATGAATAAGCGTGCCGTAATTGAGCAAATGGGAGATGCAGTGCCTCTGGTTCTCAATATCCTACTATTTTTGTGAACATGTTGCAATAGAGGAATGTTTCAGCTCACAGGTTGGGAACCCCTGGGCCAGACTTTCAAACAAAGCTTCAGTAAAGGAATTGGAAACTTAGAACTGTTTTCCAAGAAAAGGATTTCTTCACAAATAACTCGAAAATGTTGCTTGAACAGGAGTCTTTCTGGTGTTTTCCCCATTACCAAATTCTTGGTGCTTTAAGCTGGTGCTGAATCTGTCGCCCTTGCTTGGAAAGTTGGAGCTCCAAGCAAGAGCCACGCTGGCGTGTGTGCCAAACTCAGTAAAACACGGTGCCGAAATATAGATATCGAGACACAAATATCAAAGTTAATTGGGGAAACTTGTGGTGAGTTCAACAAACGGTGCATGAGAGTAAACATATAGTAATGACATTGAAGTCATTTTTTTGGTGGCTTAAAAAGAAAATTACTAATTTCTGTAGAGAATAACATATCCCATAACCATCTGTGAAAGTAGTCCTTCCCATTTTGTTTTTCTTTCAAACGGGAAAGTGGTGTGATGGGTCTCTGCACGCTGGACATGGTCTACGTAGCAAAGATTCATGGAAGCACCACGGCCCAGGAGGGACTGTAAAACCACCCACAGCCCTGTCACAGCCCTCCCAGGGGCCCCCGCGGTCTTTTCCAGGTCTTGCACGTGGTGCCTGGGGACACCAGGCTGGGGTGTGGCCCATCAGGGGACATCCTAGAGCCAGCTGTCACTTTCAGATTATATTCATTGATATCTAGATCCAAGATCTTTCCTCCCCATCCAAGCAGGACTCTGGAAAGTGTCTGCTCTCAGCCCAGGTCTGCCGCGTCATTATAGAAGAGGTCACCAATTTGAAAATTCAGTCTGACTTTTGCAACATTGTAACGTGGAGGTGAAATTTCCCCTCTGCCCTTCCTACTACTTTGACCTCTCCTGCAGCCAGACAGGGTCATTACACTCTGCTTGTCCTCTTCCTGTGACGTGAATCACTGCCTGTCTGTGAGGTGCACATCTCATCATGTCTTTGACAGCTTTGACTAGTTCTGTTTGTACAGGGTTTCCTTAGCCCTTGCTTTGGGGGACAGGACACTTGGAGTTGAATCCTGGCTTCACTACTTCCACAAGCCATGACCACAGGACAAGTTAATTTTCTCCCTTAGATTTAGTTGTCTCATCTGCAAAATGGGGAGAATAATGTTTCTGCCTCCGTGGGTTGATTTGACAATTAAATGAGATAGCACACATGAAAGGCTTGTCATGATGCCTGGTACCCTGCACCAACCCGGTAAATGCCACCTGTCATCACTGGTCATGATACCCTCGCGTAGACCCAGGAGCTGCTCCTGGGTCTTTCCTCATCAGGGAGAAATTCTGAGTGGTCGGTCCGGCTCTGCCGGTGCAGCTGAGGCCTGAGGTCCTTTTCCCCGGGTCCCAGCTTGGGACCCCAGCCTCACTGTGTGTCACCACTTTCTGCCATTTGTCCATGTCACAGAGTTGGTGTGACGTGCCAATAGGTTCATGGAATGAAGCCTCCAGTCACTTGCATGTGACAAGTTCTTACATTAAAGAGATCTGACTCACCTCGGGCTGCTCTTGTCTTTCTTTCCCCATCCTCATCCCCTCCGGAGGTCAGGAAGGGAAAACGTGCTGTTATCCATCTGACAGTGAATACCTCCAAGCAATGACTTTGCACAAGAGAGCAGGCCCAGCGGTGGCATTTAGAAAGGAGCTTGCGGCACCTGCCTTTCAGGACTCGACGGTTCCTGCCACCAAGATGGGGCATGGTATCAAATGCAGCTGGCAACACCAGCGAGGTTCTCCGTGGCAGGGAGTGGGACAAGGGAAATAAGGTGAAGGAGGAGGAAAGGTCACGGTGGCTGGAGGGGTCAGGTCTGGGAGTGACGGCCCTCAGTCTCAAGGATTCTCTGCAAACTGCTATCTTTGTGTTCTTCGTGTTGAAGAAAAGGACACTGTGAGTGCAAATCTGTTTTCCAGGGTAGAATAATTCCTTTGTTGGTTGACTTTGGTGGAAATTAAGGAAGATTCATACCAAATTAAAACAAGCAAAAATGGAAGCAAGCTCCAGGAGGTGAGGTGCTTATGAATCTCATGTCGAGATGTTCAATTTAAAAGTGATCAACATGAGCAGGCCTTGCCTGCAGGCAAACATTTTCCGGTCTAATTAGACCTTGAATGCAATTCCAGTCTTAGTAATGTTTATATACTGTTTTACACAGAGTAGATGCACTGAAAGTACAATTCTAACTTTCAGTGTCAAGAGTCTACATGAGAAATGTTTGTTAATAATATTTTTATTAAAATTGCATAAATACAGGGGTCCCAAGAGCTATGGGATGGGGACTTCCAAAGTCCCCAAAGCAGTCCCCAAGGTAAGGCACAGAGCCAGGCTGAAAATGGCCCAGCAGACTGGAAGAGACCTCCAGCTGAGATAAGGCGGACACAGCCTATGGAGTCCTATTGAGGGGAACCACAGTGGGGCTGGTGTTAGCTGCGTTTACTGCACAGACCAAGGGTGATGCCCAGGTCCAGGCAAGATGGACTCAGATGTCCTTCACAGCAGGCTGGCTTTGCCCTTGCTGTGAAGTTGCCCTACCTCCAGCCTCCTCCTAGAACTTATTTCACATCCAAAGAGAAGAAAAGAAACGGAACCAGGGGGACTTCTGAATTAACGAAATAATGTCCAAATAGGACCAGTTTTAAGTTGGAAGGGACTGAGTTTCTTTGGTGGTGAGATTAGGTATCCCACTACTGCTCTGTGTTGAGCTGTGTGTCCTCAAAAGATGGGGTGAGGTCCTAACTCCTGGTACCTGTGAATGTGACCTTATCTGGAAATAGGGTCTTTGCAGATGTAACCAAGTTCAGGTCATTAGGGAGGGTCCTGATCCAATATGACAGGTGTCCCTGTGAGAAGAGGAGAAAAGACACAGACAGAGACCCACAGGGAGGACACCCTGTGATGGCAGAGACAGAAGTTGGAGGAATGCAGCTCCAAGACAAAGAACACCAAGGAACATAGGCAACCGCCAGGAGCTGAGAAAGACATGGAACAGATTCTCCCCTGGAACCTTGATAATATCGTGCCTCTGCTGACACTGATTTCCGACTTCCAGCCTCCAGAACTATGAGAGTATACATTTCTGTTGTTTAAAGTTTGTGGCCATTTGTTACAGGAGCCCTGTAATACAGCTCCTAACAGGAAATGGGGGCTGGTCATCTAAGTCAAATTCAGCTATGGAAAAGGAGATATGGTTAGATTTCTGTACCTGTCCTCATGTTTTATATCAAACTCAGGCTTTTAGTCTATGCTTACCTCACAAGGGTAACCTTTAATATCACCCCTGGATCCAGGTGACCCTGCGTCCTCAGTGTGCGGATCTGCCTTCTGCACAGGAGTTCCCCATGTTCCCATCCAGTATCCCCTGCTTCACGTCCATCAATATTGCAAGTGCTGGGAGACTGCTTTTCTAGTTCTTGTTGCATTAAACTAGCCTAACTGGGCTTGAGTCAGAGTTTACACCGACTGGGGCAACAGATGCAGTTTACAACTGTGTGTACTTTGCAGTAAAAATAACTGGGATCAGGAAGGGAGTTACTGAAATTACTCAGTGCAGTTACAATATTTTCTCCTATCAATGTGTACCAGCAGGGTCAATCTGTTGGGATGATTGAAGGGCTCTGGGGCAGCCTCCTCAGTTAAATTGCCCTCATTACTTATATGAATGTCTGAGACTCCACCATGTATTCTCTTCCTTGGGCTCCCAAAGGCATCGTCAAATTTTCAATTAAACCATAAATATCCCCTGAGGGAGTTCACAGTTGAAACTCTTAGCAACAGCCAATGGTTGTTTATTGTGTGATTTCTGTCCTGAGACCTATAGGAGATACTGAGGGGGGGAACAGGGAAGGTCACGGCCAGCTTCCCAATTTGGCCAGTGGTGAGGTCCTCACAATCACCCACAGCCACAGTCAGTGAACATCCATGTGGTAAGAAGGACAATTAACTTGGAAGTCTTGAACTCTATTTTCAAAATAGGAGTTCATTAATAAATCAGAGTCCTATCTTCCCCATGTAACTGGTGGTCAGGCCCATCCACTTTGGGTCAGCTGGTCACTAGCTCTGTGATCATGGGCAGGCTGTGTATCCTTTTTAAGCCCCAGGTTATCCCCATCTGTGAAATGGGACAATAGTGTTACCTACCTCAACAGGCGGCTACAAGATACAATTGAAGCAAATTATCAAAAGCACTGAGTCCCTGGCTTGGCACAGAATAAACACTCAACCAATGTTAATACATCATCAATCTGTAAATTTTCTCTCCCTAAGTTAGGATATAGTTGAGTTTCTTTATGCAGTTCTTAGGTTTGGGCTAAAATCATTTGTGTTGTTCCACAGAGTGATCCAGAGCTCTGTTGTTAATAGGAATCCAGAGCTCAGTCTGTTAAAGAACAGTAAGCCCTACATTGGGCAGAGCCCACTCTAGGCAACATGTTATGTATTTTTAATGTTTGTAAATATGGCAAAGTAAATAAAGCACTAGGGTAAAAGATTTTGCAGTTGTTTTTACTTGTGTAATGGTACTTACTGCATGCTATAGAAACATGAACTCATTTAGTCCCCATATGATTCCAGCAGTAAGTTCTATTATCATCCCCATTTATACATGAGGAAACCGAGGCACTGAGCGGAAGTCCTTTCCTGAGGTCACAAAGCAAGGATGAGGCATGGAGCCAGGATTTAAGCCAAACATTCTGACTCCAGTGGAGTTGTTAATTGTTAATGCTGTGCTGTGAGTGTGCATGAATATGTGTGCATATGCACGAGCACACACACCCATATACACACACACACACACGCACACAGAAGCTTCTCCTTCTATTATGTTTACATCACTTCCCTTGCAAATGTCTGATGGTCAGAGCTGCAGGGACATTCCCTAGTGTAATCCCCTCTGGGATGATGGAGAGTGCTATGGCCAGGAAAGGAAGGGGGTTGGATTATTAAGACAGAGGAGCCCCTGCTAACTGTGTTATATTTTCTGGGAGGCAGAGAGGGTTAGGAAGAGTTGCCGTCGCTAAAGAGTTCTGACCACATTCCTTATCTCCACCCTCAGATGAAGAAGCCGACCGACATGAGACGGTGAGGAAAAGTTATCAGCGGCCAGCTCTCAGATGAAGGGGGAAATGAGGAAAAGGGAGATTTTCAGACCTTAGATATGTTAAACATGGTAACAGAGGAGCCTAATGTGACAGAGGAAAAAAGGATGAGATTTCCTGCCCACGGAAGCAAAGCATTCAGTTGCCACATCACCAAGCAGGGCTTTGCACAATGTGTGTGTGCAGCAGGAGGTGAACGCAGCTCCACGGGGGACAGACACCCCCTCGTACTGGGGGCAGCCTGGAGTGCCACTGATGTTCCAGGTACTGGGTCATCACAGTCACAGTGACACGCCCGCCTGTGGTCCCCTGGGAGTGGACGACGGGAGAGAACAGTCTTGACGTTACGGAAGCGCAGAGCCGGTCCCACCCCAATAGCCCCTGGATGACGGTCCCACACAGATGGCATTGAGCCAGGTCCCCAAAGAGAGGGCCGCCAGGAGTTTGGGGCCATTATTTGGGCAGAATTGATGGGATCGGTGGCGGAACAAGAGAGGTCTGCAAACTCTTTTGGGAGGCAACACGGAGAAGACTGGAGACCAGCCGGTCGTGGAGCACAGGTGGTTTGGGCAATAGGGCTGCTGACCGCGTTAGGGAGTGGACAGAGGAGGGGAGAGTCTGGGGAGGCACCAGAATGGCAAGGTGGGCACTAGAGCCACCCTTCCAGCGGGTGGGAGTCTGGGCCATGGGGAATCATTCTCTCTTGAATTTTTTTTTTTTGGTCTTCCCACTGATATTTTTGTAGTGATGAAACTGTTGGATTGGACATGAAATAGGAACAAAATGTAACTTTCTGTGCGGGTAGCAAGTGGGGAAGAGCTGGAGGGGTGGTGGGCTGTGAGGCTGTGGACCACTTGGGTGACTCCCAGACCTACTGCATGTTCATTTACTTATTTTTAGCAGGCACTGGTAGACGTTCAGGCTAATGGCCATCTCCAGCCCCCTTCAATCATGCCTCTGCTCACCTTGCCTTTGGGACCATGCTGGGAGACACAGAAGTCCCACTAGTGCCTCCTCCAGATGGCTTGCTTCTCATGACCTCATCACAGCCAAAAGGACATGCATTTCTCAACCACTTCCTTCTGCAGTAGGTCAGCTTGGAATGCCCTTGGCGTCGTGGGGTGAGCCGGTAGCAAAAGGGGCACTGCTGGTTGATAATAATATGAATCAGGGGTGGGTGCATTTCTCAGCTGCCTTTCAGGCTGAGGTAGGACTCTGCACCAGTTAATAATATCCTCTTATGGAAAATTGTACTTTCACAAATAAATTTTCTACAACATGTGACAAATTGGATCAACATATTTAAAAGGATTCTAAATTGCTTTATAAATTCTCTTATGGCATTGCTGGCTGGGAGTATATATGTGCAGATGACAGACAGAGAAGGACAGTCTGTGGGGTGAGAGGTAAAAAGTACAGCAGCCCCTGCCCTGGGCTTCTGTTTAGTCTCTTGTTCTCAGGGCTGCTTGTGTAAAACAAGCTATCTGTTTTTATTAGGGAATTCCACAAGGGGAAGTGTGTTTGCTGAGACTCTCATTCCAATGACATGGAATAATAAAGTATGCAAACATAGTACCCCAACCCTTCTTGGGAGAGGGGGATGGAAGGTGGGGATGAGGACGGCAGCAGATTATTCCAGAGGCTTAAAGAGTAGATGGCTCTGTTTTCTTTCTTTCTTCTTTTCCCCTTTACAAAAATGGTAAAATATAAATATTTTAAAATTTCTTCAACACAATAGCTTGGAAAAATTGTGGACAGAAAATTTCATTAATCCTGTAATTTTGGGCAACCACTCAGGTGTTGATGGTAGTTCTATAGTAATCCAGAAGAGGAAATATTAATGTCAAAAATGATTTTTAATTTTTTAAAATGGAAACCTGTTCTTTATAGTGTAATGATACAAATCTAACTTCTTATAGAAAGGTTACATATAGTCCTCTAGAAAAGTAGCTCTAATTTAGAAGCCTGGTGTTTGGATTTTAAAGCTCATGGCTTACAGCTCCTAATTAGAAGGTTTGGGTAAAAAAACAAACAGCCAAAAGTTCAAGGTATTATTGCTCTAACTTAAGACAATAGAGATTCATTACTTCATCTATCTGTTAATTCAATAAGTACTTATATTATGTACTAGACACAAAGCTTGAAAACAAGATTTGTTTTTCCTGTATGACACCATTTCTCCATTCTGTCTATCACTAAAGATTATAAATTCTTTTTTAAAAAAATGCAATAGTAAAAGGCTGTTAAAAGCATCAGGTAAGTCTGACATGCAAATATATCTATTACATATACACATAAATAGCTGATATATGTGACTCCTTTGATAAATACTATAATTGTTATATGATACTCTAAGACTTTCTTTTTTCTGTTGAGATACATTGGACTAAGAAGAAATTGGCAAGCATAAAATCTGAGCTCAGCATCAGGTTTTAGCTCAGTTAATGCCTCAGCTTTGAAACCGAAACCTCGTAATTATATATCATCACCAAATTATAACTTTTTGAGGGGGTATAAAACAGTGAATATGTACCTATTCAACTGCGCACCAGTATACCTCACCAGACTTCACAGCTCTGCTTAGGTGGAGAAAGCTGCTAGTTCTAACATCCAGGTGGAAGTCCACTCTCTAGGTAGGTTAATTTAAAAAGTCACTTCCTTCTACAGGTCCCGTCCATCACCAGATGGCTCCACACCAACAATCCTCAACCTCAAATGTGGCTTAAGCTATCTTTGTCAGCAAGCAGAAATATAGCGGGTTTTTCTCTCTTTCAACCCACTTAGAACTGTGACACCCAAACCCCAGAGTCCAATACTTCCCATAAGAAGCAGCAATGCACTTAGGTACAGAAAGACAGGGAGGCTTGGATGTTAGGTGGGAATAATTGTCCATAATGAATAGTGTTGGGAGGAAGCGAAAGGAATTCAGGTTGAGTCCCACCAGAGAGGGTGCCGTGAAGTCCAGGAGCAAGGTCAGTGGGATGAGGGGATTGAGAAAGGGGAACATAGGGCCATAAAGAGAAGGGTGGGAGGAAACGTGCACTCATATTCTGTGTGTTTTGCATTTCATGTAAAGCTTTGTGTTGACTGGACATCTTTAAGGTATATAACAGTATAATAGGTACTTTATTCTGAATCAAAAAATATTAACTTCTACATTTTCAGATACACTTATCAGATTATAAATTATGAGAAATCAGACTTAAAATAACATCAGCTTTATCATCTTACAGCAATGTCACAGGCAATTTTTTTAAAGGATGTATCTTTTGAGGGTGAAGTCCGTTGTTCAAAATCTTTCACTGCGTCTTGGAGGACGTCTGCATATGCATTACACAGGAGCCAGACTCAAAACGCACCCACAAATGTCAGCGTGCCCACTGCCCAGGGGGCACGAGACCTCTGTCTCCCCTTGGGAGATGCCGGAAATACTCCAGCTCAGGGACGGAGTCAAGGCAGTATTTGCCCTGGCCAAAGGGATTCTCGATGCGGTTAAACAAGGTTTCAGATCTGGAATCTTGAGTAATCTTCTAAACAAATATAGACCTCTTCTGTGGTCATAATCCTACCAGGAAGCCTTGCATTTTTCAGCATTCCTTCAAAGATATAGAAGTTACACTCTAGTGACTTGTCAGTGGGAGGGAAAACTGATGTAATGAATCCCAGAACACACGCCCCACGACTACCTCTCAGCTGCATGCCATGCAAATGTTTGAAGGCAACGGTACATGACTCCAGAGGTTCAGGTCAAGCGCGGCTTTTTGGAGGCGTGATTCCAGGCCTTCCACCTTTCGTTTTTCAGGAGTTTGAGAAAAATGCGGCTGGATGAATCGTGCAGGCTCCCGAGCGCCCGCTGAAAGACCCGTTTGTTATTTGGCCGAGTAACCTTCGGGAGGAGAGACGCGGCCTCCCTCTAGAAGGCACGACTTTGCTGCCGTGTAGCCCGACCCACTGGCAGAGCTGCCGGCCTGTGCGGGACAGACGGCCGGCCCTGACTCAGTTTGACCCCTGCCTGTTCACCAGCTCCCGGGGCGCTGGGAAGGGGACTGCCTGTAGCCTGCCAACGTTATGGGAGTGAAGTAATAGAAAAGCACTTCGTGGAAGTAACCATTGCTGGAATCCTCATTTTCGCCCACAAACGGGCTGTAAAGCTGCATTTAAGCTCCGTGGAGATAGGTATTTAAATGCAGTCATTACCGACTGGTATTGCCACGGCGTGCATGTGTTTTACATAATTTCTGTAGCTGGTGGAACTCAGGCTGAGGCAGAGTTTACAGGCCAGGAAGACTCTCTTCCTTCAAGGTGCTGGGAAAGAGAAAAGAAAGCAAAAACCACAACTTAAAAAAAAAAAAAATCTTCCACAAGGGGGAAAGATGTTTTAAGAAAACTCTTCTGCTGTAGGACTCAGGGCAGGATAACTTGTTCACTGAAGCCCCTGGCTCAGTGTCCTGCTTCCAGAAAGTCCAGCAAAACACTGTACGGGACTGGGAAGACTTTGGAAACCAAATTCAATCCCTCAAACCTATTCTATGTGTCAGAAACTGTACTCGGTTTCCGGGATAAAGAGATGAATCGGGCATGATCCTTTCCTTCAAGGAAATTAGATCTCAGTCATTCAAGCATGAAGATTCTGTAAGAGAATATGACAGAGGAGTCATTTCTAGGGTTACAGCTTTTATTATGTTTAACTTTTCAGAAAATGATAGGATACTGTAGCCAAACAGTGTTGATGGCTATGAAGGGAGTGGATGGTGAGGAAAGTGGCGCTGCCTTTTTTTAAGCCTTTGGGCTGTTCCTGGCTTTGTCAGGCTGGAAATTGGTGTTTATCTTTGGGAGTGGATTTTCTTTAACTGGGCCTTTGGTGGTTCTCCTGAGAAGCGGATCCTGGTTTATAATGAAGCAACCAGCATAACTGGCAGGTTGTCCCCATCTCCCTGGCTCACCCTTCTTGGTTCGCTTTGCCGATCCAACCCCACCTTGGGAGAGCTCTCTCTTCATCCACTGTCTTACCCTGGGCGTTCCAGCCATGCCAAGGGCTATATACTTTATTCTGTGGGCCAGGTGTTTCTCGGTGTACATCTCCAGGTCCGACCTCTGCTCTGAACACTAGTCTCAAATACTCTCCCCATATCCTTCCCAAAGGTCCCCTCCAGTCTGTTCTCCACCCGCAGCTAGACTGGTGTTTAAAACCCTTCAGAGTATTTTCATTGTTCAAAGGATAAAATCCAAAATTCTTAACATGCCTTCAAGAGCATGCGTGACTGGCTCTTATTTGCTTCTTTGGTCTCATCCCTGTCTTTCTGTCTTTTTTCTCCCTTTCTTCAGAGGAGCCTAGCTCTTTCCCACCTCACAGCCTCAAATGAAATCCCCTTTATCTGGAATGTTCCAATTCAGTCATCCTTCAGAGTTCAGCTAAAATGTTGTCTTCTCAGGGGGCCCTCTCTAGTCCCTTAGAGCTTTATTAACTCTCCTTATTTTATGCTCTGCATCTTTAGCAGCAACATAAAGAACTATTTGTAAAATTATTTGCTTACTATCTGTCTCGCGCAGACTAACAATTACACAGATTACATCCCCACTGCCTGGTAAGGGGCCAGGTGCTGAGTAGACGCCATACAAATGGACAAATGAGTGAGTTTAGGTATTGGGAGGCTAGGTTTCTCTTCCTGACATAGTATGAATGTTTATCTTTACTATAGACAGAGCTGCATCAGCAGATTATTTACTTATTTATTTTATTAAGGTATCATTGATATACAATCTTATGAAGGTTTCACATGAGCAACATTGTGGTTACAACATTCACCCATGTTATCAAGTCCCCCCACACACCCCATTGTAGTCATTCTCCATCAGCATAAGATGCTATAGAGTCACTACTTGTCTCTTCTGTGCTATACTGCCTTTCCCGTGGCCCCCCACATTATGTGTGCCAATCATAATGCCCCTTAATCCCCTTCTCCCTTCCTCCCCACTCACCCTCCCCACCCCCTTCCCTTTGGTAACCGCTAGTCCCTTCTTGGAGTCTGTGAGTCTGCTGCTATTCTGTTCCTTCAGTTTTGCTTTGTTGTTATATGCCACAAATGAGGGAAATCATTTGGTACTTGTCTTTCTCCACCTGGCTTATTTCATTGAGCGTAATACCCTCTAGCTCCATTCATGTTGTTTAGCAGATTATTTTTAATTTAATGGGTGGGACTAAGAGTGAGAATGAGGAGAAGCTTCACTCTCGCTAGACCCTGGTGGCACTGCAGCCCAGTCTTTGGTGCGGCTAAGGAGAGAGATGCCCTGTAGGGAGCTGTGTGGACAGTTTCTCATTTTGGGGACCATTATTTGGTTTTACCTGTTTTCTTTTCCCTTCTGTAATTCCCTTCTATTTCCCCAAGCCTTCTGTTAAAATTTCTGATCCTCACAACTTGGAGTCCATGCCTTCACTTGGGGCAGAGCTGTAGGAGAAACTGCTAAGAGACAATTTGCAGCCCAGGGAGTGACACCAGGAACCAAACGGCCAGCAGGGAGAGATTTGCAGAAATGACAGTGTTTGTCTGCATTGTGCATATTTTAGGAGGGGGAATTGGACAGTGCCTGGACTTTCTGAGGTTACAAAGTGTGCCAGTGGACTCATTGCCTGGCAGCTCCAAACTCATTCTTTTTTGCCTTCTCTGCAAAATATAATTTCCTTTGCCAGCTAGCTTGTTAAGCTTTGTCAGTAGAGGGTGTGGGAGAGAGACTGTGGCAGCATGAGTTCTACCTGCCAGTCGCCATGCTCTTGCTCAACTGGCTCCTTCATTTTGGGTGGTTTCTCCTGTGCCAGGATACTGCAGCGCAGGGCAGCCAGCAGCACCCAGTGGCCACCAGCAATTTGGGTGGTTTTGAGGTGACCAGCTTTACTCACTCTCTGGAGGGTAGATTATTAACAAGCTTCAGAGGGTGGATTTCCAGCAAGTCCACTGCTGTGGTATCCCTGTGCTTTGTCACCATTAGTGAGCCGTGGCCGTGCCCTGGGGCCCACGTGCGTCTGGGGCTCAGCCTGGGGGAGGGGATGCTCGTCCTTGGGTGCTCTGTCTCAGCCCTAGGGGTAGTGGCTGTTCCTTAAATTCTTACATCTGCTCTTCCTATTTTGAGTTCTCTTTACTTCTTACTATTCAATTTCTTGGTGCTCCAAATCCTGTAGTGGTTAACAATTCTTTATATTAAACTTCCACTGTTTAATTGCTGTGTGGTTTCTTCATCCTGATTGGACCTGGACTAAACACATGGGATGGGGGCTCAGATTCTGATTACTTGGCTTTTAAGGGAAGGGGTCCCTAAAAGACTGGGGGAGCTGGAGACACTTGGGTTATGAGTTTTCCAAATCCGTGTAATGAACATATTCCTTGTATAACCAGGAAAAAAAAGTAAGCATTTGAAAACAGTGTAGAAAAATGCCATACAAAAAGCAAGAGGGTAAAACATACAAAAAATACCCCAGTGTGGTAGATCTGTGGCAGAAATAAGCAATTTGCTAAGGGGGGAAAAGCTCCTTAGAGGAGGTGATGCTTGAATTAAGTGCTGAAGGCTGTGTGTGTGGGGGGTGGGGTGGGTGCAGGGGCATTTTCCCAGGCAGAGTCCAGGGTGTGCCTGCAGAGAGGGCCAGGGAGAGCCTACCTAGTGGGAAGGGGTCGGTCACCAGCTCAGCGTGTGTAGGGTCTGGGGTTGTGGAAGGGCAGAGCCACGTCTGTCTGATCATAGCAAACCCTCGGGCTTCATTAAAAAACTGTGGCTGTGTGTGGGAAGTTGACTCTATTCCTTTTAGGCTGTGGGCAGCTGTGAGAATCTTCCTCACTCATCTCCACCATCTCCAGCCATCTTGGAGCTTAACAGACTCAGGGCCCTGGCCCTCCTGCTGTGAAATTCCTATCAGGCCTGTGCACAAGGCCGCATTTCCCACCTGGCTGCTCCAGCCAATGACTGGGATAGACAATGGAAACTAAGCACGTGGGTTCCCAGGAGAAGTGGGGCCCCTATAATGGGTAACTAATGGAGTAGACTTACAGATGATCTTCCTTAGTCTGCAGGGAAGTTAGGGCTGCCTCCCTCTCTCCTTAACTGGGGTCAGACGGGCGTCAAGCCTGGCTCCCTCGCACCCCTTTCCATTTCGTCCCAGAGCCCTTTCCCCTAAGAAAATGCTTGCACCTCTAGTCCTGTCTCGGCGCCTGCTCCTTGTAGGAGCCACAGTACACACGGACTCCGGTACAGCCCTCCTCCCCTCCCCTCTCGAGGGATGGCCTCCGTAAAGGCAGGGGCAGAGACTGCGGGCGCACAGCTTCACTCCCGCTTCTGGGCGCCCCCCTGCTCAGCCTCCCGGCCCTCTGGCTCCTCAGGGTCTGCTAAGAAGCCCCGCGGCTTCTCCGTCGGGAAGTCCGAGCTCTCCCGGCTCCTCGGGGCTCCACCCCAGCGCCACCTGCATCTCCCTCTCCTCGGGAAGGGAAGGGATTAGCAGTGGCTCCCGCCCGCTCCTGGCCCTGGTCGTACCCAGGACACGTGTCCCAGCCGCGGCGCTGCGGAGGGGACTGGGCCTCCTTGCCACCGCCTCCACGCTGGCGGGCGGCGCGCCGACTCCCGGGGGCGCCCCCTCGGGGTGTGCTGGGCTCCGGGTTTTCGGGAGTTGGGACGTCCCACAGACGGCGCCGGAGGCGACGGCGGGGCGCGGGCGGGGAGGAGCGGCGGCGCGGCGGGGCGGGGACGGGGCGGATCGGGCGGCCGCGAGGAAGGGGCCGCGCTCTCGGCGCCGCAGGCGCTGCGCGCAGGACGAGGGGCCGCGCGCGGCCGCTCAGGCTCACTGCCCGCGCCCGCCCGGACGCAGCGACCGCGACTTCCCGGCCCTGGCGCCGGGCGTCCGCGCCCCGGCGCGGGGGAGCGCCGTGTCGCCGGGGCGGACGCGCTCGCCCCGTGCCCGCCGCTCCCGCCAAGGTAAGGGAGCCGCGGGGCGGGCGGGGGGCGAGCGCCAGGCCCCTTCCCCGGGCGCGGCTTCCCCCGCTGGCCCCGGCCCGCCTGCTCTCCGCGCTGTCTCCCGGCGCCCTCGTCCCCGGCCCCACGGGGGGTGCAGCGCCCCGGGCGCCCCGGGCTCCGCGCAGGCTGGCCGGGCGGAGGAGGCACTTCCCGGCGCTCTTCCACGAGGTGCCGGTCCCCGCGCGGCGCCCAGCCCGGGCCTCCCGTGCAGCGGGTCCGCAGCTGAGCCGCGGGGCGCGCCGCGCGGAGCCGGGGAGGTTTGGGCAGCCGAGCCCGCGGCGGTCGCCCCGCTTGCAGAGGCGCGCGGGGCCGGCGGAGCCTGGGGGCCGGCCGGGGGGGAGCCGCGAGCAGGGAGCGCAGCCCCGCCCGGCCTGCGCCTGGGGACCGAGGTGCCAAGTGTCTGGGACCGCCGACACGTTGTGTCCCCAAAGGATCATATTGACCAAAAACAGTTTAGGAAGAAAAGAGGCAATTCTTGCCACAGTGGCCTGCTGACAGCGCCGTAAAGGTGCGGGCGTAAGATTGCACAGCGTCGTTTAAACGGTGAAACTTAATATTGATGCGCTTCCATGCCACCTCTTACCTTTTTAAATAGTAACTTTCTTTAATTGGGGAGAGGGGGAAGCTACTGGGTCCTGAAGATAATTCCATTCTCGGGAAGGCTTTCCTGCCTTTCCTCTGGAGTGGCCTGTGGGGGGCTGCCTGGTGACACTTGAAATCTTACAGGCAGCCTTGGGTCGTGGTTAAGACCTTTATTTACGATGTGGCGAAGTTCTTGGGGTTCTCTTTTCAGGCTTATTCCTTCCCCCCTTTTGCCCCCTGTTGCTCAAAAATTTGAGCGTAACCAACAGAACTTGTGTATATACACACTTGAAAATATTTCCTGATATTCTGTACGGTTTTTATGTTCCTGAAATGAAGTGTCAAGATTGGTGTAGTTTTAAAGGCAGTTTTCTTTTCCATTGGGATTTACCTGCTCAGTTTATAGGATAAGACCTTGTGTTAGGGTGTTGGAGATTTTTGTGATTGGTAAATGTAGAAAATATGGCAAAGTATAATGGAAGAAAAGTTTATTATTTACAGTGGCAAAACAAGCCCCTTATTACTGATCGCAGATTCAGGTTTCAGCACCTTCACATGCCATATAAGATGCTTCATAAGCTTGCCCCTGCCTATCTTTTCAGTCTCTTCTGACTATTCCCAGGTCTCCCTCCCTCTCCCCCCTTAGACACAGGCACATACTCACTGCCAGACACATCAGACTACTTCCAAGTTGTCATTTCCAGACCACTATCTGGAATGAATGAACATTGGCTTATGCTGCTCTTATTCCACTTTCCATCTGTTGATTACCCACACATCATTCATGCGTCAGTCAAATACCATCTCTAGGAGTCTTTTCTTTCCCATTATCTCTAGGCAGTTCAGCTCTTTCTCCTTTAGTAGTCAATGCCTCTACTAGAGCATGATACATGCCACCTGGTATAGGTGGGCAAGTTGTTCACTGTTCAAGGTCATTCTGTCCAATGGACAAGTGGAGGCTGAAATCCAATTTGTCTCTACTTGTCCAGCCCCTCCTGGTGCACTTCTTTCCACTGGACAGGGGCACCTTTTGTAATTCACCCAAAGGCAGGCTAGACCCTGCCTCAGTCTCTCTCTCTACAGGTGTACTCAGCACCCCTTACAGAGACTGATGGAGCAGGAGCTCAATTAACGTTCCTTGAATGAGTGAGAAAATAAAGGAGCATTTCTTCTGAACTCTGGAAAGAAACCAGAGTTTGGGAGCAGATTTCTCCTTTTAAGTCAGTACAGAGCAGTGTGCTTTACTTGCTCTATCTCATGTCTAGCTGTTCAGGTGATTCTTAGACAGATGTCTTCTGTTTGATTGCAGGGAAGAATCTGGGAATGTGAATTCATGAGTGGGTATCAGAGATATGTGCTAGCATGTGTTTGGCCTCCACAGCTAACTACCTTTCAAGGCACTAAGGTTTACAGGTCCAGTCATGATTTGCTGAGAGAGATAAGTGTGTAAGAATTTTGAAAGTAAGGCCATTAAGAGCTTTGCTAGCATTAACATGTGTTAATAAATTTCATGTACAAGAACTTCAGTCATCCTTAAGTGACATACTGTAGAATTAAACTAAGAAAAGAAGGCTTTGAATGTGATTTATTTAGGTTCTCCAATGATCAGCATTTTAGATCACAATTTATCCATGAAAAATGTCGGGGCAATTTGCAAGCTCAATTGGCTGCAAGATTCTTTAAAAATGCTCCAAATTTGTATTTAATTTAAAAAGTCTAAGAGTTTGTGGGGGCAATCCGGAGGCATTTCCCCAGGTACAGTCAATACATGAATCATCTCATAAAAATGTATAAAATTGTGGCGTAAAATCATATACTTGTAAATGTTGAAAGAATTTGCCAGTTGTATGGAATCCTGGAATCTTGAAAATTCATAGCCTAGAATAACTTTCAAGATAATATGGACCAATATTCCCATTTTATGGGCAAGCAAACTTAGCACCAGAGACTTGTCCAAGGGCTATGGAGCTTAGGTAGGAGTGTAATATGCTCTCAGATTTTCTGGCTCTTTTTTCATTGCTTTATTTATTGAGGGACCTTTAAAAACAGCCTTCTGTATCTTCCATCATTGGCTTCAGTTGGGAAATCTTGAGGGTGTAGACTAATTACAATTTTTCAGGGACAGGGAAGATCCGAGCAGCAAACACGATCCACTGTGCAAAATAGGCATATGATAAATGTTCTCTGACTAAAGGAATAAATGAACGAGCGCGGATAGCTTACTTAAAGTCATTACTGGATACAGCACAAACCAAAGTCCTTTGGAGTCCATGTTAGTGGAATTTGGCCTTCTTATTCCCTAAATGCAATAAAAGTGTTGGATAAAACTTATGGAAGAGATTGGTAGGAATTGTTTTCCCTAAAAGAAGCCAGAACTCCCAGCAGAAAGGCATCATAGAAAAACTCAGGATTTGGGATTAGTAGGTCTATCCAAAAACTAGCCTTGATTCTGCAAGCCTTAAATGTCACCAGCCTCAGTTTCTTCCTGTGAGAAGAAACTTGTTAAGTCTTTCTTGGAGTTGTTAGAAGGGTTGAAAGAGCTCGCGTGCTTTGTGAAGGTGATTTGCAAGCTTTGGAACACCAAATGGTGACAAGATGAATGAGAATCTGTGGCTGGAAGTGCCTGCCAGGCACTGTGCGGGGTTCCCTGTGTGCCTCATTTTATTCATTCCTCTGAAGAGAGTAGCAGGGCTTTGGCACAATGAGGAGGAAACCGAAGCCTCACAATGGCCCCTCCACACTGAACAGATATTTAGGGAGTCCCTATAAAGTATCACATCATCAAATCTGAACTTCAGAAAGAGAGAACTTACTTCAAGCAGAGAAGAAAGACAAGTGGTGTTCAGTGACATAAAAGGAAATCATTTTACTTTTAGGCAGAGGAGTGATTTGCATTTTAGACTGGTCCCTCTTTAGACCGGGTGACTGGATTTAGGAAGTGAGGCTGGCAGGAAGAGGGTCAGGTGTAACGGTGCAGTGGTAATAGAGTCGTGGTGACAGACAAGGGGAAAAAGTCCTGAACTATAAAGGATGTAGAATGGACTTGGCGAGTTGAAGAATGTGGAGGGCAGTGGGTATTATGTCCAATAAAGGATGTTCACTGATCTCAGCAACGCAGAAGGAGAAGGCTGGGGACCTGTGAGGGCCCCTTACCTCAAGTTCACAGTTAATAAAACTTACATAGCTGAAATTTGACTAAGGTCTGTCTGATACCATGTTCCTTCCTCTCTTCCATCCTATATTAACTGTTAGCATGTCTGTGATTGTAAATGAATCAAGGATTTTAATACAGAGCTAGAATTGAATACAAGCTAGAATTCAAAAGCTTTTGTTTTTATGTGTTAGCTGTTCAGAATTTTAAGAAAGAACAAAAAGTGCCCAGTGTGAGGCCTTCTGTAGACTAAGGCCAGTAGATATGGGCTGGTGCCCCGAGGAGGTCCCCTGCCAGGAGCATGTGATGTATTTCCTATCCTGGATTCCGTCTGGCTTGAGATCCAGCCCACTCCTCTCCAGGCATTCTGTCCAGCTGGAAATCAGTCTGCTTTGTTTCCGTTTATGGGGTTTGTAGATTGAGTAACAGAATCTGGACTGCAGCTTTCACTGTGTTTTCATGGTGTTGGGTTACAAGGTTTCTTTTAAATTCAGGGTTAGATTTTGAATGTGTCTTGGACATGGTTCCTCAAGAGTTCTCATAACTAAGTGATTCCTTTGCATTGGGAACAGGATATAAAACTAGAATTTTGAAAATTTTCTTGTCATTAGATGTTTGGGAAATGTAGAAAGTAAATAAGCTTGCAAATCTTCCCTTAAACTGGTAAAAGTTAAGGATTCCCATTGCCTTTAAAATATAATGATGGGTTTTAGTGCAAAATGTTATTTTTAAAATAAATGGATTTTTTTTTTTTGGTCTTGTAAAGAGCATTCTGTGCCTCAGAATTTTCATCTCTAACAGGAGGATGACAGCAGTGCTTTCTTCAAAGAGGTTGTTTTGAGAATTGAAAAATTAATGAATGAATTAACACAATATGCCACCAGGGAAGAGCTCAGGAAGTGTTACCCTTTCCTGTCCCTGTGTTGTGATTTGGCCATCTCGGGTTATGCGAAGTAAGGATGTTTCACAAGCTGGAGCTTGGGTTGGTGTGGCAAAGTGCAGGCCATACTCCTTCCTTTTTCCATTCCTTTGCACATCGTTCTGTCTTTGCACCCTCTGTCGTTCACTTCAGTGGTTCTTCCCTGTTTGTCCAACTCCTTGTCATCCTCTGTTGAGACTCCGCGAGACCCTCCCTCTCAGTATGCCGCACTCTTGCATGCTTTCAGGCACCGTATTAGCCATTACGTCCGTAGTGTGACATGTACTTGTTGGTGACGTCTCCATCACACAGCAGTGCTTTGCTTATGTCCCTTTTGTACCCCTTCCAGGCTCAGCCTGGTACTGTAGTGGACACTCTTAAATGGTGGTTGATAGAATGTGTGAAGTGTTCACTGAAACTGTTTTTGAAGGTAGTATAATTACGAAGTGAGTGACCCTTTGCCAAATATTTGACTCTTCAAATGGACCTCATTAGTAATGAAGTGCTAAAAAATATTCCTCCACCTTTCCTAAGTGGACGAGTAACAGTCATTAGACTGGGTATTAAAAGACCCAGGTTCTGGCCAGGAATACACCTTTTACTCATTTGGCAGCTCACTTGAACATTTGAGGGCCTTAGCTTCCTCAGGGAGAAAATAAAATTGTTCTCCGTTGGTCCTCAGTGTCTTCTGGCAGCTGAGGCATCACATTCTCCTCATTAACGTTCCTCTTCAGGCCTCAAGCTTTGGTTGTGACTTATAGAATAATCATATTGACCCTTTGCACTCTGGTTGGCCATGAGCTGTTTTAAGGTGGATTTTACTGTACTTTCAAAAGAGGGAATCTATACATATGAACAGGAACTGAGGAGGAACATGTCTGGAATACATTAAAGTGAATTAAGTTATCATTTGTGTTGGTGGCATTTGAAACTTCTGGGATCAGTACCTACTTGAAGCTTTGATGCACATTGGCCATATTAGAAACTAAAATACTTTTCCATTTAACTGATCCATTTTGAATTTGCCCTCTGGAAAACCCTTATCATCCTATGACACTGGTTATCTATAATAACTGTGTCTTCACAAATGTCTGTTGAACTTCTTTTTGGGAAGCACCCTGCATATCATGTGGGTGAATGAGTTCATTTTATGTAAGTCTTAAAAAAAATCAGAAATACCACTGACTGGTACCATTCATTATACAGTTGACCCTTGATCAATGTGGGGGTTGGGGTCCTGACCCCCATGCCATCAAAAATCCACATATACCTTTTGACTCCCCAGTAATGTAAGTGCCAAGAACCTACTTCAGAAGCTTTACCAATAACATAAACAGTCAATTCACACATATTTTATATGTATTATGTGCTGTATTCTTGCAACAAAGTAAGCTAGAGAAAATATACTTTTTCAAATTGTCTCAAAGTTCCAAAAATCTTCCCTATATAGTTACTGAAAAAAAATATGCGTGTAAGTGGAGCCGTGCAGTTCAAACCTGTGTTGTTCATGGGTTGAGTGTATATGCATCCAGTCCCTATAAGCAGGACACTTCTTAAAGATTTTCTTCTCTATCAGAATTTTGTTGTTGAATCTGGCACCAGTTTCCCCGGTCCTCTGGGTTTGTATCAGAAGTAATCCTTCTGAAGCGTCCTTGATCCTTTTCTAACGCTCATTTTTCCCTGAAAGGCAACTCTCTGCCCTCACCACTCTGAGGTCCATCTTGTACATGGCTGTGTTGTCCACACAGTGGTGGTGTATGTGTGTGTATCCTTTCCCTCCCTCAGTCGGATTCCTTACCAACTACAAAAAGGTGATCATTCCATGAACTTTGCTATTTGTGATGTTTTGGGACACATACAACTTTTGTCAGTGTTTTCACTTTTCTCCATTCTGATAGGCAACAAAGGATGAACTATTTGAGAGGTACTTGCATGTGCTTGATTGAATTGTTCTTGGTATTTGTCCAGTCAGAGGTAATCATCTAGGCAGCCAGCACGCCATACTGGAAAAAGACTGGAGCTCTGGGTTGTGGATAGATTTAAGAGGCCTGGGTTTTGGGCAGTTTACCAAAAATAGCTGTGTGATCTTGAACAAACCATGGTATTCTCTCTGAACAACAACAAAAAATAGCATCTGAAGAAACCGTGGCATTTCTTAATTTGTAACTTTGGTGGCCAGGGGAGTCACATTGGATTATATGACCTTTAGGATTGGTCCTTTCAGCTATAAAACTCAGTGATTCTATGCAGCGATAGAATGTAAGAACACAGAAGAAAAAAATGATTAAGACTTTAAAAGTAGTATATTTGTAATGTGCTATTATGCTCATTGGCATTGGGGCATTACTAGATGATGGGTAACTACCACCCAACACTAGTCAGGAGGGCAGGGCTGGTGAACGTGTTGGGTCTTGGTGAATCCAGAATGAGGTAGTAGACATTGCCTGTAATCTTGGGAGCTATGGGTAACATGAATTTCAAGGCCTCTGAAACTGGGTGTAGGGGAATTCAGTGTTGGAGAATTCAGGTGGAGATATGGAGAGCCAGGTAGGTTTGAAATATATGTGAACAAAGTAGCCATATAAAAAGTGTGTAGAAAAAAGTAGCTACATAGAGAACAGGATAGATCAAAATAACTACGTAGAATATATGTAGAACAAAGTAGCCACACCGGGTCCAAGGTAAAGCTACTGGGAGAATGTTGGTAAAATGATAACACTGCTGAGTCTTAAGATGTCAGACTGTAAAGATGAGTCAAAAGATCAAAAGAGAATTTAGAGATAATGATCAAGTCTTGTTGCCTTCTTTTACTGGTAGAGAACCTGAAGCCAGCAAAGGGCGCTCTCAAAGTTGAGTTTGCCCAAACGTCATGTGGGAGCCTGTTAAAATGCAGATTCCTGGAACTCACTCTGAGATGACGATCTGTATATCTAGGATGCCTTTTATTTTATTTTTGTTTTTTCCCCCCTAGTCTTTATTTTTTTTCACAAATTATTAAACATTGGTTATAGTAGTTTTTTTTTTGCTACCCAGAAATCTCAAATTTTTAAATATTGTAGAATGATCACCACTGTAAGTCCAGTTAACAACCATCGCCATACATAGTTACAAAATCTTTTTCTCATGAGAACTTTCAAGACGTGTTCTCCTGGCTACTTTCAAATATGCGATACAGTATTATTAACTGTAATCACCATGCTGTAAATTACATCCTGGAATATGTTATGGAAATATGGAAATATGTTATGTCCCATTTACCCAGAAAGTTCAGTTTTGATGCAGTACAACATGTCCGTCTTTTCCTTTGTGGCTTTTGCTGGGCATGCCTTCTTGACGAAAGTCTTTACTGCTGCAAGAACATGAATATATGCTTGGATGTATTTTATCAAATACAGTAGGTATTGCTGGTGGCTCTTCGATGGTATTTTGAGAAACTGCCCTTTGGCTGAGATTTGCCCCTTAGGACACTCAGCCTGGAAAGGGAGCTTCCAGAATCAGACCTGGGTCTCTTTCCCCTGTTTTCCGCTGCACGATGCCCATCTGAAATGGCTCATATAGGACTGTGAGGACCTAGCCATGTTAGTTAATTTGCCAGAGATGGGCAAGAGATTTGGAAGTTATCCACATGTAAATGCAGGAAAGCCTTCCTTATTTCAGACTGACCCATGATGTGTGGCTTGACAAGCACCATTTTGAAAAAGAAACGTCTGGTCGCCAAAGAAAAGATTTGTTAAATGTATTAATTCTAAGCATATTAATACTGAAAACTAGTAGGGAACATTTCAATCTACTTAGAAACATCTATTTTGTAGTAACTATAATGAAGCATTTCCATTTCTACAGTAAAGATTCTTTCCTAAGATATGCTAATAGTGTTTTGCTTAATTTTTTTTCAGCTTTCCATGTAATTGGGATTTTAAAGTTACCTATCTTAAAAAATTTAGGGATGTCATTAAATCCAACTGTATTAAGTCCCCCCTTGGCCATTAGTCTAAATGTCTGAGGACACTGAATCCAGAGGGATGGTTGACATTGCTGGAGTCTTGGATTGTGTTGAAAGGCTAATGTCATCATTGTATGGCATTTTCTGAAAATCTGTCACTGAAGCTAAATTTTGATGGCTTGATAAGTCTCATCAGTTAGGATATTGATTAAAACTTGAATGGCTTATACAGAGTTGACAGCCCGTACTTGGAATTTTCGACACATGAGTAAATGGGTAGTTCTGAAAACGGATGGGCATATACATATTTTATTGTCAACATTAAATAATATAATTTCGCATTGTCTAAAGGAAAACCTTCGAACCTTTATGGATCGCATTAAAAAAAGTCGAAAAGTTTTCAAGTGTGAAAGTACATTTATATTTTTTCTGTGCAGAAGACATGACAAAAAAAAGTATGTAATAGCGATACAGACGTGAGGATTTGTATTCACATATGCATATTCAAAATGTTGTAGTCCCAAATCATACACCATGTTATATTACTTTACCAGTTGTCATGTATCAGTAAGCATTTTACAGCAGAATAACCTTTAAAAATCATCCAGTTCAATCCGTTTTTCAGAAGAGAACCTTGATGTTCTGGGGAAGTTAAAGGATCTGCTCTTCTTCTGTGTCATGAGGAGTGAGTGATAAGCAGCGCTAGGCCTGGAGTCCAGAGTTCCTTACTTTAGATTTTTGTTTCCCCTATGCTTAGAAATTGTATGAAGACTGCATCAGAAACTCAGGAAATGGTTTAGATTTTCTTTGGGAGTGGAAACAAAACGTATAGATTTTTGGAATTAGCCAAAGCACCGACAACTTCTTAGCCTGTGTACTTTAGAGCCTGCCTGGAAAAATGTACAACTTCACATAGAGGGAATGGCTACAACTGGAGCTTATGTGTCATCTACACAAAGATAAATAGGCCTTTTCCTAATTAAGTGTGAGTCGGGGATTTGAGGATGCCACATACGTTATTTGAGCCAAAAGGAATTTTAGAAGCAATCAGTTTGCCCCTTTATTTTGTATAAGAAGAAACATAGTTTGTCCTGCCTTCATGTTATAAATAACTGTGGCGTTTTCATTAATTGTTTTAAAAAGAAACAACTGACATCTTCAAAGTCTATCAACCTATACTAATTATTAGCTAAGTAATTATAAAGCAGATGTCTGTGAAATTCAAAATACATTTTGGATTTGATCATATCCAAACTCTAAGGTTAGGAATGTGTCCATAGAGGTGGCGGTTTGTGGGCTATGACTGACTTCCACTGTGAGGCAGTGCGTCACGCTCCCCAGGGACCCCTCCGTTACCAGGGCAGATACCTCAGCCTTGCAATGACAATGGGGAGTCCAAGAATAGGAAGCTTACTATCCAGTCGAGTAGAAATCACTCTTAAATTGTGGTCTAAAGTCTGGAGTTCAAGTTTTGTGTCTCTGTTATGAATTAATATGTAGGTTTTTGCAGGTATATGCAAATAACAAGAGCTTATGTGGGGTGGAGGGACGTTGCTAAGTGATTGAGGAAGGCTTTACCTTTCAAAACATGGTTAATGCAGTGTATCCCTGTATACTAATACATCTTAAGTGAATAAATGAGTAGCAGCTATTCATGTTCTTTGTGAGTCAGTTACAATTCACATTATTCAAGTCAGGAAATTAGCTCAACTTCTCCCTCGTGTCCACACCCCGCCACCCCCGAGCAAGACACTCCAGTTTAGTATATTTTTACTTTCCAAGATGCAAGTTCATCTACTGCATGCATACTAGGGACTAGTTTTAAAGGAAACCGTGAGCAGTAGATTCAAATAGGTTGATTCTCACTACAGTGTCTTATGGTTTCAGGTGTTCAAGCTTCATGTTGTAATTTCTCATTTGGCATTCTCAAAATTTGTTAAACTAGCATGAAATGTAGATGTGGCTTAAAACTAACAGCTGGTCTGCACGGTGCCACTCATGTCGATTTTGCAGGCCAGCAAACTCAACTGTGCAGATGACTGACATATACCTCCAACCTCACAAAATGTGAGGTATGGTGGAATTAATCACCTCAGGCTGGGCATCTGAAACAGTAGTATTCCTACTTATTTTCAAGTATCTGAGCTAGGGTTTCCTGGAAGAAGCTGTCTCATAGTTTTATATCTTCCCCTATATATTTTTGGTGCTCTTTATAGACATCATTGGTCATGGACAATGTAAGGTACCATGATCCTGGTTTTCTGGAAATAAGTTTCCTAGCATGCTCAGCCCTTTTGAAGTTTAATCTCTGAAATATTAGTATATTCTGCCATCTTGAACTATTCTTTGAAAACTTTGAAACTTATTTGACTCTTGGATGTAGGTGTTCTTCTGAGAAAAGAAAAATGTATTGGCTGCATTACAGCAGTGTTTGAATACCTTACCATGATGTCTTTGCTTTTTTGGTGCGTGACTCTCTAGTTAGGCTCAATATTTTGGGCAGTTGCTTCATGTATACTGCCCTAGAGATGTGGGATTAGAGGAGGAAGAGAATAATGGGGAGAACAGGGAGGATTGTTCCAGAATAGAGGCTCTTGAGTTTTAGAGCATTCAGCATCCTCTGGAGGGTTCTTAAAATACAGATTGCTGGGTCCCACCTTCTCAGTTTCGGACTGGGATCTGGTATTGGCCTGAGAAGTTTTATTTCTAAGAAGTTCACAGGGGGTGCTGCTTCCGTTGATACTGGACCACATTTGGCAGACTGCTGCCCTGGCACTTCACTGCTGGTCTGCACGGAATGGGGATGGAGATCCAGGGGCGCCATGCCGCTTCTCAGGGCCTCTGTTTTCCTATCTGTGAAATATACAGTATGAGTAGTTTTGAAACTTTCAAAATCACAGGACCCTTTTATTCCAAACTACATCTTGTGTGAAACTCCAAGATATACAAGAGATAAATAGGACTTAATGTTCATTGCAGCAGGGGCAGAAAGCAAGGATTCATTTGTGTCCTATTTCTTACTCACCTGGGGTGGAGATGGGGCAAGTCCCTGGGGCGTCTCTGAAAAACCTAACATAGTAACGAACCCGTGAAAGAGGATTTCTAAGGTCTCTAGCTTTTGTAGCTTTCTTTTTGATTATGTATCCCGGAAACTGTAGACTGTTACTTAAAGAGTAGAAAGTATCTGACCAAGCAACTTTACTTTAAGGTTGTGCTTTTTAATCTAAGAAACTGTGTTTGGTATATATATATATACCATTTGGCTAATTTCAGGTAGGAATGGGGAAATTCTAAAAAGAAAGAAAATAGGGGGAGGGCAAATTGGGTAATAGGGATGGGCCTTCCAGCCTTTGTATTCAGCAGGTATGTGCAGTTGAATTAATTTTACTTGTTCTTGTAAGTCTGATGGTCAGGCTTGAAACTGAATTTGATAATCTTTATTGTAATCTTTGCTGGAAAATAAACAAGCAGGAGAGCAGTAGTACCAATGTTTCAGTGAAAGAAATGGAAGATCTCATAAGTCACAAAACGTCCAAAGATGTCTGCATACTGCTCTTGGTTCCTTTTGTCAACCGCTTTATGGAAGCCCTAAAATTGGCCTTACAGGAAATTGTGAATTAGTTTAAACTTGACTTTGGTGTTCAATGATTCTCTGTTCTGGGTTTTTGGAAACCCCTATTTTCACTGTTTTTCCTTATCTGACTCTCCTTATAGGAAAAGATCTAAATAGAAATAAACTAAATATCCATAAATATGGAATAATCCCTGTGGCATAGTAAGTGAAGAAATTCAGGTGCAGAACATGGTATATAGTATGCAGCCTTTTGAATAAAACAATTTTTCAAACTATGAGTCATGCATGAGTAGTGACATCAGTTTAGTGGACCAGGCTCTTTTTTTTTTAATCAAAAAACTTAAAGAAAAATTCTAGGGATAGACTTTTTTTATTCTAATGGTTTTCTACCTTTTTTTTTGTGACTAAGACCCATATTAAGACATACATGAGATGGAATAATGAACATAATATGGAATAGAAAGTAAATATATTACATTTAGTGAGGATAACTATTGTTTTCTTGAAATTTTAGTTTAATATGTATGAATATTTATATACATAGCTGTGTGTGTGTATTACATAATTACATATGGTATGTCAGGGTTCTCCAGAGAAACAGAACCAATAGGGTGTATATATATATATATACAGAAAGTTTTATTTATATGGAGCTGGCTCATGTGTTTATGGAGGCTGGCAAATCCAAAATCTGTAGTGTGGGCAGATAGCCTGGAGAGCCAGGATTGCTGATGGCACAGGTGAAATCTGAAGGCCACCTGCTGGAGAATTCCCTTTTTGTTTGGCATGTTTTTTTATTCTATTCGGGCCTTCAACTGATTCGATGAGGCCCACTCCATTGTGGAAGGCAATCCATTGTGCTCAGAGTTCACCAATTTAAATGCAAATCTCATCCCAAAACACATCTCCAAGTTGACAAATTAGATTAGCCATCCCATATGGGTATATTAAGTCACAAGGCAAAATGTCTTACATATATATTTGTGTATTTATATGTTTATATAGCTCCATAAATATGGAGCTATATATCTATATAGGGATATATCTATATATATGGGGATAGATAGAAAGATAGATAGATATCCTGAACTGTCTCTGAAGGACACATAAAATAGGCCAGAGCCTTAGCTAAAGCAGAAGCTCTCAGTCTGGGGAGAGGGTTTTTCTTTAATTGAAGTATCATTGATATACAATCTTACATAGGTTTCAAATATACACCACAGCAGTTTAGCAGTTACCTATATTACTAAGTCCTCACCCCCACTAGTGCGGCTACTGTCTGTCAGCACAGGAAGGTGTTACAGAGTCACCGAGTGTATGGCAGAGGGTTTGTAATTACCTGGGGAGCTTTTCTAAAATGTGTCTGTGCTGCAATCCTTCCTCATTCTTCCCTGCCTTTCCTTCAAGAATGCATTTTAGAATGGGGCTTGGGGATAGAGAGCCACAACATAGTTTTTGAAAAAGTTTGGACTGAAGCAAAGCAAAGACTGAAGCTCTGAGAGTGGAATTGTAGGCATGAGCCAGCAGATGGGAGGCGGTGAGCTCTTGGGGGCAGTGGCCCTGCTGAGGTCCCTGTGGTTGCAGTGAGCTCATATGGCCGGCCGGCCGTAGTACCTGATGTGCCTGGAAGTGGACAGATGCTCTGACGTTTGCTTGTGCTTCACCATATGGAAACCAGGGCTGCCTTTCCTCCCCTCCACATTGAATCCAGACTAATGTTCATGCTAAGCAACTGACATATATATGATGGTCTGGCCTATGGTTTGTATGATCTGTGCCATATGCTGATGGAGTTTCCCATGACCATCTTTTAAGTTTTACAAGTGTGTTATAATGAATCTTTTAAAGCATTACAGACATCCCCTTTGAATCAGGTGGCCAGCTTTGGTCTAAGTGAAATTTCCCTAAAGAGGAGGGCAGAGGCATCTGGGAGACATTGCTGTATACATAAATCAACAGGTTGTTCATTTTCTTAAGCCTAGGGAGGAAGTGAAAAAAAATATTAACTTTAGGAGCAGTTCTTTTGAGGTCATGTTCGTGTTGAGTGAGCACTCCATGACATGGAGGGGCATAAAAATGATTCCTTAGATATTTGAGGTAGCCTCTCAATTTGTAAGATGTAATTGACGCTACGGGGTGGGGGCTTTGTTCTGGAATTGACATTGCTTAGGAAACTTGGACAGGTGATAATTTGTCTGTACTTTCCTTTTCAAGTAGAAGCTCTCTCCCTTGGACCGGACCATATGCCACTACTATCCCAGTGTCTCAATTTATAACTCAAATGAACTGAATTGAGATTGTGTGGCCTCTCAGATTTTTCTTATCATCTGAAAAAAACTGTGTGTGAGATATTTATTTTGAACAATTTAGGCCATTGCTTCAGTCACTCAGCACTGAGCTGTGAAATGGTTTGTTTCTGCTCGCTCCTTCAGGCATATTGATCTGTTTTTCTCCAGAAAATAGAGGTGTGTCTGACAATGGTTTGCCTTATGACTAATATATAAATTCAACATGTGCTAAGCATGATTTGAGTTCCTTTGGGTAATCCTCAGTTTTTTATACCTTATCTGGCTCTCAGAAATCTATATAATGACAGCTATTTTGATATTTGGCCAAGTCACTAAAACCAGTGGACTCTCTCTTGGGAGACAGTAAACTTTTGATGGCCATACCAGTAAAAATGGAATTCTTCTGGAAACAGACACTTTTTCAGGATCATTTTTGTAAGTGCGTGGAGAAGCTGGCAGCCTTTTGGTAATTTTGGAGGGGTTCTGAGGGGTACCAAATGGTGCATAGCTACTGTATACTCGGAAAATGTTAACAAGAGGTTCAGCTCTTCTGAATGTGTGTTTTGGCTTTTTGAGATAGCTTCCATGCAGGAAGAACCTTCTTTTAAAACCAAATGTAGACTCTGGACTTTCTCCAAGAGGAGTACTGTAAATATATCAAAGCTGATACTGTACTGAATTTCTTTATAGAAAGAAAAAAAAGGAGTGGCTAATAAATAACACAGAATGTTTGAATAGAGCCCACAAAGTCAAAAGAGATCATCTTTCTTCAGCTTTTCTTCAGGCCAGTTTATTACAAACATTTTATGTCCAAGTCCTGAGTCTCCCTTACCCTGCCCCACGCTGTTCTATTCCAGTTTACACTATGCATCTTTTCACCTCGGGGCCACATTCCTCAGCCTGTTCTTAGCTCTGAGAGTTCACCAAGAAAAAGGAAGTTCACAGAGGAGGAAGAGAAAGATAATCCTTACATATTTTGATTTTTCCCCCCACCTTTTGACCGAATGTAGTTTTACCAAGAAAACATTTTTTTCTACCTCTGTGCCAAGTGGTTGGGGGTGTTAAAAACAAAATCAAACCCACCAAACAAACCTCTTTAAGTCATGATTCTCTAATGTACATAATGGTCTTTTACAGAATTAACTGCAGGATGATTTGTGATGCTGTTGCAGAAATACTTCACATACACACTCCATCCTAGCATCTAACAGGGGTAGCATTTGTAGCCCCTGATCTATTCGAATCATAGAGTACCAGGAGGGACCTTAGAGAGATAGAGAGAGTCCAGACTCACTTTAGAGGATGGAGGTGAGTAGACAACACACACATCTCATGGCTTCTGAGTGCCTCTCACTTCTCTGCTTGTTCCTCCTGCTTTGCTGCTGCCCCACCTGGGCTGGAGGCCCCAGGCTTTCTCTGTGCACAGGCAGCCCTCCTGGCAGCGGCCGTGCAGCTGGACTTGGGGTCAGCACTACTTTAGATCATGTGTGCTGCCAAAGATGTGTGTGCTATAGGTGACCCAGAAAGCAAGTGATATCCCTCTGCCTGTTTGCGTGTTTGATATTCTATAAATTCCCCATATTCAGAGTCTGACATGGAATTTTGTCTCTTTTGCTTCTAGATTTTGCTGTAGAGAGTTCTGTGTTTTTGAAGTGGCACTCTATGTAGGGTTGAGGAGCTCAAGGGAGGAGGAGAAAGGCGTGGTTCCTAATAATATTTATGAATCTCTTTTATGGGTCAGACACTGTGCTGGGTACTTCCACATCGCTTTTAAAATCAATGCTCCCCTCTACTAATATGAAAAGGGCATTGGAAATCCATATTGTAGATGAGGACATTGAGGCAGACAGCTGGGATTAGATCCCTGTTTGTCTGACTTCGTATCCTTCCTCTGGTTCTTTCTTGAAGGTGGGGAGGGTGTAGAGCGCATATGCATTTTACAAGCCATATGGAATTCTGAAGAGCTGCTTGGCTCTGACAGCTGTTTAAACCACCTGTGACACCACATCTCGACATTAGCATGAGTGATGGATTGTTGACAGTTCCATCAGAAGGGGCTGGAGTCCCGGTTGGTGGAGCAGCGCACAGTCTTTCCAAAGTGTTAAGTAGGTACGATTGAAACTTGGATCCTAACCATTATTGCTAGGCTAGAAAACATTTACGATACTGCTTGCTTTTTTTTTTTTTAACAGCTTAGGTGGGGCAGATCATTATTTTGTTTTTTTTTGGACAGACATACATTCTTTAACAAAAGAATGTGGGGACCTTTTCTAAAGACCAGAGTTCAGAAAAATCTATTTTCACTAATCTCATGCTACTCAAATTCATATTCCATTTGTATTGACATTTTGCTCTTGAAAATGTATCTCTTCCTCCCTTATCTCATTTCATAGGTATGTTTCATCTCTCTAGCCAGTATTTGTACTCTTTGAGGTCATTGAGCTTATCTCATATTTCTCTATTATCCTTCCTTAATTATTCAGGACAAAGTTTAACTCATAGGCGTCAACTGAATGTTCATGAAGAAGTCGCTTTCATTGTTTCCTTTTCAAATGACTAATTTAAGGAATTACTATGACAGATAGTTTTGGGGTTTCTTTTTGAGTTTTGTCCCTTCAAGTTTATGTAGTAAGTTTCATTTAGTTCACCCAAGTGATTTTTTTCTATTATGATAGGACTTTCCTGCTGAATTTTAATGCCAGCCATTTATGAATATCTGATTCATGAAATACTATCAGGAGGCAGCTGTGATTGGAAAACAATTCTCTGCTATCTAAGTGTAGGCTGCTTTTGACTATGGTGGATGGTTTTTCTGTCTTTAGTTTTTGGACGTTTTGGAGCAAACACATATACCCTATTGTTTCTTGTCAGTTTATATTATGATTCACTGGCTTATCCAATTTCTTTTACATAATTTTTTTCATCTTTAAAGCTAAGGGAAAAACATTTCCTTGGCTGGGCCAGAGTGGCAGAGGGAATTCCAGTATGCATCTGCTTACCTTTTCTGTTCTTTCTCCACAAATACTTCTCATTTCAGAAAACAGTCTCCTTGAGGCTACAGCAACCAGGTATGCTTCTGTCGAGTTTGGAGTATGAGGGAGTTGGTCGAAAGGCTGGAAAGGCAGACTGGAAGAAAGCTTAACAGGCCTTAAAAGTGTGGTTCTGATGTTTGGGCTCACTTGGTCTGTAACTGGGAAGGTGTTGGAAGGTAGGTCTGGCAGGGCCAGATGTGTGTGGGAGCTGGGTGGGGGAGCTGGGGTGTTGCGGGGGGATCTGTACCCAGCGGATAAGAGAGAGGATGGAGAACTGCCCAGACTGGGCAACTGGTTGGATATGGGGGCAAAATGTAGGGAAGAGTGAAATATGACACTGGCCGTTCCAAGCCTGGGTACCTGATATGAAGATGGTGCTACTGGGGATGCTGGGGAGGAATGGGTTTGGGGCAAGTCAAGGGCAGTTTGGATTTGATACTACTGATTTTTGAGATATCAGCAAGCTCTGAGAAAGGTCCCATAGGCAGTTATAAATCTGGAGCTCAAGAGAGAGGCCCTGGCTGGATATGTGGATTTGAATTCAGCTCCTAGAAATGAGGAGTATAATCCTGTGAAAGAATGACATTGCCAAAGAGCATGCCAAGAGAGACGAGCAAAGGACAAGGACATGACCTTGTTTTCTGCTTAATTTTTGGACATAAAATAAGACTTAGGAGATAGAGAACGTGGCTCAGGAAGGGCTGCCAGAGAAGGGACTTAATTTCCTGAATGCCATGGAGCAGGGTGGGAAGTGAGGGAGACTTTTTAAACTGTATGTGTATCAGATTGTCAGACTGACAACAATTTAAAAAGTGACAATACCTCCTGCTGGCAGGACTGCTAGGAAAAGGCAGTCTTCCAGCATGGCTGGTGGGAATAGCCACTGTGGAAAGAGTTCTGCTAGAGTCTATTAAAATCTAAAATGCGCATAGCCTTTGACCCAGCAATTCCTCCCCTGGGACTCCATCCCATAGAAATAAAAGCAGCTGTATGTAATTTGTTTGTACAAGAATATTTATTGCAGCATTGTTTGTAGTGGCAAAGAACTGCAAGCTATACGAAGTGGCTGCTTTCAACAGGGGAATGCTTGGGTAAGATGTGGCATGTTCACATCTTGGATTTCTGTGCCGCTTGATTTAGAAGGATTCCCACAAGGAGAGAAGAGGCAAAGAACCACACATAATATGATCCCGTGTTTGTAGATGACACAATGATAAAAAGCAATCTTGTGTGTTTCTTAATACTGCTTGGGAAGAGAGAGGTTGGTACTCTGGCGGGAGGTGGGTGGGAGGTAAACATCAACCACAAAAAAGCCAAGACTGTGTGCAAAATGTCCAGGACAAAAGGCCATGAAAAATTACTCGGTATGTATGTTTGCATAGATAGATGGACCAGCAGATAGGGATGAGCATCTCAGAGTGTGGAGATGTGGCTGATTTTTTTAAACTTTTTTTCTTACAACTTATCTGGGTTGGTGGCAAATCACTGGGAAGAGGCCATTGGATTTAGAGGTTGGGGTCATTGTAATCCTTGCTGAGAGCTGTTGGGAGTAGAAGCCGCCATTTCTCATTGTTAGGAATAGTGACGAAGTAGAAAGAATGAGGGCGTTCTTTTTTAAAAAGAGATTTGGTGGCAAAAAGAAAATTGAAATGGTGGCATAGAGGGTGCCAGGACTGAGGAAAGGCTTGTTCAGTGCAGGAGATAAGTGGGAAAGTTTCGAAGCACAGGGAGGAAATAGACCCATTGGAAACGGATGGGCTGAAGTAAAGGGATCCCCCAGGAGTGGACGTGTGATTCCTCCGGGTCAGGAGCAGGTGGATGGCCTGGGCAGTGAGAACCTGCCTTCTGAGGCAGGCAGGCCAGGTGGAGGGGCAGGAAGATTTTGAGGTTTGGAGGAAGGACATTGAAGGAAAAGGTTTTTGAAATAACATGGGTGGCAGGATCATCAGTTGAGCATTAGGGGCTCTGGGTGGCTTGGGTAGATGCACAGTCTGGAACAGGCTCTCTTGTGGATGATAGAGGATTGATACCATGTCAGTGAAAAGAGCGGAGAGCTGTAGAGAGGGCTGTGGTAAAGTTTGCTAGAATTCCACACTCCCCGCCTCCAAATTAGTAATACTTAAGGGCAACCTGCAGGGGGTCTGGCCAGTCCAGGAGTAGGGGTGGGGCGCTGGGACATTGGAATTTACTTCCAGTGGGGACGAATAACACTTATTCAAGAAAACTAAGGGGGAAAGGGCCTTCGGGTTGGTGATGATGTCGCTGTGGAAGTGACCAGGAATAAATAAATAATGTCAAGTGATAGAGGGGGCCAGGGTAGGTCAGAAGCCCCTCCGAAAGGAGCTGAGGGAGCAGGGTCCCCCGAGAGAGGTGGCCTGGCAGAGGGACAGAATCCAGGGAGCTACCATCCCCAAGAGTCTTGAGAGCCTGGGCTTGGAGCAGTAGCTTCGGTGTTGGACCCAAGACCTGACTTCCTGTTTGTTACCTGATCTAGAACATCATGGATGTCTTTTGGTCCCTGCATAGAGAAAGTCCCAACTCAGCCTGACTTTTTAAACCCTCTCATTAGGATCTCTCTCATGAAGTCATTGCTTCAGCCTGCTTGGTTTAGTCACCGCCCCTCAAAAAACAAACGAACCCCCACAAAACCCCCCTTAGCAGGCTTGCCCCTAGACCTATGTGTCTACGTTGGTAACCACTTGCCAAATGTGGCTGTCGAGCATTTAGAATGTGGGCAGTGCAACTAAGGTGTACTAAGTGCAAAATACACATTGGTATGAATAAATAAGGGTGAACTAATTCATTCGTAGGGTTTTGTTGTTTACATGCTAAAATGATAATTTGGATATGTTGGATAGGTTTGCTTAAAATATATTATTAAAATTAACCTCAATTGTTTCTTTTTACTTTCTGCAACATAGTTACTACAAAATTTGAAGTACATTTATGGTTCCCATTTTATTTCTATTGGGCAGTGCTGCTGTAGACCTTTGATGGGCACAGTGTCTCTCTGTTGTACATGCATGGTTTGAATTTGAAGTACACAGTTCACTTTTTATTTCTATCGCACAACACTGCTGTAGACCTTTGATGGATGCAGCATCTCTCTTGGATACCTTCCGAGTTTCTAGTCTCTTATCCATATTTCAGAAGCGACACTAGCCTCTCTTTTCCTGTCTGTGGCACTTCTTGTCCTGCCTCTTAGGGCTTATTCCTAGCTTATGTTGAGAATGTAACAGGTTTTCTGTTTTGTATCTTTATTTGAAATCTGCTTGCAAGCATTTCTTATCTCTCTTACTAGAATCTAGGATTGGCATTGCGCTTACTAGATTGTAATCCCTTGAAAGCAGGACTGATAAAATATGTGAAGCTTTTCTGACAACATCTCTAGCACTGGGTTCTGACCCCGAGGAGCTCAAATGTTTGTTGACTGAATAAATAGATAATATATTCATATTTTCCACAGGTTTTAAGAAAATGCACTTTACAATCCAAATTAGCAACATTATAGTACCTGTATGTTTTCTATTTCTTAGACATCACTGGGTTTTAGGGCTAGTATATACTATTTGAAATTGGACAGACCTGAGATTCAATCTGGAGTCAATCTAGGTTGCAGTTTTTGCTCTGCAACCTTGAGCAGGTTGTGTGCTTTTAAAAGGCACCTTAGTGTTCTTGTTCATAATTGTGATCCTGAGGCTTAACTCACAGGTTGTTCTGAGGAAAAGCCATGGTGCTGTGACCAGTACGTGTTCAGCAAATGCCAGGTCTCCTTTAGAACTGGAAGGTTGTTTGGAATGTTGAGAGTGGGAATGAAAGCTGATGGTGAGTTTATATGGATCTCTTTCTCCTCTGACCATTGGAAAACTTACTGATGGTATCATGCACTTAGGCCCTTGCTTACATTCTGATGGGGTTTATGTTTGCTTGCTTTGTGGTAATTCCAAACAGTGGCAGTGTTGAGGATCTCTCCCTGTCTCTGCTAGAAGAGCTCTTGAAGAAACACATGTTAATAGCATCCACCTTAGTGGAGGATTGAAAAGTATCTGCTGATTGAATAATGAATGGGTAGCTGTAAGGGAGAACTTGTGTCCAGAGGATATTTTTTAAAGAAAATGCAAGTTCTTCTAAATGATTTGTTGAATGAATGACAAAATGAAAATGAATTAAGTGAAATTAAAAATGAAGGAAATGAAATTAAATGAAGAAATGAATGATTAAATAAAAGGTGTTCATGGGGAGAAGGTTGAAAATGGTTGAGGTGGATGGCCTTAGAAATTCCACTGGGACCCCAGGGGTACCTTTTCTTCCCAAACATGGTTTTTGTGATTAAGAACACTGGACTGATAACTGGGTGACCTGACTTCTGGCCAGTTGTGTAATCTTGTGGAGGTCACTTAACCTTTCTGAGCCCTTATTTCTTTGAAGATCAAAGGGGGCAGATTAGGAAAAGAGCTGGGTGGTAGAACATGGGTTTGTCCAGGCTGGTTTTATCACCTCCCAGCAGTGCAGCCTTGCCCAAGTTCCTCAACTTCTTGACTTCTCTTAAAGAGTGGGAGTGGAAGGGTGTTCCCTGTTCCCCTGAGAGGAGCCCCTGAAGAAGCTCAGGGTAGTCCGCCGCAGATCAGTACGTGATAGATACATACTTGTTGAAGACTAAAAAGGAGCTGTCAGGGAAACATCTGAAAATATTTTTATTTTAACATCAGTCATATTGAGGTCTAATATATGTACCATAAACATTATCCCTTTTTTAAAAATTAAAATTCCATCTGATCAAGTACACATAACACAAAATTTCCCATTTTAACCATTATTAAGAGTTCAGAGGCATTCAGGACATTTTCATTGTTGTGTCCACTACCTCTATCCATCTCTAGAACTCATTTCATCTCATAAAACTGAAACTCTGTACCCATTAGATACTAGCTCTCCTTTCTCCCTTTCTCCAGCCCCTGGCAATCACCTTTCTACTTTCTATGAACTTGGTTGCTCTACATCCCTCATATAAGTGGAATCATACAATATTTGTCCTTTTTTGACTGGCTTATTTCATATAGCATAATGCCCTCACAGTTCATCTGTGCTGCGGCATGTGTCAGGCAGTCTTTCCTTTTTTAAGGCTGAATAATATTCCACCGTATGGTATAGCACATCTATTTATCCATTCATACGTACATGGATACTTAGAAATTTCTACCTTTCAGCTATTATGAATAATGCTGCTATGAACATGAGTGTACAGATCTCTGTAGCACCCTGCTTTCAGTTCTTTCAGGGGTATACCCAGAATTGGAATTACTGAATCATGTGTGATTCTATTTTTTATTTTTTCTGGAGTTTCCATATTGTTTTCTACAATGGCTGCACCATTTTACATTCCCACCAACAGTGCACAGGGATTTCAGTTTCTTTACAACCTCACCAATGCTTATTTTCTTCTTTTTTAAAAATAACTCTCCTCATAGGTGTGAGGTGGTTGTGTAACAAGACTTTAAAAACAATAATTCATGGGAGCTGAGAACTACAAGAATCCTTTGATATCATCCTCAGTTCCCTCATTTAAATAGATAAGTACATTAATTCCTGGTAGGTTAAGTGACTTGACCATTGGTCTTAACATATAACTTGTTCTGGTCAAAGACAGAATTAAAATTCAGGTCGCCCCACTCTCATTGTTGCATGTGTAAGGCAGTGTGGTCATTCACGCATTCCCTTATTCCGCACATAACACATGCTTGAGTGCTGTGAGGTGCAAGAGTTGACAAAGATGGTTCAAATAAAGACCAGCCCCTGTCCTCCCATCCTTTCACCCAGAGCTGCTCAGTATTGTTCAGCTGTCAGTTTAAGGACCAGCTAGTAGGATATGCAGAATCATGCTTGATACCTTGCTCTTCCTTCCCTCCCTTATTGTATTATTGGTCCAAAGGAGCTTATTAAATGGAACTCACTGGTCTTGATGTAGCTCTCAAAACCCTGATTTTCCACAGAGTCATTGAGAAGAAAATATAAATGAGATTAAAAAAAAAGGAGGGAAGGTCCAGGTCTGCGGAGCTCTCCACCACCAGCTGCAGAAAGCATGATTAAACCACCCTGAGCATTTGTGTGCACATGTGTACCTGTCCAATTCTTAAAGAGTTCATTTACATCATCTCCAATATATTTAACACTAAGGAGAGACTCATAAACAACCAGGATGCCTGGATTGTGCTGGTACAGCTCTCACCTTGTAGGGGGATAGCCTGGGGCTTTCTTGCAGAAGCAATGCAATGTCTGTTGTTGTCAAATCCCTTGAGTTATGAGAAGTTAAAGCTTACTGAAATTTTTGAGTATGTTTACTCCCATTAGGGAATGTTAGAACTGATACTGTTTTTTGGTAAAGCACGAACTGAGGCTTACTTGTGTCATGTTCTGGATTTGGCTGTACAGCTGTAGATGTGTATAAAGTGGATCATTCTCATATTCATCTTAGGTTTCCTCATTTCCGGCTTCTGTTTTGAAGACGTGGTTTTCCAAACTCAGGCACTGAGTGGGAAGGGGGAATCCGGTTCTCATTCTGTTTTTTTTCCTGGTAAATGAATTTACTTTATTTTGAAATCTGCCGTCCTTTTGTTCAAGATGTCTGAATTTGACTTGGATTTACTGAGAGCCACCGCAGGAAATGGACTTGGAAGGGAATTCTGAGCCAGGGTATTCCAGCTGCAGGTACCGCCTGTGCACCTGGCAGTCTCTAAGCCAAGTCTCAGCCTGCAGTGGAAGCTGAGCTGCTGCGCTGCCAAGCTGTGGATGGTCAAGGGGTCAATGTGTGAGGGGCCTTTATGATTAGAAGCAAAAGAGGTCTTAAGAAAATTTGCAGTTTAACAGCTAAGAATATGAATCTCTGTCCTTTTCAGCTACATCTGTCCAAACCTGCATGTTCTGTAAACGGGATCTAGTGTGGGTTGGAATTGGGCCATGTCTCTCTGTTCTCTGCTGCTTTTACAGCATGATGTGTTGGGTGGCATTCTGGCCTGAAATCAGCTGGGAGTGAATGGTCTTAAGTGGTCAAGCAAAGATTAAGTGGTATGTGAAACTGGATAAAGGCAGATGTTACCCATCATCCTTTGGAGGCCTTCTGTTGGGGGGCATGTTCTTACTTCTCCGCATACTCAGCCATCATGAGATTAAGCCAACCTTCCTTGGAGGTGGAGCCCCTTGTGACCCTGAATATTTTGGGGCTTTTGTTCATCATATGTACAAGTCCTAACTGAAGGCTTAGATTGCCTGCTCCCTAAACCACTCACTGAGCAGCAGATGGTTGGTTTGTAGGATGATTTCTCTGGCTCTCACGTTCTTCCATCTGAGAAATGAAGAGACTGGAGCAAG
Organism: Smutsia gigantea; assembly: GCA_032199065.1. Lineage (NCBI taxonomy): Eukaryota > Metazoa > Chordata > Mammalia > Pholidota > Manidae > Smutsia > Smutsia gigantea. The sequence continues at coordinate 1,571 of JAVSCE010000758.1, read as the reverse complement.
TGTTTCCAAGACCCTGCTTCATCAGCAGCGACATCATCACCGTGTCGATTTGGAAGGAGCCGGCCAATGCCAGCGGCTCTACCAGGCACGTCAGCACCGTCTCATTTAACTCGGCAGCTCTCCAGAACAGATTCCCTCCCAATCTGCAGAGAAGGGCAAGGGCTCAGAGAGGGCAAGGAATTAAGCAGTAGAACTGGGTTTCAGCCCAGGCTGATTCCAAAGCACTTGCTCTTTGGTCTGTCCCATCGTGTTACCTGCAGCTTCCCAATGCTGGGAGAAGTACCTATGGCCACTTTCCTCATGTAAGAGATGAGTACTGAAGAAGAAAAGTGAATTTTGTATCTGCCTTCTGAGAATTGTAAGCAGCCCAGAATAACTGCTTTTTAAACTGTAAGGTTTAAGTATCAGTATTTGAACCAGAGATTTTAAGAGCTCACAGAAATGAAACAATAATACAGTTTTTTAAATCAGGGGTAATAATCATTAATCTGGTTTTGTTACTGCGGCTACTCAGATCTAATAATCTCCTACAAAGCAGAAGTGAAGCATTACTTCAAATGTAAGGGCCTGTTCTGTTACTCACAAAAAAAATCGCTACTGATTTCTGATAGCATTATGTATTATCCCTGAGGGAAATCCATCAAGGGCTGATACAACCCTATGCACTTGCTTATGTTTGGCATTTCATCCAGGTTAGAGCAAAAGAACAAAATCTGACAAGGAGGTTCCAAGTACTAGATGTATTCCTGATACTCCTGAAGGAAAAGAAGATGAAACTGCAGTATTGGCGAAACTGGGAGTTTTTTGAACTATGACTTTTAGATATAGGTCATGAGGCCCAGCTGGGTGCTGCTCCCATGAGCAGCTCTCACGGTCAGAATCATGCTCCCAATTTCTAACTCCAGTGTTAAATTGGAAAAAGTTCATTTCTAATTCAGGTCCTGTATATTTTACTACAAAGATTCATGACGTAGAGGAGCCAGCCAACAAAGTTATACACGTCAGCTGATCTAAAGCCTTACCCAGGGCTGGCACACTTACCAGCTTCAATCTTATATCTAACTCAGGTGGGAAAAACCTGCAGCAGGTAGGATGGAGCAGCATGTGTTTTAACTTAACGATTAAATCTTTAGATCCAGCGTGACCCAGATTCAGTGATTTTCCAGATAAATTATACCCATTTTTTTGACTGCTAAAGTATCTAACCCAAATAAATACTAAATGACTTTCCATTTTATTAGCACAAAAAGGAAAAAAAAACTTTATTTCTTTAAAGACACTGTAAGAGACCAATAACTTGATCTTGAGGCCACAAACATATAACATATCTAGCTTTAACCCCTTTCCAAAAATGTATGCAAAGCATTTATTTACAGTCTTTCTAAATGGCCTTGCCTCACTAAATACAGAATTATAAGCAGAATTAACTCAGTTTTATGCTCAAAGACACTATCATGACATACTAGTGTATTTTTATAGGTTCTTTATCAAGTTTATACTATCTTCTACCTGTAGTTACAGTACTTCAAGTTATGCAGGGCATCAGAATCTTTGTACATTCCTGGCCTTAT